>CM062809.1:551143256-551515242 GCA_031772625.1 Pinus tabuliformis
TAGTTGTAGCACCCTGTCAACATGTTCAACATGATCCTTCCAAGACTTGTTGTAGATTAGTATATCATCAAAAAATACTAACACAAATTTTCTAAGGAATGGTTTGAAAATTGAATTCATCAAACCTTGAAATGTTGAAGGTGCATTGGTAAGGCCAAAAGGCATGACCAAAAATTCATAATGACCCTCATGAGTTCTAAATGTTGTTTTCGGAATGTCTTCAGTCTTCATTCTGATTTGATGATATCCTGAACGAAGATCCAACTTGGTGAAGTAAATTGATCCATGCAATTCATCCAGTAATTCATCAATGACAGGAATGGGGAACTTATCTTTAATAGTGAGCTTGTTGAGCTCCCTATAATCCGGACACATGCGCCATGATCCATCCTTCTTGTGCACCAATACTACTGGAGCAGAGAAAGAACTTTGACTCAATTGAATTATACCAGCCTCTAGCATTTCTGCAACCATACGTTCAATTTCACTCTTTTGGACATAGGGATATCTGTACGGCCTGATGTTTGGAGGAACACTTCCTGGAATCAGATGAATAGCATGATCATGATCACGCATAGGTGGGAGACCTTTGGGAGTCTCAAATACCTTGGAATGATTGTCCAGGACTTTTTGGAGATCTGGAGAAATAGATGATTCCGATGTGGAAACATCTAGCGAACATAATTGTGCAATTACACCTCTTTGTTCCTTTTTTAGAAGCTTTTTCATACCATTAGAGCTGATTATCTTTCCTGGTTTCCCTGCAATACCCCTTAATTCAACTTCCTTTCCTTCCGTAGAAAATTTGATGAAAAGTTCTTGAAAATTAAAAGCTATTGTACCCAAGGATTGTAGCCATTGGACTCCTAGTACAACATCAGCACCTCCCATTGGAATGGAAAGCATTGGGCTAGTCAATACATATTCTCCCATGGATAGCTTGATATTATGGCACTTTCCAGAGCAATTTATTGTTCCTCCATTTGCAATCATCACTTGACACTCTGGTGCTGGATATAGGAAGCAATTCAATTCTTTTGCTACCTTACAATGAATAAAATTGTGGGTGCTTCCTGAATCAATCAACACTATTACCTTTTTCTTCTTGATTTGTCCTTCTATCTTGATGGTTTGAGGAGTGGTAATTCCCGCAAATGCATTACAAGATATAGTTAGATTTATTTGTTCTTCATCTAGGCTTTGTTCCTGGAGTATACCCTCTTCGTTTGACCTTTCTTGCTCCTTTTCTTCTTCCTCTTCACAATCTATGTAGAATAATTTCTTCTCAGCACAGTTATGACCTTTAGTGTATTTGCTATCACAACTGTAACAAAGCCCTTTTGCTCTTTTTTCTTCCAATTGTTGTAGTGTCAACCTTATAGGTTGTGGAAGACTAGGGGCAACAACACTTCCGTCTTTATAGTTGTGAGTGGTATGCTTCCTGGTTGCCATAATTTTGCTTTCCATTTTTCTTGCTAACCTGAATGCCTTCTCTAATGAATCAGGTTCCCAAAGGCGAACATCATGTTGGATATTATCCTTTAAAGACCCTATGAACACATCAATCCTATGCTCCTCTGGAATATCTTTTACCCTTATGTTCAATTTTTGGAACTCCTCAATGTGCTCCATTAGTGAACCCTTTTGTTTGAGACTTATCAATTGGCTAAAAAAAGTGTTGCTTTTTGTATCTTCATAATGTGCTATCAATTCTTCCGTAAAAATTGCCCAAGTGATAAATTGTTTACGAGAGCAAAGCCATTGATACCTACAAACTGATTTGGTTCCAAATATAAAGTTGTTATACGTACCTTTTGTGTGTTTTGCACATTATTGAGATCGAAGAATTGCTCCATCTGTAATATCCATGTGGCGGGATCCTTGCCATAAAACTTCCTCCTATTGATTTTTGGAATATGGTGAGTCTTCAATCCAACATTAGAGTCTATGGAATCATGATTAACATTTCTTTTTTTCTCATCATGAGTTTCCTTTAGTACCCTTTCACCATTAGTGACCATTTCTTGTAGCAACTTATTCATATTTATCTTCAATTCTTCCATCTTATCATCGATGGCATCAATTTTAGCGTCCATGCCATTCACCTTAGCTTCCATGCCATCCATCTTAGCTTCTACGCCTTTCTTTAAACAATCCATCTTAGCTTCTACACATTTCTTTAAACCATCCATCTTAGCTTCTACATCTTTCCTTAAACCATTCATCTTAGATTATGTTTCTTTTTGTGCAAGTGACACTTGTTGCACTTGTTCTTGTAATTTTGATATATCGTATAGCATTTCTTCTTCTTCTTCATGAGTCATGCTAGAGATTTTAGGTTCCTTACTAGGTGTTTGTATTTTCTTTCCTCGGGGCATCAGTTACCGATAATAATGCTCTACTAGCCCTTTGAATTCCTTCAAAATAAATTTTGAAACCACTCTTAAGAAAAAATTTAAAAGAATCTACACACCTTTTTTTTCACTTTGTAGGAGCTCGATATTGCCTCTGTTGTATCTCTGTACTTTCAGATCATCCAGTTCTGAAACTGCAACCTGTGGTAGCCCTCTATGTTCTCTTTCCAATGCCACCAGTCTGATCCAATTTGGATTCTCCAAGGAAGAGTTATGTGAAATCTCCCATAGTAACATGATTATAGACTAGTTCAGTAGAGCGAACTTGTACGACATGCCACGAGTCACTGTTTCGTCCATTGGCTCTGAAAAATATATACAAGAAACTAAAGTCCGTCCTCTTTCTGCACCTTCTTACGAAATTTCAATCCAATGCTTAGGGAAAACGTTATGATGATTTTCCCCAGGTCACCTGTTTGGAATGTAATTCAGGAGTCTACAAAAAGACCAACTTCCTCAGATCATATCTCCGCAAATATAGTGCAAAAAGATCTGAAATTCGGACTCGAGATTTAGCGTGATGTCTTTTCAAATGGGTTTTTGTTTTAGCTTCTGAAACATTGTAGACAAAAAGTTATAGCGAAAATTCCACGATGACCTATTTGGAGCAACGAAACCCTAGAATCCAAAGCTCTGATACCAAATGTTATGAAACCAGCTCAAGAAAATATAGAAAAGATAGATCAACGCCTTAGAATTCAGCCTCTTCGAGGGGGCAACCTCCTTTACATTACATAAATGAACAATTCTTGGATGATTCAAATGACAAAACCTCCTTTCTATATATAGGAGTCTAAGGAGTCACAATATAACCCAGCCGACCTAACAATAATAATAAAAAGCCACAAAATTAACAATAGAGGGATTCTATGGGGCACAGTAATAAAAATATGGGGGCAATAGGGGCACAACAATATTAATAAGGGGTATAACTACAATAGTAATGGGGTAATCACTAGTATTATAGGGACCCAACAGAGAGAGAGAGGGAGAGGGAGGGAGGGAGGGGGAGGGAGGGAGGGGGGGAGGGGATGGACGGATGGATGGATGGACGGAGAGAGGGAGAGGGAGGGAGAGCGAGTGAGAGAGAGGGAGAGATAGGGAGAAAGACAGAGAGAGAGAGAGAGAGAGGGAGGGAGAGAAGGAGGGAGGGAGGGGGAGGGAGAGAAGGAGGGAGGGAGCGAGAGAGCCAAAGAGAGCCAGAGAGCGAGAGAGTGAGAGAGCGAGAGAGAGCGAGAGAGAGAGCGAGAGCGAGAGAGAGAGAGAGAGAGAGAGAGAGAGAGAGGAGGGAGGGAGGGGAAGGGGGAGGGGGTGAAGGAGGGAGGGAGAGAGAGAGAGAGAGCCAGAGAGCGAGAGCGAGAGCGAGAGAGAGAGAGAGAGAGAGAGAGAGAGATAGAGAGAGGGAGGGAGGGAGAGGGAAGGAGGGAGAGAGGGAGAGAGAGGGACAGAGAGGGAGGGACAGAGAGGGAGGGAGAGGGAGAGACAGAGAGGGAGAGAGGGGGGAGAAGAGAGAGAGGGAGAGATAGAGAGAGAGAGAGAAATGGAGGGAGAGAGGGGGAGGCAGGGGGGAGGAGAGAGGGGGAGGGAGGGGGGGAGGGAGGAGGAGAGAGGTGAGAGGAAGAGGGATGAGAGAGGGAGGGAGGGAGAGGGGGGAGAGGGAGGGAGGGAGAGGGGGAGAGGGAAAGAGAGTGAGAGACATAGAGAGGGGGGGGAGGGAGGGAGGGAGAGGGAGAGAGGGAGAGAGAGGGAGGGAGCGAGAGAGAGCGAGCAAGAGAGAGGGGGGAGAGAGGGAGAGGGAGGGAGGGAGGGAGGTAGAGGGAGGGAGGGAGAGAGAAGGAGGTACAGAGGGAGGGAGGGAGAGAGAGAGAGTGAGAAAGGGAGGGAGGGAGGGAGGGAGATTGAGAGAGAAAGGGAGGGAGGGAGGGAGGGAGATTGAGAGAAAAAGTTGAGGGAGGGAAGCGGGGAGAGAGAGAGAGGGAGGGTGGGAAAGGGAGGTATGGAAAGAGAGGGAGGGTGGGAAAGGGAGGTATGGAAAGAGAGGGAGGGTGGGAAGGAGAGGGAGGGTGGGAGGAGAGGGAGAGAGAGAGAGAGAGCGAAAGAGAGGAGGGAGGGAGAGAGAGGGAGAGAGAGGGAGGGATTGAGAGGGAGAGAGAGAGAGAGAGAGAGAGAGAGAGGGAGAGGGAGAGAGAGAGAGAGAGAGAGAGAGCGAGAGAGAGAGAGAGATTTAGGGAGGGAGGGAGAGATGGAGGGAGCGTGAGAGAGAGTAAGAGAGAGAGAGAGAGAGAGAGAGAGAGCGAGAGAGATGGAGGGAGCGAGAGGGAGGAGAGGGAGGAGAGGGAGAGAGAGAGAACGAGAGAGAGAGAGAGAGAGAGAGAGAGAGAGAGAGAGGGAAGGGGAAAGAGAGCGAGAAAGAGTGATAGAGTGAGAGAGCGACAGAGAGAGAGGGAGGGAGGTAGGGAAGGAGAGGACAGAGGAGAGAGAGAGCGAGAGAGAGCAAGATAATGAGAGAGAGAGAGGGAGGGAGGGTGGGAGGGAGGGTGGAGTGAGAGGGAGGGATAGAGGGAGGGATAAGGAGGGAGGGATAGAGGGAGGGGGAGGAGGAGGGGGAGGGAGGGAGAGAGCAAGAGAGGGAGAGAGAGGGTGGGAAGGAGGGGGAGAGAGAGGGTGGGAAGGAGGGGGGGAGAGAGAGAGATAAAAAAGGGAGGGAGGGCTAGGGAGGCAGGGAAGGAGAGGGAGGGAGGCAAGGAGAGGGAGGGAGAGAGAGCAAGAGAGAGAGAGAGAGGGATAGGGGGAGAGAGAGAGAGAGGGAGGGAGGGAAGGAGGGAGGGAGGGAAGGAGGGAGGGAGAGGGAGGGATGGAGAGGGAGGGTGGGATAGGCAGGGATGGAGGGAGGGGGAGAGAGAGAGAGAGAGAGAGGGTGAGGGGAGGGGCAGGGAGGGGGAGGGGCAGGGAGCGGCAGGGAAGGGGAGGAGCAGGGAGCGACAGGGAAGGGGAGGGGGAGAGGGACAGAGAGATATATACATATAGAGAGAGAGAAAGAGAGAGAGGTGTTGGTCACTTTAATTGCTTATTAATTTAAACAACTAAGTGCTACATGAATTGTCAACCCATGGAAGTTTGTTTGTTTCAAAGGCAATCACACATTGTATATGCTCAATCCCAAAAGCAATGAAAAGTTGTAGTAACAATTATACTAATCACACCTTGCTTTAACAAACTTAAGTTCTACTGTGAGTTACAGCAGGAACAATCTCTCTATTGCAGACAATTATCAAAAGAATCCTGGATTACGTTAAAAAGAACAATCTAGGAAAAGAAATCAATCTGCAGAGGAAAATACTAATTGTGCTATAATAGAGAACAGGACCCTATTCCCCAAGCAGGAATCTTCAGCACCTGTTTCTGATTACCATGCTTCACAAACTCACTATGTAAACCAGATCACCAATTAAAACAATCACTGATTACCTATAAATGAGTTTATGAAAATAATGCAATAATTAAATAGAAACAGAGGTTCGGCAGTAAATACAGAATTCTAATAATGCATAAGTAATCTCAGTAAACAAAGTTTAACCAGGCATGAATGGAAAAGAATAATGCTTAGCACACTACAGAAATTAATGGGTGAATCTTGTGAGAAAGGTGGGCCCTTTTCCTTATCACAATATTCCCCAGGAAAAGGAACTAAGAAGGAGTGCTCAGAACAATATTTTATTCATTTGTCAATGTATCATGTTACAAAAAGATTTAAGTTCCTTTTCTTTCAGCTAGACCTTCCCATAGTGTGTCTCCCCCTATAATGTTGATGTCTCCTCTTTTTAAAGAGGAGACATCTATTATACATTTTAATTACATTATAAATCCCGATATGCTAGAATAGGATAATTGGTTCTTCCATTAGCAAAATGTTGTTACAATGATTGTGACAACGCCGATTTTGGAATGTAATTGTTGCAGCCAGTGTAATAGCTCCTTCAATGATCTCTTCTTGTTGTTGTCGAATCTGGAATGCAAATCACGGGTTGTTTCAGCAACAGGATTTGCACACTATTCTAACTATTTCAGCAACATAGACCGCAATGATAAATCTGCAGTCTTCAGACTGTTTCAGCAACTGTATATTTCCGATCAATGGTTAATCATGACAGTAATGTAAAATTATATGTAAAACAAATTAAACACATAGTAACGAGAAGAAACGTTATATGCCTTTGGAAAATCGATTAAAGTAAAAACATAAACTGTAAATATGGATTGAAAAAGGGTGAAATGATAGCAAAATATATGAGCAAAAAGGTACAATGTAGGGTCCTAACATCCCCCCAAAATGAAAGGGTTGCATGTCCTCATGCAACTTCACTCTGAATCCGAGTCTGAGTACTGGCTCTTAGAGTGAAAATTACTTGAGCAGTAACTATAGAAGGTACTGTTAGTTAGATCTCTGAACCCTTGCACCTTTTGCAGCCTCTGCCATGCTACTACCTCTTCCTTTTTAGTCAACTTGTAATGAGCCTTGTATTCTTGTGTTGGCATCCATAGAAGAGGAAAATGAAAATGATACCCTATCCATTTTTCAGCACATTGCTGAACACATCTGATATAATCGGGTACCCTTGAGATTGTTGCTTCAACATTAGGAGGACCGAAGGGGTTATACTCCTACCTTTCCATAGAGGACTGTTGCCAGAATAAGTTGTTTTCTTTTAAGGCAGCAGCTCCCCTGGTTTTAACAAAGTGTTGGCAATCTTGTAGCATTGTTTCTTGTAGTTGTATGGTGTTTTTATGAAACCAGCTCACAAAAAGATAAAAAAGATAGATCAACGCCTTAGAATTCAGCCTCTTCGAGGGGAAACCTCCTTTACATTACACAAATGAATGATTCTTTGATGATTCAAATGAAAAAACCTCCTTTCTATATATAGGAGTCTAAGGAGTCACAATATAACCCAGCCGACCTAACAATAATAATATAGAGACACAAAAATAACATTAGAGGGATTCTATGGGGCACAGTAATAACAATATGGGGACAATAGGGGCACAACAATATTAATAAGGGATACAACTACAATAGTAATGGGGTAATCACTAGTATTATAGGGACCTAACATGCCCCTCTCCTTCAAAAAAGTGTTGTCCTCAACGCTTGAGTAGTTTTGGATGCTTCTGTATAAAATTCTCATCCTCCCATGTGGAATCTTTAGCGGATAAGTTCTTCCACTTGATGAGATACTCTGAAATTGATCGATTTCATAGTTGTCGAGTTCTTGTTTCTGTGACTGCTTCCAGTTCCAATATAATTTTTCCTTCCTCGTCAAGTTCTGGCAATATTGTTTGAATTGGGAGCTTGTCGCCTATAACCTTCTTTAAACATGAAACATGGAAAAAGGGGTTCACTCGAGAAGCTGCAGGAAGCTCTAATTTGTATGCCCTAATACCAATCTTTTGCAACACCTTGTACGGACCATAATACTTTGGTGATAATTTATTATCCTTCTTAGCTTGCTTGAGGGACATTTTTCTATATGGTTGTAGCTGTAGGAATACCCAATCACCTGCATCAAAACTTCTTTCGCAACTTGTTTCATTCTATTCTTTGCCAACACGAGGTTATCCTTTAAGAGTTGGAGGACTTGTTGTTGATGCTCAATGTGATGTTCCACTGCTTGAACCTTAGAATTTTCTCTTAAATATGATGTGATGGATGGTGGCTGATATCCATAAAGTGCCATAAATGGGGTCATTTTTGTTGTTGTATGGAAGGAAGTGTTATACCACCATTCAGCCAGAGGCAACCATTTGACCCATTGTGTTTTTTTATCATAAACAAAGCAATGAAGATATCCTTCCAAATATTTGTTTACTATCTAAGTTTTCCCATCAGATTGAGGATGATAAGATGAGCTATGAGCTAACTGAGTACCGAGACAATAAAATAATTCTGTCCAAAATTTTCTAGTGAAAATGGGATCTTTGTCACTTACAATAATCTTTGGGTTTCCATGTAGCTTTTGAATTGTTTCCATAAATGCAGTAGAAACTGTACTAGCTTTAAATGGATGTGATAATGCACAAAAGTGTGCATACTTGGTAAGTCTGTCAACCACCACCATGATGACACTCTTTCCCTCAGACTTGGGTAAACTTGTGATAAAATCCATTGAAACCTCCTCCCAACGTTGGCTTGGAATGGATAAAGGTTGTAATAGACCTGGGGTCTTAATTGTTTCAACTTTATTTTGTTGGAAAACAAAACATTCTACCACAAACTTTTGAATATCCGATTTAAGGCCATCCCAAAAAAATTCCTTCTTAACCCTGTGGTAAGTTTTTAAAAATCCTGAGTGCCCTCCTAAGGGAGAAGTGTGCAATTCCATAAGAATCTTTTGTTTGAGTTGGGAATTCTTACAGAGGTATAAGCAATCTTTGTACCATAACGAATCATTTTGCCAGCTAAATGTATCAGATGTACTGGAATCTTGTTGTAACTTTTGAATAAGTGCCCACACTTCTTCATCATTCTTCCATTCCTCCCTTGCTTCATTTATCCAATCTAGTTGGATAATAGAAATGGCGCACAACAATGCTTCCACATCCTCATCCTTTCTTGAGAGTGCATCTGCCACCACATTTGTCTTCCCTTTTTTGAAGATGATTTCAAAGTCATAACCCAACATCTTTGTGACCCACTTTTGTTGCTATTTAGAGGATAATCTTTGTTCTAAAAAGTATTTAAGGCTATCATGATCCATTTTTACCTTGAAGTGTCTTCCCATTAGGTAGGATTGCCATTTCTTAAGTGCATGTAGTATTGCCAACATTTCCTTCTCATAAATAGCTTTGTGTAAAAACTTTCCCTTGATTGGATGGCTTTCAAAAGCAATGGGTCTTTCATCTTGCATTAAAACAACACCCATTCAATTTCCTGAAGCATCACATTCCACAATAAAGGTTTTTGTGAAGTCCGATGTAGCTAAGACCAGTGCTTGGCACATTGCCTCTTTAAGATGTTCAAAGGCCTTTGTTGCTTCTGGAGTCCATGAAAATGCATCTTTCTTCAATAATGTTGTTAGAGGTGCTGCTATTCTCCCATAATTCTTAACAAACTTGCGATAATACACTGTCAACCCGAGAAATCCTCGCATATGCTTTATGGATGTGGGGATTTTCCATTCCTTAATGGCTTTAATTTTGCTAGGGTCTACCTTAACTCCTTCATGAGATACAATATGACCCAGATATTCCACCTCTTGTACTCCAAAGAAACATTTGGATCTTTTTGCATATAACTGTTTCTTCTCTAATAATTGTAGCACCCTATCAACATGTTCAACATGATCTTTCCAAGACTTGTTGTAGATTAATATGTCATCAAAAAATACTAACACAAATTTTCTAAGGAAGGGTTTGAAAATGGAATTCATCAAACCTTGAAATGTAGAAGGTGCATTAGTAAGGCCAAAAGGCATGACCAAAAATTCATAATGACCCTCATGAGTTCTAAATGTTGTTTTCAGAATCTCTTCAATCTTCATTCTGATTTGATGATATCCTGAACGAAGATCCAACTTGGTGAAGTAAATTGATCCATGCAATTCATCCAGTAATTCATCAATGACAGGAATGGGAAACTTATCTTTAATAGTGAGCTTGTTGAGCTCTCTATAAACCAGACACATGCGCCATGATCCATCCTTCTTGTGTACCAATACTACTGGAGCAGAGAAAGAACTTTGACTAGGCTGAATTATACCAGCCTCTAGCATTTCTGCAACCATACATTCAATTTCACTCTTTTGGGCATAGGGATATCTGTACGGCTTGATGTTTGGGGGAACACTTCATGGAATCGGATTAATAGCATGATCATGATCATGAATAGGTTGGAGACCTTTGTGAGTCTCAAATACCTTGGAATGATTGTCCAAGACTTTTTGGAGATCTGGAGAAATAGATGATTTCGATGTGGAAACATCTAGCGAACATAATTGTGCAATTACACCTCTTTGTTCCTTTTTTAGAAGCTTTGGCATATCGTTAGAGTTGATTACCTTTCATGGTTTCCCTGCAATACTCTTAATTCAACTTCCATTCCTTCCGCAAAAAATTTCATGAAAATTTCTTGAAAATTAAAAGCTATTCTACCCAAGAATTGTAGCCATTAGACTCCTAGTACAACATTAGCACCTCCCATTGGAATGGAAAGCATTGGGCTAGTCAATACATATTCTCCCCCGGATAGCTTGATATTATGGCACTTTCCAGAGAAATTTATTGTTCCTCCATTTGCAACAATCGCTTGACACTTTGGTGCTGGATATAGGAAGCAATTCAATTATTTTGCTACCTTACAATGAATAAAATTGTGGGTACTTCCTGAATCAATCAACACTATTACCTTTTTCTTCTTGATTTGTCCTTCTATCTTGATGGTTTGAGGAGTGGTAATTCCCGCCAACGCATTACAAGATATGGTCAAATTCATTTCTTCTAGGTTTTGTTCCTAGAGTATATCCTCTTCTTTTGACCATTCTTGCTCCTTTTCTTCTTCCTCTTCACAATCTATGTAGAATAATTTCTTCTCAGCACACTTATGACCTTTAGTGTGTTTGCTATCACAACTATAACAAAGCCCTTTTGCTCTTTTTTCTTCCAATTGTTGTGGTGTCAACCGTATAGGTTGTGGAAGACTAGGGGCAACAACACTTCCATCTTTATAGTTGTGAGTGGTATGCTTCCTGGTTGCCATAACTTTGATTTCCATTTTTCTTGCTAACCTGAATGCCTTCCCTAATGAATCAGGTTCCCAAAGGCGAACATCATGTTGGATATTATCTTTTAAAGTCCCTATGAACACATCAAATCCTATGCTCCTCTGGAATATTTTTTACCCTTATGTTCAATTTTTGGAACTCCTCAATGTGCTCCATTATTGAACCCTTTTGTTTGAGACTTATCAATTGGCTAAAAAAAATGTTGTTTTTTGTATCCTCATAATGTGCTGTCAATTATTCCGTAAAAATTGCCTAAGTGATAATTTGTTTACAAGAGAAAAGCCATTGATACCATACAAACTGATTTGGTTCCAAATATAAAGTTGCAATACGTACCTTTTGTGTGCTTTTCACATTATTGAGATCGAAAAATTACTCCATCTGTAATATCCATGTTGCGGGATCCTTGCCATTAAACTTCCTCATATCAATTTTTGGAATATGGTGGGTCTTCGATCCAACATTAGAGTCCATGAAATCATGATTAACATTTCTTTTTTTTGCATCATGAGATTCCTTTACTACCCTTTCACCATTAGTAAGTATTTCTTGTAGAAAATTTGTCAAATTTGTCTTCAATCTGTCTTCAAATCTATCTTCAAATCATCCATCTTAGCTTCCATGCCATTCATCTTAGCTTCCACGCCCTTTATCTT
Source organism: Pinus tabuliformis (assembly GCA_031772625.1). Classification (NCBI taxonomy): domain Eukaryota; kingdom Viridiplantae; phylum Streptophyta; class Pinopsida; order Pinales; family Pinaceae; genus Pinus; species Pinus tabuliformis. The sequence goes on from CM062809.1 coordinate 551,155,104, forward strand.
AGATTCCACGCCATTTATCTTAGCTTCTGTTAGCTTTTGTGAAAGTGACATTTGTTGCACTTGGTCTTGTAATTTTGATATATCATGTAGCATTTCTTCCTCTTCTTCATGAGTCATGCTAGTGCTTTCAGGTTGCTTACTAGGTGTTTGCATTTTCTTTCCTTGGGGCATCAGTTACCGATAATAATGCTCTACTATGCCCTTTGAATTCTTCAAAATAATTTTTCAAACCAAGCTTAAGAAAAAATTTAAAAAAATCTACACAACGTTTTTCACTTTGTAGGAGCTCAATATTGCCTTTGATGTATCCTTGTAATTTCAAATCATCCAGTTCTAAAATTGCAACCTGCAGTAGCCCTCTGTGTCCTCTTTCCAATGCCACCAGTCTGATCCAAATTGGATTCTCCAAGGAAGAGTTATGCCAAATCTCCCACAGTGACCTGATTATAGACTAGTTCAATAGAGCAAACTTGTACGACATGCCACGTGTCCCTGTTTTGACCTTTGGCTCTGAAAAATATATACAAGAAACTACAATCCATCCTCTTTTTGTACCTTCTTACTAAACTTCAATCCAATTCTCAAAGAGAAAGTTATGCTGATTTTCCCCAGGTCACCTATTTGGAATGTAATTCAGGAGTCTGCAAAAAGACCAATTTCCTCGGATCATATCTCCAAAAATATACTGTGAAAAGCTCTGAAATTTGGACTCTAGGTTCAGTGTGATTTCTTCTCAAATGGGTTTTTTTTCTCTTCTGAAATGTCGTAGAAAAAAAGTTATAGCAAAAATTCCACGATGACCTATTTGGAACAGCGAAACCCTAGAATCCAGAGCTCTGAAACCAAATATTATGAAACCAACTCACAAAAAGATAAAAAAGATAGATCAACACCTTAGAATTCAGCCTCTTCGAGGGGGAAACCTCCTTTACATTACACAAATGAATGATTCTTTGATGATTCAAATGACAAAACCTCCTTTCTATATATAGGAGTCTAAGGAGTCACAATATAACCCAGCCGACCTAACAATAATAATATAAAGGCACAAAAATAACAATAGAGGGATTCTATGGGGCACAGTAATAACAGTATCGGGACAATAGGGGCACAAGAATATTAATAAGGGATACAACTACAATAGTAATGGGGTAATCACTAGTATTATAGGGACCTAACAGGTGTGTTCAAGCATCCCTAGACTTTTCAAAAATTGATGATATTATGCAACAAAAATGGCAAATTTTTGTGGCTCAGAACGAATCCACAAGAGATGGTTGTCTTCATTATGCCTTGATGAAATAAAGGCAGTCTGCCATGTGATCTGATTAGCAAGGAAGGAGGCAAACACCCTGATCTGAACATCACCAACCAAAGGGTTAAGAATGAGCTTCCTATTCTTAGGGATAGCGTCATTGTGGAGATACAACTCACAGAGTAAATGTTGATCACTGGTAGATGCTTCTGTGAAAGTTTTCACAAACTGTTTTGTCGGCCGGATAAGTCGTTCTTGCGGATAAGACCGACCTCCCTAGTATCTAATGATATCTAGTGACAAGCAAACCAAACAAATTCTATCTTTCTCTAAATATGTGATTTATAAATAAAGGCTAATAGATGTTTTAGGCCTACCTCGGGTCCAGTGCTAGTTTGTGGAAGCCACGCTCCGTTGATCCAAATGAGCTCCCTTTTAAAGAATCTGCAAACACAAACAGGCACACATATCAAATAGCATCTAAAAAGCCAATATAATAAACCATATTTATCATGATGATCAAGGAATTCATGAAATAAACCATATAAGACAATTTATTGAGAAAAATGAATCTGATTATATTAACTTTAATCAAAGAAGAACTTTACAACCTTGGTGCCTTGATGTTGTACAAGCTCCTCCCAGGGTCCAGCAAGAATCTCCTCTACTTTGACAAGTTTCACTCTCTTCCCAAAGAAGCCAAAAGGTATGTGATCTCTCCTCTCAAGCTCAAATAGGAAGTCTAAATTCCAATAGCATTTACCCTCAAAAATGTTCAGCTTTCAACCTCTCTAGCAACCAGCCCAATGCCTTAATTTATATAGCAGAGGAGGGAAGTTACTAGGTCCACCTTCAAAGGGATAAAGCCCTCCTTCAAAGGGATAAGCTCCTCCTATCAAGGGGTTAGCTTCTTTAGTTATGGGATGCATGAACCACCTAGGAGCGAACCATCCACGTCAAGATTCCTTCTAGAAGAGTCTAGAATTAACCCAAAGTGAGTTTTTAAGAATAAACTTGCACCTTTTTTACTTTCACAGGGGTCCGCACCCACTCCTTTAGAGACAGAGCGAGTAGGTCCGCAGGTAACATGACCAATGGGTGTGGGACTGCAGGTACTAGTAAGAGAAAGTGCGGAACCAGAGTTTTATAGCTTTTCAAAGACTTTCTCTCATTTTTAAAGCTTGACATGAAGAGCTGAGGTCTGAGACTTGCAAAGGAGGTCAGTATGAGTGATGATAGACCCATACTGATTACAGAAAGTCATGGTGACAATATTTTGTGTAACAGATTGCCCCCTAAAGTGTGAAGTCTGTAGTAGATGAGGATTTTATTTATCATCTAAGAAGAGTGAAGTACTTTATCATTTCGAGGATCATCTTGTGGAGAGCTCGGTTGGAACCTGTAAAAACATTCAATACAAAATATATATATGAGATCATATCATCGTTGAGGTAGGAATTCCCATACTCAGATCAAAAACTGACTAGAAAACTAACTAAACTGCTCTGATATAGGAATGATCTTGTAATACATCACAAGTATAGACACATGTAGACACAGTATGGGCGCAGCCATCTGTTTATGAATAGTCCACTATATAATGAATACAGAATTCCTCGCAACCTGGATGGTAGAAACTAGATCCAAGGTCTTGATTTCTACTTCCCGAAATAGTACGATTCTATCCATGTGAATGAATGTGTCGAATTCAAACATGTTAGAAACCACTTGATTACCATTCAATGATGTAAACTGTTAACAAGTGTGAGAGAAACCACCAGTAATGTCAATGGCTCTCAAAGTACTTAGTACAATCCATGAAATGTGAATAGATGTGTTGATGTCAAACATGTCACAGAGTCCTTTGATCGAAGGTCAATGATGCAACCTGTCGTCGAAGGCGAAAAACCTGCCATTGAGGCATGCAGATTCCAAGGTACTGACGATTTCTAGATAATGAGCTGAAGTCGATAGAAAGCGATCCGTCATAGACAAGCCCACAACACGAAATCATAGATCAAGTTTGAAGAAATATAGTTGCAAGGACTGACTCAGGGATGGTCAAGATGGATGACAGATATTTTGCAAATGAATGGTTTATTTGCACTGACCTCTTGAACACATAACGACACAACAGATGGTTTGGTGACAATTGACCCAAAGTTAATACCCAGAGCAGCTAAAGACATTCAATATGGTTTGATCAACTGTTAGGCAAAGGATTTCCCGACCCAGGTGAATAAAAAGTGTCGTGTTCAAGAGTGGTTAAATGTTTTTCTGAGACACAAAGTATGACAAACAGGCTCATTTTTATCTCTTTACCCCCACCATTTCTAGCAAGTACCTCTTTATTTTTTAACAAGCTTGAGGAGGATAACATTTGTTTGATTATAAGCTCATCCTTCGGATGAGTCCAACTTAGTTTAAATTTGAACCCTAAGAAGGAGTGGTCCGTTCCTGTTTGTAATTGAACAGGTCCTTTACTGTTAAATTTTAACGAGTCCAGTATAGGAGAAACTTGGCGCTTTTCAATTTTAGGGAGTCTGAAAAAACTTAAGAAAACTCCATGGTTGTCCTTTTTCGTAAATTTGTGTCTCCCAAGCCTGAAAAAGTATAAAATAATACTTGAGAGAACCGCTTGACCATTACGATCAAGGAGTACTTTTCATAATTAGTGTCTCTGATCCGAAAAATTAAAAAAGTGATCAATGACACGTCGTTTTACAACCAATATCGAATTTGAAACGACAAAAATCCGGCAATCTTTTCATGTTTTTATAGTCAGAAAAGAGCTGTAAGTGGACCGTCTTTTTAACTCTGTTCTAACGAGCTTAAAAAGAAAAACTCGAGAATCTTTTCATACTTTAGCAGTCAGAAAAGAGCTTAAAGGTCACTCTAATGTTTTTTGTCAAAAATGATCAATTTTTCCTAAAAAATCCGTTATCCTGCACAAAAACTCAAACATTACTCATATCTGTTTAAAATAAATAAAAACGCTTCAAAAGTTACCTCTTTAAAGTGAAAAATAAACAAATTAAAAATTCATTTATTCAAAAAAGCTTATAAAAAGGGCTTTTGTAAATTCATTTTTACCGTTTGACTTCGGAGTGAGAAAAGAGAGCTTTTGGTAAGAAACTTCCCGTGAAGATTGCGGAAAATCTGTCCGTTGGAATCGAACACCGTCACCTCTAGGTAATCTACATCATCTTACTCTTGCATTTTATCCATTTGAAATTTGTTCATAGGGTTTTATTTTCATTTTTAGGAAAGATTTAGGTTAAAAACCCGCGTGCGGGGGTCCGCAGGCGCAGTATAGGAAACCTGCGGACCACGACTTTTTCGTAAAAGGGAAAAAATCAGGGGCCCGCACCTGCTGTTAAAGAAGAGTGTGGATCTACGCACTGTCTCTAACATAGAGGGTGTGGTCCCCGCGGCATAGGTTTTCAAACTTAAATTTTTCAAATTTTACCCAAAAACTTTCCTTTAAAATATTTTAGTCCGCCTTTTTGTTGAATGTAGGGTATACATCATACTTGACTGGCGAGAACGGGAGCACAAGGATGTGGACCTCACCGCAATTAATCATCAACCTTCGATTGATGCATTGAAGGCATGCAGTTTATTCAAATTCTAGGCCATACCTGGCATGAGGGCCCAGGTGGACTTTTTGCAATGGCTGGTAGACAGGTGGAATGTACAGGACTAGTGTTTCTTTATTGGTGGCCACCAGCTCGAAATGGAGCCAAAGGACATTTACTTTTTGACTGGTTTTCCTAAGAGAGATGAACAATTGACTCTATTCGGGGCTAGGCCAGGTGGCCAGTCTATCGATGGCCTCCGGCTAGAGTTTTGTAACGACCAAACCAAGGACAAAGGGATTGATATCAAAACCATTTCCCGTCCTAAACTCAAAGTGATTGCATTTACTGTCACCAGACTCTACAGAAGCGCATCACTACATAATTCCACTGGATCCCAAATGTGGATGGCAGTAGACTGCTTTCAAGGCACCATCTTCAACTGGTGCGAAGCTGTGTTGGCTAATGTAAAAGGCCAACTGACTAGAGCAAAGAACGGACAACTGAAAAACTTTGGATATGGTTTCTTGGTTGTGAGCTTTGGTCTAGAGAGGGTCCCAATGTTGGTCCCACAGCATCTTTCCGTTGGAGCTGGACTTCCCCGAGAGCCCAAACTGATGCGTTGGGTTGCAGTTATGGCCCGTCATCCTGAGGAGGGTTCAAAGATTGTTTGATTTCCTCCTGAGTATTTTCATTGGTTGGAGAACCAAGTTTTTGCTATTCAGGATTTTCCTTATGCTGGGATGGATTATCATGGTGACCTAGACATGGCTCTTCCACTAGGAGAGAAATGGGATGACTCAGGTAAAATCATTTTCAACATTTTCTAATTTAATTTTTTTTTTTTGTTTTTAAATCGTCCCAAAATTGATAGTAAAAAGTTTCAAATGCAGATGTAGGTCCACGGCGACCATCCACTCTCCGGCCTTATGAGAGGAAACAGGCAGCTGCAGCAGCACCAGACCCACAGGACGAATCTACAGAGACCCTAGCCGAATTGGAAACCATCTAGAGCGTTTGACAGCAGACATTCCAGAGACTAGAATAGATGACATTCCTCTTAGGCTACAGCGCTATGTGATTGGGGTCCCAGGACCTTTCAGGAGGTTTCTTTGTAGGGTGGCCCGTGCAGTGGTTTCTTATCGTGATCATCACCAATGATAGGATGATCGCCTGTTGTAGACTCACATGAAATTTTTGCTTTTTGTACTATAATTTTTGTTGATCATAAGGTGTTTTTCAACCTATGATTGAAGACGATGTATATATGACACACTTCTATGCTATGCTATATCACTATTACGAGTTATCTTGTAAAACATGTTTATGGAATGTTTTTAAATTTACTGTTTGATTATTGCAAATGTCTACTTAACATTCAAGAAGCAATTGCATCTGCTAATGTATTTAAATATTTTGGAATATGCTGATACTCAATATAGTCAAATTCACGTTCCAAGAGACGAACTCTCAAAAATAATCTCAATAACACTGGATTTCTAATGACATACACTCTATTAAGTTGTAACACAACGAGTTCAGAATCTAACCTCACAATCAAACTCTGAATCCCAAATGAAATGGATTCAGATAATAACTCAATCACTGCACTATACTCTGTAATGTTGTTCGTTGTTTGACCAAAGCTTACCCCATGCATAGATACCAACTCATCAAAGGGTGAATAGATAACCCAAGCTGCGGAAGAAATGTTCTGTGTATTACGACAAGCACCATCAGCAAAACCAATGTATGTTTGGAGAGACGTCGACATCTGCAATATCAAGAGTAAAATCAAGATAAGCAAGAATAATGACAAAAACACTCTCTAAGCTAAGCACACCTTTTAATCTAAAACACACCAGCTAGAAAGAAAACTAACCTAACTAAAATCTCCACACCCAGATTTAAGCATAATATCTCTTTAGATAAAGACCATTTCTGGGCTTTCCTAAAGAGACCCCGTCAAAGTCTACCAATTCATAGGCCCCTTTTGCTAGATTTCACTTGACAACATAAGGACCATGCCACATGGGTACAAATTTTCCAATGCCTAACTTATCATTTGCTTGATCGTACAGTAAGACTAGGTCTCCTTCCGAAAAATTACGAGGTGTAACATTTCTATCATACTGAGCTTTAATACGTTTGGCATGAGTTTCGATTTCTAGTGCAGCATCACGTCGATTCTCATCTAGCTAAGCCAAGTACAACAAACGTTTTTCCTCTTCGGAAGTGGTTGGAAGTAATTCTATGGCCATTTGCAATGACGAGATTTTGCATTCAATGGGTAACACAGCTTCCAAACCGTAAACTAGTTGGAAAGGAGTGAAACTATTTGATGTTTTCACTGAGGTTCGATACACCCAAAGCGCTGAAAATAGCATGTTATGCCAATTCGACCTATGAATCCCAATGATTCGTCGGATCATAATGACTAGAACTTTGTTGATGGCTTCAACCAGACCATTAGCCTGTGGATAATATGGAGTTGAACTATCGTGACGCAGGCCAATTTGATCTGTTAGTTTCGTCATCATAATGTTTTGAAAATGACGCCCATGATCAGTGATAATCACTTGTGGAACACCGAACCTAGCAATTATATGATTGAAAACGAAAATCGCAGCAGTTTTGTCGTCTGCCTCAAATGTAGGCATCGCCTCAGCCCACTTGGTAAAATAATCTACCGCAAGGATGATATATGCATGCCCCCCGGTCGAGTGAGGGTTACATGTAATAAAATCGATACCCCATTTCACAAAAGGACCGACGGAAATTATAGGGTGGAGAGGAGAAGGTGGAGCGCGCATCTTTCGATCAAAAATTTGGCAGTTGTGGCATTTTTGGACCACGTTAATACAATCTTTAAACAAAGACGGCTAGAAATAGCCAGCACACAATATGGGTTGTGGCAAACCCAGACATATGACCGCCACATGCTCCAGAGTGACAGTCATTTAGAACCCTTTCAGCTTCCTCATGAGTTAAACAATGTCAGAAAACAGAGTCCGCCCCACGACGATAAAGTGTATCTCCAATAATTATGTATTGTTGGGACTGGAATCATATTTTCTGACGCTCTGATCTTGAAATTTCGGGTTTGGAGATAAACTATAATATCCCCATACCATGGATCAAGAGTGCTGATTAGAAACAAGGATTCGTCTGCAATGGGCTCTTCCGCCATAGTTTCATTATCAGCACACGGGAAGTCACACATCAACTCCGCAAAAACTAAAGATTTCTTTGACTTGGATTTTTCAAACTCCAAATCAAATTCCTGCAAGATAACAATCCATTTGGAATACTTGCCCCCTAGCAATTGTTTGGTCAAAATATAGATCATAGGGTTGCAATCGGAAATTACAGTAGTTTTGCGTAGTAAAATGTAATGACGAAAACGTTGGACAGCTTTAACAGCTGCCAAGGCCAATTTCTCCACATGTGAATATTTTAGCTCAGTTGGATTCAATGTATGGCTAAGGTAATATATCACATGTTCACTACCGAATTCATCTTCTTGAACTAATACCATTCCGATGGTGGAATGAGAGGCGGTGAGATATAAGAAGTAGTCTTGGTTGTAGTTGGGAGGATGCAATAACAGTGCATGGGTCAACGCGTGTTTTAATGCATCAAAAGATTTGTCAGCTATCTCATCCCAAAAGAATGGAGTATTCTGTTTCAACAACCGGGTAAAACCCTTTGTTATCTCGGCATAGTTAGGAATAAATCGACGTAAAAAGTTTGCTTTCCCTTGCAAACTTTGGAGTTGGCGAAGAGTCGAAGGAGGAGGCAATTTGACAATAGCTTCAACCTTCGAGGGATCGACACGAATACTGGCTTTCGAAACAAAAAATCCCAGTAACCGACCCGTTTCTATACAGAAAACACACTTGTGTGGATTCAACCTAATTCGATAATGCCTACACCTCATAAAGATTGCTCGTAAATGGATGAGGTAGTCAGCTCAATGTAATGAATGAGCAGGTAAATCATCGAGATAGGGTTGCACAATGTGCTTGATGTCATGAAACATGTAAGACATGGCCCTTTGAAAAGTTGCACCGGTGTTCTTAAGCCCAAAAGGTAATTTGCAATAACCAAATGTCCCCCATGGACAAATGAAAGCCGTTTTTGGTTGATCAGCAGATAGAATATTTATTTGATTGTATCCAGAAAAACCATCCATAAAGGAGAATATTTCACTGTCGGCACAATCATCAATGATTTGATCAATATAGGGAGTTGGGTAATTGTCTTTTGGACAGGCTCGATTAATATCCCTATAATCGATACATATTTTTATTGTTCCTTGTTTTCTGTTAATAGGAACGATATTCGATACCCAATCCGTTAAAGGAATTGGATAAATGAAACCTTCTTTAAGTAATTTTTCAACTTCTGCTTTAATTGCAACAGCTTTTCGTGGGTGAATCTGACGCAAACGTTGCCGGATGGGTTTAGCATTCGGGTAGGTTTTGATTTCATGAACAACAATTGCTGGGTCAATTCCTCGCATTTCCTCATATGACCAGGAAAACACGTCACGGAATTCTTGAAATATGGCCTTATAGGTTTGAATTTCATCTTCATACAAGAGGCACCTATATGAATGTTTTCAACAATTCCAGGTTTAACTGAAATGTCAATAGGAATAGTTCGAGAAATATTTCCCAAATTTAACTCAGAATCAGGATTTTTCATTGGATTTTGAGGTTCCTTGACATAATCAGTCGTAAAAATAGATGAAAAATCATTTTCAAAACGATCAATCTCAAGTAAAAACAAAGATCTATGATGAAGATCTTCCCATGGTAAATCATCAACAGACAAGATTTCACGAATTTTCTCATCAGTGTGAACAAGTTCGGAAAAAGTTGTTGAATCTGAGTTTGATGTTGAAATTGATTCTTCATGGACTAAATTCATTAAGTCAATTTCGGTTGAATAAATGTCGTAAAATGACTGTACGGCCTGATACGCAATTTCATATGGACTCAAAGGCATAGCATCACCAAATGAATCTATCTCAGATTCGGAAGGTACGATCCAAGGATCATCATAAACAATATTGTCTGATGAAATCATATGAATGGTTGCAGTAGGAGGCGATACGTTGGTGGGAGGAAAGGAAAAAGTTCCTAGTAAACCAGAATCTTTAACTAGTCCTACTCCAACATCCTTATAAGGGATAGTTGTTTTGCCGACATGCTGGATACTTTCAGAAGAGGCTGGGTCGGATGAAAAGTAAGTTAGCTAGTCTATAGTTACGATCTTTCCATTATGAGGAAACTTTATAAGCTGAAAGACCGATGAAACAATAGCAGTCATAGCGTAAGACCAACTAAGACCCAAGAGAAGGTTGTAATCTAGAGGGGCATCAACCACCTCCACATCTACATTAACAGTTTTGCCTTCAACCCCTATAGGTAAATCCTGTAGAATGCCAAAAGGATGGAACCCACGGCCATCAAAAGCCTTTAGAATCTTCGGGGATTGATTAAGTGTAGGAGAACCAAGTGATCTCCAACATTGGATCGACATAATACACGTTGAAGCTCCCTCATCAATCACAATCCTATAACAAGGTCTGTTTTTTACTAACACTGGAATCTGGAAAGCCATTTGATGAGGTAAGCGAGGTGTACTATTTTCTAAATCGAAAATTATAAGGTTCGAGTCATGAATATCAACAGCTCCGATAGCCGACAATAGCAATTTACATTGTGTTGGACATGATTGCAGCACCTCCAAAGCCGACATTGTTGAAGATGAAATAGTCAAATCTTCAACAATGTTATAGTTCTGAGCAGCTCTCGCATGTGGATTGAAAGCTGACTTTCGAAGTATACCCTTGGCAGGCGATTTGATTACTAATTCTGGGTTAGGTTTCTCGATCTGTAGTGGATCGAAATCGGGAGTTGAAGTTGATGGGTTCGAATTAGAATATTCTGCTTCCTTACCACCAACAGGAATTTTACTTCCATAATCATGCGATCGTGTCGCAATCCTAACATGGGACATCATCATTATGGGTTTTTCTGAGGCATTTGAGGAAGAACCTATCATCTTACTGTCTTGACTAGGAAAAGGATCCTTCAAAACAACAGGCGTTTGAGAACCTTTGATGATTTTCGCAACCTCAGCGCGATGAGGGCAGACTCTTGTAAAATACTCTTCATCACAAATGAGACAAGGATAACGAGGTTTGCGTTTCTCATCAGTAGATTCCATTTTTTCTAGTTTCTCTTTTGAATTTTTATCTGTTTTATTTTTCTTCTTCCCTTTCTTCTTACCGCCAGATTTTGATTTGGCCGTAGATGACTCTACAACATGAATATCGGCAGAAATTTCCACGGAAGAGTCTCCTATCAGGGAATCTGGTAAAGTTATGATAGGAGAAGAATTCTTGAAATATTTCTTCTTACTTTTGGTATTAACTATACCAATCATACCATCAGCAGCATGAGACCCTGAAGGAGCTGCAGCTATTTGATTTTGTTTAGGAAGATCGGGGATTTTCTCATGTAACGTACCCGACTGAATATAAACGAGGTCAAGGTACTGAGCTTGAGCAATTACTTGCTCTTCAGTAATGACTCTGGCCTGAGCTACATCCTCAGTGATTTTCGGTAGTAATGATTTAACAAACCATTCTGCTAAGATATGATCCGGAATAAAAACTTTCACTAAATGCCATCAACGTCTCCATTCATGAATGTGATCTGAAATGTAAGTGGGCATTGACTGTTTTAATGAAGTTAATAATTTCGTGCCATTGTCATATCTGACAGGCAATTGAAAATGAGTTAAAACCGAAGTAGCTAACTGACTAAAGTTATAAAAAGTGGCTCGTGGTAACTCAATGTACCACTTGGCCGCAAGACCAATTAGAGTGTGTTGAAAAAGGTGTAAACGAATTGAATCATCCGAAATGGAGTTAGATGCACACCAGAGGTGATAAGTCATCACATGGTTTGAGGGATCCTCTCCTGATTTTCCTTCAAACTTAGGAATGTCACTGGGCAACTTATTCGGCATTGGCGGCCAAAACGGAAGATAATTGATCGGATCATTCGTAAGGCACGACAAGTCAGGCAAGTCCAAAGTTACAATGAATGGTAACTGATGATTAGGGTCACGAAAGCCCTGGGTCATAAGACCAGCCCCAGGAGGAGGATATCCAGGATAACTAGGAATTGGAATTGCATTTGGGATATTATATCCTCCCAGAAAACCAGGATTAACCAGACCATACTGGGGTTTTTGAGGTTGAGGATAAGTATATCCAGGGAACGGTTGATACTGATAGAGTGGGTTTTGCACAGCAGGACCGAATTAGTACTGTTCCTAGTACGGTTGATAAGTAAATTGAGGTTGACTTGTGACAACCGTACTTGGACCAGGTTGTCCTACAGGCATTTGAACCGAAGTCTGAATTGTAGGTCCAGACCAAGGTAAAGATGCTTGAGGAGTTGATGCAGGGACAGTAGAAACCGGAGCTGTCGATACTCCAGAAGTAGGTGGGGTAGATGGAACAGATGTTGCAGCAGTTGCAGTAGTCGTTTCAGGCGGAGTTCGAGGTGAACTAGGCCCAGGCAGAGAAACTATAGAAGGTGTAGAAGTTTGAATAGTAGGCTAGATAGGTTGATGGGTTGAACCAGAAACCAAGGGCTGTCCAGATTGAGATGACAACTGCACATTCGGTTGCAAGATCTGTTGAGATTGAGATGGATCCCACACTAAGTTCATTCCGGGGTATGGACCCATAGAAGGTTGATCATATTAAGGATCATAATCGGGTTTAGGGTAGGGTTGATAATTCAAAGGTACATTTCCAGCTCCTTGAACAAATGATTGACCAGAAGGTGGTTGGAAACCTTGGGTTGGGTACTGACCTTGAGGTTGATAACCTTGAGGCACGTACTGATACTGAGGTTGACCTTGAGGTACATATTGATACTGGGGTTGACCTTGAGGTACATACTGAGTCTGGGGTTAACCTTGAGGAATGTACTGTCCCGTAGGTATGTATTGTCCTTGAGGTTGCCCCCCAGGTGGTAATTGGGTACCTTGAGGTTGCCCCCCAGGCAACAATTGAGGACCTTGAGGCTGCCCCCCAGGCAGTAACTGGCCACCTTGAGGTTGCGGATTTGGAATGGTACCTGACATCATAAGAATATCTTCTACACTCAATGGCTTAGTTCCGTTATTACCAGTTAATAACCCATGTTCAACAAGTTGAGGAGATGCTCCCGAAAAAGTACTAGTAAGTGACTGATACCCAGAGGGAACAGAAGGACCGCCATATAAAAATGTTTAAGGAGATTGAGAAAACATGGACGACTATCTCGACATATTCAAAGGAGGATAATAACCCTTAGGTGTTGGATGAAAAGGAATGCGAGGTGGTGAAAAACTTAGTCCTGAGTTTTCCAAAAAATTGGTCAATGAAAGATACCAAGCATCCCTCCCAGGTGGACTGTAAAAGATCGATTCACGCTCCCTAAGTTCTATAGCTGGTTGATTTTTAGGGATAGGTATACCTTCTTCCGGAGTAACAAGTTCTTCAATAGTAATAAGTCCAGAAGGAAGATTTTGGGTAATGACTCTTTCTACCCTGGGTGAACCAGGACCACTGGAAGTTGGAGAGGCAAATCCTAATGTTGGAGTAGCAGCGGGTTCAGTTTCAGGTTCAGATATTTCAGGTTCCTCAGCTAATTCACTAGTAGAAGAAAAACTACCAGTAACTTCGGAAAATGAAACAGGTTCAATAATATACTCTGGTGCTTGAGCTTGGTAATCAGGATGCACAACTAAAGAAGACTCTCCTTCTTCAGGTGATCCTACTCTACTGTCACTAGGAGTTACAAGGGCTCGTAGCCCTTCAAGCTGGCTTGGTGAAAACTCAGGAGGTTAGCCCCGAAGTCTACAGGACTTCCTCGGTAATTCAGCCACGATTAAAAATTTTAATTACTTCACATGCAAACAAAGAAAAATCTCAATGAAAGCCACCTAAAGTCTCTAAAGAACCAAACAATTTTGAATCACACGCCTAAAGAATCTAGGAGGTCAAACCACACACAAACAGTAACTTCACGTACCGAAAACACTAGTTGGTGATGAAATCCAACGTCGCAGAATTCAATACAAAAATGGCGATTGGAACAGTTACCCCGGTAACCTGCTTAATGAATCTATTGGCACAAGTTTCTCCACTAAACTGTCTCGAGTGAAGAGAACCCCCCAGAAAATCCAAGTGAGTCTAGCTGACGTCTGCTCTAGGTACAGTGGGATCTTCCCTCCACCGTCACCTTAGGAAAAAATCCTATAGAATATGGTCACTATGGTTACCAACAGAAACAAATATACCTGGGGGAACAATCTGTGATCCGATACACACGCAAGGGCAGAGTAGCAATCTCAATCCCCTTGAAGGCTACTTGAAATAATCCAAGGTTTACCAACAAGTGACCCCAGGCTCCTCGACAATGGTTAATCCGAGATTTACCGTTTTTAATACGTGTATATCTTGTATCGTTCCCAATGAGGAAGGATTGATTACCCCACTGGTTCGGACACGATCTCATGCTTGACTCCTTTAAGAGGAGCTTCCCAGAGCATAGATGTAACAATTGGAATTTATCTCCTACCGCAAGATACAGCTACTTGTTTGTTTTTACTATCTTGGAGAGTTAATTACTCCCTACTCCAAGATACTAGCCTAAGCTATGTTGGTGATAAAGAGCCGTAGAAATAAAAAGATTAGTAGATAGATTTTACTTTAAGCGTTATTTTTATTGGTTTTTTTTAAGTCAAAAGGTGCGGAGATGAAACTTTATGGTGTGAAGACTCGACTCCAAAACACTAAAAAAGCACTTAAGATGATAAGCAATCATTTTTCTTCAATGAACTTCTAGCTAAAGAAAGAGTTGAGAATGCAAATACTTGTAAAAACAAATCTTTCCTTAACAATCAAATGAAAAGAAGAACTTTTGGTCTTTTCCAATGAACTCAAAAATGAGACAACTAGTTATGCTCGCGAAAATTTCCTTTTCTTTTCAAACACTCAAATACTACAAAAACAAACTTTTTCAAAAGAGAATTTTTTTCAAATTTTATAAAACACTCAAAACTATTGAAAAATCTAATCTTGAGATCTATAAATTCTAAAAAACTAATTGAAGTTAAAAGCTTACAAAATTTCTTTTCAAGGATGTTTTACTTAGTTATGAGCAAACTAAGGACTAATTTGTCCAGAATCACAAATCAGTCAAAAAACAACCAGCTTTTGTTTTCTTTTTTAAAAATGAAATCCAAAACTTTCAACACAAGTTCTTTCGAAGCTTCGCAAAGAGAAAAACGAGATGTATTCTTCAACAAAGGCAAATTTTACAAATTGGTCAGACTCATAAGAAGACCAGAAAAAACCAAGGTGATATGAGGTTTCTAAGGCTTCTAAGCTCTGAGTTACTACAAAGACCAAAAGAAAATCAAGCCAGGCACACAAAGCTTCTAGAAATTCACCTAAAACCTGAATGCCAATGGAATTAACCTATGAAAAGTTTCTAACAAGACAAGCGCAGATCTAGGCAGAGGCTAAAAACACATAAACAAATCCTAAGCTGACTGAATGAAAATATTTCAAGTTCTTCAAAATTTTGACAGGGTCCGCAGGCTCCCAGTATACCCAGGTGCGGTATCGCTCTGTGTGTAAAGCAAAAGTGCGGTGATGTCTACACTGTGTTACAAACAGAGGATGCAGTCCTCTTCCAAAAGCACGAAAAACAAAAAATAATTCAAGATCTACAGAACCTACCCAATCCCACACAACAAGCAAAAACTAGAAAAAAAGAAACAATTTCTCAAGTCAAAGTAAAAGCAAAGGCAAAAACCAAAAATTCAAGTCCCCAGTGGAGTCGCCATTTTGTCAGCCGGATAAGTCGTTCTTGCAGACAAGACCGACCTCCCTAGTATCTAATGATATCTAGCGACAAGCAAACCAAACAAATTCTGTCTTTCTCTAAATATGTGATTTATAAATAAAGGCTAATAGATGTTTTAGGCCTACCTCGGGTCCAGTGCTAGTTTGTGGAAGCCATGCTCTGTTGATCCAAATGAGCTCCCTTTTAAAGAATCTGCAAACACAAACAGGCACACATATCAAATAGCATCTGAAAAGCCAATATAATAAACCATATTTATCATGATGATCAAGGAATTCATGAAATAAACCATATAAGACAATTTATTGAGAAAAATGAATCTGATTGTATTAACTTTAATCAAAGAAGAACTTTACAACCTTGGTGCCTTGAAGTTGTACAAGCTCCTCCCAGGGTCCAGCAAGAATCTCCTCTACTTTGACAAGTTTCACTCTCTTCCCAAAGAAGCCAAAAGGTATGTGATCTCTCCTCTCAAGCTCAAATAGGAAGTCTAAATTCCAACAGCATTTACCCTCAAAAATGTTTAGCTTTCAACCTCTCTAGCAACCAACCCAATGCCTTAATTTATAGAGTAGAGGAGGGAAGTTACTAGGTCCACCTTCAAAGGGATAAAGCCCTCCTTCAAAGGGATAAGCTCCTCCTATCAAGGGGTTAGCTCCTTTAGTTATGGGATGCATGAACCACCTAGGAGCGAACCATCCACGTCAAGATTCCTTCTAGAAGAGTCTAGAATTAACCCAAAGTGAGTTTTTAAGAATAAACTTGCGCCTTTTTTACTTTCACAGGGGTCCGCACCCACTCCTTTAGAGACAGAGCGGGCAGGTCCGCAAGTAACATGACCAATGGGTGCGGGACCGCAGGTACTGGTAAGAGAAAGTGCAGAACCAGAGTTTTATAGCTTTTCAAAGACTTTCTCTCATTTTTAGAGCTTGACATGAAGAGCTGAGGTCTGAAACTTGCAAAGGAGGTCAGTATGAGTGATGATAGACCCATACTGATTACAGAAAGTCATGGTCACAATATTTTGTGTAACATGTTCGGGTCCAGATACGTCATGAGGTCTCCCATCTTTAATTGCCTTTATTTGAAAGAACACTAAGCATTCTACAAGAAAAAGAGAATAATTGGAAGATGGTTTCCTGGCAGCTAATAATCTCTGAACCAAATCAAACATAAGGAGCAGTTTACTTTTTAGCTCTTTATTCTCTTTCTTCCGGGTGCGAGAATGTTGGAGTACTTGCTCCAAGGCTTCCCAGTTTGAATATATATGATTTTTCCAGAGTGATTTATGCTCCTGCAAGATCATATCTTGCGAAATAACATATTCTTTCTTCCACTTATCCATTATTTGGTGCTTATCCCAAAAGTCAGTTTGTTTTTCAGTGCTGCAAGTCTGAGTAAAAACAGTTTTTGTACGCCGAGGTTCAGTCTGAGTAAAAATAGTTTTTGTAGGCAAAGATATAGGATCTTCAGCTTTAACAGTTACAGTAGGCCAAGGTATAGGATCTTCAGCTTTAATAGTTACAGTAGGCTGACGTACAGGATCTTCAGCTTTAACAGTTATAGTAGGCCGACGTACAGGATCTTCATCTTTAACAGTTACATTAGGCTGAGGTATTGTTGGTTTAGCTTCTTTTTCAAAAAAAATTGATAGCCCTACTGGTTCTTGTGTGACAGTAGGGAATCCCTCTTTGATTGCAAAAGAAATGGATGCAGGGGAGGCTCCAAGTAGTGGGATTTCAACTATTTTATACCCGGCTTGATGATAAATGTTACCACATTGGCTGCACATATATTCCTTATACTGGTCTTTCTCTATACTTTTCTCAAACATGGATGCTGCATGGGCTAAAGTGTACAAATTAAGCTCTTTGTCGTAGGCTTCCCTTGCCATTACTAATTCCTGCTTATAAGCTTCGAGTTCTGATTTTAGAAACTCGTTTTCCTATAAAAGGGAAGCCAGGGTGACTGGGCTTTGTGTAGCAGTCATAGTCTCAGTAGCTGGTTCTTGTGTGGCAGCTACTGAATGAGTAGCTGGTTCTTGTGTAACAGCTATGTGATGTGCAACATCCTGGGCATCTAGATTCTATATATCAGCAGTTGGTTCTTGTGTGGCAGCTACGTGATGTGCAACATCCTGGGCATCTAGATTTTGTATATCAGCAACTGGTTCTTGTGTGGCAGCTACTGAATGAGTAGCTGGTTCTTGTGTAACAGCTACGTGATGTGCAACATCCTGGGCATCTAGATTTTGTATATCAGCAGCTGGTTCTTGTGTGGCAGCTATTGAATGAGTAGCTAGTTCTTGTGTGACAGCTACTGAATGAGTAGCTGGTTCTTGTGTGACAGCTACTTGTTCTAAAAGAAATGATGTCGTAAAATCCTGGGCATCTGGTTCTTGTGTTTCAGTGCCTGAGGGTGAGACACGTAAAGATTCGGGGACTTGGGACTATGGTGGGGTATGGGGTTTTAGACGGATAGGTGAGGAATTTAGGATAGTGGCAACAATTGCTACTTTAGTTGACGCCCTCATTCATCTTCGGGGTAAAAAGGCAGGGAGAATAGTAATTTTCCTTTTATGAGTAGGTTTTTTCTGAGGGGGAGGGCTATTAGAAATGGTAGCTACTTTGGTTGAGGCCCTCATTCATCTTTTTGGTAGGAAAACAATCTTAGTTTGCCTTTTTCTTTTTAGCATGGATATGGGGAGGTTATCTTCAGAATCATCACTAGGGATATGAACGGTAGGATTAGATGATTCTGCTAAATTGTGGGATGGATTTGATATGGTGGGAGGGTCAATTGGATCAATTGATTCTGCTGGTGGGATTTCTGGAGGATCAGGAATGCTCTCTGGTTGTTGTTCGTGGGGATTTTCAAGGATTTCTTGAGGATTTTCAGCAACTTGCTGAGGGATTTTAGCAGCTTCTTGAGGAATTTCAGCAGCTTTCTTAGGGTCCAGGGGTGGATTGTTTAGAGGAGGGTTTTGTTGAGAAAAACCCCTCTGAATCAGTAGCTGAACAATATGGTGATGGGTGAGGGAAAGGAGTGGGAATTTTACCTGTTTGCAGTAATTTGACATATTCTTTAGACACCCAAGTAAATAATAAGGGATATTTAATAGTCGACCATGTCTCAAATGATTTAATAAGACAAAATCATGCTGATAGACTACTTGGTAGTGACCTTCACAAGTAAGGTAATGTTTGACGAATTCAGCAACCTTCGGCCACGAAGGCGGTAATGAGTGAAGTCGGACACCCCAGCCTTTGGGCTCGACTTGTTCTCCTGGCAGAAGAAAATCCTGTTGTGCATTCAGAATAATATGCTTGCGACTAAACCATCGAGTGCCAGTGACCGGCAGACCTAAAACCTGTGCTATGTCACCCTCTAAGACCGAAATTCGAACTCCCTAGAAGTAAAATGATCTTCCTATAGATTACATGCAAATTCAAGGACCTTTTGTGGATCAAATACCTGAAGCCTCTAAAAATATCCTATCCAGCCTGCCTGCTGAAAAATCTGATACACCTATGGATGTAATTCAAGTAGAGCTATCGAGCCGGGCTCATGTCGAATAGCAGGTCCTCCCATAGTTAACTAGCTTTGGTAAAATGCACAGTCAAAAACCAAGTTGCTGCACTTCGAACAGAGTAAATTTTTCGAATGAGAACTGGAGTAACAACGAATAGGCGAGGTGATAAGATGGAATAGTGGGTAAGAAAAATGACAGTAATTGGCTTGCTGTGAAATGATGGCGTATAATCTCGATATTCCCCCCAACTACGACTAAAATAATGGCTTTAAATGTATGGGGATTGTGGTAATAATGAACATAATCTTCTCATTTAACCATAGTTTAATAGTACTTACAGATAATATTTACATACCTCATGTTTACCTTTAATTCATATTTCAAAAAATATAGTGCTCATTCATAATCGATCAAAAATAGTCATGGAAGAAACTTTTGAAATATGACAGAGATTATATTAGAGGTCTGTATAATCATAGGAGAAGGCAGTGAAAGGACAGAATTTAGCATAAAAATAATGGAAGAAAGTGATTTTCATGATGGAAAGTGCTATATGGTGATGTCTTTGAAAAGGAATGGTGTTTCAGCAACGGGAAAATGGGTAATGGGTGGTGTTTCAGCAACGGGAAAGATAGGTAAAATGTTGTTGAAGAATACTATTCCGGGAATGGGAAAAATAGGAAAAATGTTGCTGAATATTGTTGTTTCAGCAATGAGAGAAATAGGGAAAATTTGTTGGAGAATGTTGTTTTAGTAATGGGAAAAATAAGGAAAATGTTGCTGAAGAGTGATGGGAAAATGGGGAAAAGAATTGAGGGGAATCAATAATGGAAATGTTACTGGAGGATGAGGAAATAAACTATGGATGGATTAAAAGGAGATGAACAATGCTTCACAAGATGAAGCTTGGATATGCTTGTAGTAAGATTGTCCTTTCCAATAAGCATTTCCTAGAATCTGCAAAATGATCAATTGTAACATGCCAACCCTTGACAGGGATTATTAGTTAAGAAATCTAAACTAAAGATATAATGCAAAAATTAAATCCAATGAGGGGCAGAAGGCTCCCCCAAAAAGAGATAATGTGAATCTGCCATGCAAGTGGCCTTAAAATCCTCTTTGGAAATGGGTCGCTTGTACAGATGGAGCTGATGACTGTTTACTAATTACGATGTTCTAGAGTCATCAATTGTTAGGAGCCTTACTGTTCCATTGGGAAAAACAGTATCTATTTTGTAAGGTCCCAGCCATCTTATACGTAGTTTCCCTTGAAAATTTTCAAACCGCGAATCATACAATAAAGCCCAATTACCTTTTTGGAACTACTTATGCTTGATGGTTTTGTCATGCCACCTTGTTCTTTGTTGTTGGATCATAGTTGTTTGATGAATGGAATCTAATCTCTTTTCATCCAATTCCTGAAGCTGCTGCAACCTGGTTGTCTCTGCATCAGTCAAATCAAGGTTAACAGCTAAAGCAGTTCTTAAAGTTTTAATTTCAAATTCCACAGGAAAAGCAGCACTTTTACCATAAACCAATTCATGGGGAGAAAATCCTATAGTATTTCTCCAGGTAGTTCTATAAGCCCATAGCGCTTCAGGGAGCCTTTAAGACCAATCCTTCCTATTTTCCTTCACTATTTTTGTTAGAATGGCTTCTATAACTTTGTTTGTACTCTACACCTATCCATTAGCTTGGGGGTGGTATGGTGTAGTCATTCTATGATGAATATGATATTTTTGAAGCGTGGTTTTAAAACCATGAGAATTGAAAGGAGGTCCTCCATCTGTAACTAGCTCTCTAGGCACTCCAAATCTAACAAAGATTTCTTCAAATAGGAAAGTTAAAATAGCTTCTTCATTAGCTCTAAGGAGTGTTTTAGCCTCCACCCATTTAGTCATATAATCTGTGCAAACCAATATATAAAATCTTTGATTGGATGGAGGATTAATGGGCCCTACAAAGTCTAAGGCCCATCTTTCAAATGGTTCAAGTATTACCTAGGGATTCAATGGCATTTCAGCTCTATGATTAGGTTGACCCATTCTCTGACAGCTATCGCAGGCCCGAACATATTTCTTTGCATCCTTGAAGAGTGAGGGCCAATAATAACCCATCCTGAGAATTTTATGTGTCGTTCTTTTATCAGCAAAATCCCTCCACAAGGGCCATCATGACAAGCTTTCAGTATATCATAAACCTCATCTTCTATAATGCATCTTCGGATTTCATGATCAATTCCTGTGTAGAAAAGAAACCCACTTATCCAGCTATACCTAGCAATTGGTTGAATGATATTTCTCTTCTCTCGATGTGATAGGTGTGATGGTAACTTCCCTGCAACCAGATAATTGGCAATGTCTGCATACCAGGGTGAGTGAGCAGATACTGCAAATAAGTATTCATCGGGAAAGGAATCATCCACTAGAGTATTATCATCAGCTTTTAATTGAGAAAGGAAATCGACAACTACATTTTCTTTACTTGGTCGATCTACAATTGTAATATCAAACTCTTGTACTAACAATAACCACCTGGTCACTCATGACAGATTTGTTCATTAAATACTTAATAGCCGAGTGATCAGTATGGAAAAAAGTAGAGTAACCAGTAATGTAATGTCGAAATTTATTAATAGCATAAATGACTGCTAAAAATTTCTTTTTAGTAACTGTATAATTAAGCTCAGCAGGAGTCATATTCTTACTAATAAAGTAGATAGCATAAGGAAGATGGTTTTCCTCTTGTCCCAAGACAGCTCCAATTGTAGTATCCGAAGCATCAGAGGATATATGGAAGGGAAGTGCCCAATCAGGTCCCCTTAAAATAGGAGTTGTAGATAACTGATGCTTGAGTTCAACAAATGCTTTCTGGCAAAGATCAGTCCACTTGAATTCAGCATTTTTCATAAGTAACACAAACAAAGGAGAAGCTATTTTGGAAAAAAATTTGATAAATCTTCTGTAGTATCCTGCATGTCCTAAAAAGCTTCTCACATCAGTTTGTGTTCTAGAAATAGGAAGGTGTTGTGCTGTACAACAACCCCCCATTTCATAAAATTTTACTTTCAAAACTATAATATGAAATGGGTCCCTTTTAGATTAAATTTGTATCAACTTATCATTCCTCAAAAGGTCCGAAAGGAAATAAAACATTATAAAACCTTTTGAGACAATATATAATCGGTCTTATAATAAAAAATGAATAATTCTTTATTATTGCGATAAAGCGAGCGCAAGATCGCATATCGCAATAACAAAGGATGCATAACAAAAGGCCCATTGGTTTTCCCCAATGTGACAAGCGCGAATAACTATCGGATATCGGGAAAGTAAGCAATCGTAACAAAAGGCCCCTCTCTTTGCTCTGATGCGATATCGCTATCGGTGATCGGGGAATGTAACATGTATGCAATTAAAAGGCCTCTTCTAAAAACACCAGATACGAATTGGTGATATCGCTATCGGCGATCGGGGATTCCGAAAGGACACCAATATAACAACTTAAGCATTCCTCCGATCCCCGATTGCGATAAAGCTAAGCGTAACTTTCAAAAAGGATTGATAAGGTTGGGGTATGTTATGTTTAATTATTATTAAAAGCCTTTCTCTTTCCGATAGTGAATCATTTACACCCAACCGCCAAAACATCAAAGCCACGCCTAAATGAATTATTCGGCCAATAAACAATATGATGAGCATTTAAATGATTAACAGGTTTAAACGGCCAATTAATGGATCAATAATGCCAAAATCTCTTCAGAGATTGTATCTGCAGCCACCTTATGTTAATCCTCCATTATTCATTGATTGATATAACTCTTTCATATTTGTTTTGCGCCACCTATTCTCCGCATTGCGTTTAATTTATCTCCTGTGCAGAGCTCCTCGGGTAAGTACTTTGTCGATTCCTTGTGTTCTCCTTATTGTTATGCTGGAGTGATGATGTGTAGGATTTGGGGGTTGCATGATTCCTCAAACTTCACCATAGAGATGGTACCTTTAATGCAAGTAGCATGCAATAGCGAAATAATGGATTGGGGGAATATATTATCTGATAAGTTAGCAACAGCTATTCTTGAGTTCAGAAACAAATCCCGCGTTACTGAAAGGTTCATTCCTCCATTTTACTTTAGTGCCTACATCTTAGATACTCTCTGTTTTAACTCTGAATTTCATGTTCTGGGGTGGAGATGGACTCCACAGGACCCCATGCCCATTCATATCTATCACCAGAAGTTGTGGAAAGCCCATTATAAACACCGCCTATATCAAGTTTGCAATGGATTTATGTTACCCATTTACTATGCAATTTTTGACAAACCTGCTCCTAAGATTTCCTCACAAGCACAGATTGACTTGACAGCCATAGGAACCTGGTTCGGAGAAGAAAAATTTACATATGTAAGAGTTTTTGGCAGTCATTCTAGGCCTCACATCCTCCCCTTGTATATACCCGACAAACTATTGGCTCGAGAAATAGCATATCAGCTTACATCCGAAGGAATTACAAAGACTCTGAGGAATAAAAAGAAGCAAGTTTGGCCTCCTTTTCCTCTAAGGTGTGGCGTTTACACTCTGCATGAGTACAAGCATGCAGAGAAAGAAGCAGAAAAGTTAAATACACTGAATCTCACCACTCTTCCTAACAGACGATTTGATCCAAACAAAGTCGTTTATAATGCACTAGAACAGGAAAAACTCACTAAATTTGCACATCAAGAAGATGAGTTTGAGGACCTATTCTCCTGGGCTGAGTCATTATTTCAGATTCAAGCGATAGCTAAAATGAGATATCACGATGACGAGTTAGTCGAATTTAACAAACTTAGAGAGCAGAGGTTGCAAACTCTGCCTCTAGATTTGTTAGCCACTGCCCCGATGACACAGTCAAGTGAGCCTAAACAGCGACTTACCAGCGAACCTCCTGCTACATCAGAAATTTTTGGAGAAGTCCAAACAAAAGAGCAGGAAGAACTCCAGAGGAAAGAACAAGAGAAAATATGTGAAGAGGGATAGAAAAGGCAGCAGGAGCAGAGCAGCAAGGATGTGAATGTCGATACCCATATTGACCCAAGGTTGCTCCAGGAATGGCAGCAATTCAATTCAATCATAAGCAATCTAGAAAGCTCAAGAGAAGTTGATACATCCAAAGCAGCTAATACACAGGATACAGCAACAAAAGAGGTTCCAAGTGAAGGAACCAGCAGTCTACCCCCTACTACAGACATAGAAGTAATCCCTAAAGATACTTCGGATCAAATCATTTTGCAAGTGGAGGATATACCTCCATTGGATGTCTTTTACAGCCAAAAGCACAGGGCCATAGTAAAGCGACAGAGGAAAAGGAAAAGGATTTATCAAACTTCCCTGTTCCCTGAACAACAGTGACAGCCAACGTAGTTTGGAAGGAGGAGTTCGATCCTTCTGATGACCTAACAAAATTGTCCCAATATGTTGGAGCCTATTCGGTGGCCACCATGGACAAGGCATCAGAAGTGAGAAATTTGTTAAAAGAAAAAGACCAGGCAATCACTTCGTTACAAGCACAGCTATCGGACGCACAGCAGAAAGTAGAACAATTAGAACAGCAATTGTCCACGCAGCAACAGATAAATAATCAATTGAACAAGCAGTTGCATGAAGAGAAACAGAGGATCGATTTGAGTGCGATTCAAAAGCAGAAAGAACTATCGGAGGCATTAGCAAAATTGAAAACAATGAATGAATAGATGGTAAAGACAAAAGATGAGCAAATTGCTCAATTATCAGGTCAAATAGAGAAGTTCAAGAATCTTCCGCAGCCTGCTGATTTCAGAGCAGAAGCACTACAGATTAATAAGACACTGGTAACACAAATAAGATTATTATGTCATAAAATTGCTCAAGTTGAACCCCTGTGTGACATAACAGCATCAATAATCGATAAATCAGTCGATGCTAGACAAGACTTCGAGCAGGCCGATGAGACCTTGACAAATTTTCTTAACTGGCAGGACACTAATGAGGGACAGGTAGCAAATTTTCCTAAAATCCTAGAATCCCATAAAGAAATTTTATTTATGGAGTGGCAGTCCCAGTTAATGAAGGCAGAGAGATCAGTTTCTAGATGCAAATTATCCACTAGTAATTTGATTGAATTAATTAATGATACTCTCTATTTATCTAATATGATCTCTCAGTGTACACCAGGTAAATTACTATCGGCCAAAACATTGGAGCAATCATGTTATCAAGAGCTGGAAAAGAATGGGAGATTGATCACAGGTATTAAAAGTTTAACTTGGGACACCTATTGGTTGTTCCTAGTAAAACCATACATACAGAGAGCCGCCCTCAAGTGCCTAACAGATGCAATCGAGTGTATCATTCCCGATATACACGATGCCACCTATGCTTCTCTACTCAATTCTCGTCTCAGCCGCCCTCAAGAAGTGGAACCGATGCTAGCGATATGCCAACTCAGGTCGAAAGGCAAACAGCCAGAGCGATGAATCATGCTGCCGACTACCAGATTTCTTTGGGGAAGATATTCAAGATCAAGTTGTACCAATTTAGTAGCATTTTAATTTGGTAGTTAGTTAGTTTAATTAAGTATTTATAGACCCTTTCAATGCATTGGAAAGGGTGGTAAGTTTTTGTATATGACTTAAACCTGAAGTTGCACTACTGTACTTCAGGTATATTTTTATAAAGACTGGGCCAATTATTCCAATTTTGATAACGAAGCTTTTATGTGGATGTGCACTACTGCCTTTATTTAAAAGTATTTCTGAGTCGTAAGAAGGAATTCGAATAGCGATTGATGTTGGGAATGATTTGCAGCTCATATGGTACTACTATCTATGTCTGAATTCATTCTTTTTATGTGAATTGTTATTTGATCATTCTTGCTATTATTGAATATATGCATGTGTTTTAACAGCATTCTTTATACTTTCCACTATTGAATGTTTACAGCATGCTTTTCTTCTAATCATACATGTATCAGTAATATAAAAAGATAAGTGTAACAATGTTTTATTAATTACTTTGTTCAACTATTTGAACGAAGCAATTATTATATGAATGAATGTCTATGTTTATTGAATAGAGTCATCTATATGCCTATTGATGAACAGAGATCATCAAACGTTGCACTTAAGAATAGAAGCTTCCCAGGATAGAATAGTCATTTGTATTTTTGCTTTTAGATTAATTCATCCATTCATTATCACTTATTAGAAAACCAATCACTCATCCATCCCTTTTTATTCATTACTGGGAAATTGGTCCCATTATATCCAGTCAGAGCCACCATCCCAAACGGAAAAGGAGCTGTATTAAGGTCCGGACCGGGTGGTTATCCCCCGATGTTGATGCAATGATTTTCGAGACATCAACATTTTTGGCGCTAGAAGGAGGGCATGAACTGTGAATGGCGAGAAAACCCAAATCTACAGTCCATTCTGAGATTAAATCTCCCTCCACATCACCTTGTACTTTCCAATTGCATGTTGGTTCTCCAGCATCCAAGCGAGAAGAAGAGGAATCAACTACCACTGCTCAAACCCACAATACTCCAAAACGATTAAGTCATTCTCTAGCCCTAGTTCAATTTGTTGAAGAAAGCCCCTCTTCTTCTATTCAAATTAGACACAATCAAATTTTGAAATTAGAAGAAGAAAGGGAAAAAGCCAGGATTATGCATGCAAAACATCAGCAAATTATCAAGTCATCTTTTGATTCAACTTCATCCAGTTCAAAACAGTTACAGGTTGGTGATCTAGTTCTGAAATGGGACAAAGCCCATGAGGATAAAGGAAAACACACCAAGTTCCAGAAGATGTGGCTTGGACCATTTCAGATCTGCGAGAAGATAGGCCATTCGACATTCATATTACAAGATTTATCAGGAAAGAGAGATTCTCTTCCTGTTAATGGCCTCATCTTAAAGAAATTCTTCAATTGAGGAGGTAACCCCTTCTCCTTTTTTTTAAGTTCAGTAGAATTTGTATTTTGTAGGACCATTAGGAAATAAATTTGTAAGATATCTCCCATTGGCCTTTGCTATATTGAAAAGTTTCTCAAAAGAAGTAGTTTTAATATTTACTTTTAAAATAGAAGCCTTCAACAAAAGGGACAATTTCTAGGAAATTAGGTATATTCACATTCTGAAACCCCATTTCATTTTTGTGAAATCTTCTCAAGATTTAGAAGTACTGTAAATCATTTTATAGTTTTCAAACTGGCCACAAAAAGGTTATCAATATCAAAACATAAACTAATTCAATCTTAGCATCTTCAACTCCTACCCTGTCATCCATTCTCTCTTAAGGAGAAAATTGTCCATCCCATTCATCCAAGTTTATGATTACTCAGAGTGTAATTCTAAAATATTTGATATAAAAGATAAGGGGTCTTATTACAAGCCTGCTTACCATGATCATTGGGAGATAGTTTATCCGACATTACCAACACTGCATACCAAAACAGGGTAATGGCTTATAATCATAAGACAAGGGGTCTCATCACGAGCCAGCTTGTTCGGTTAGATTACGACCAGTGAATGGCATTGTCAAACAGCTCGCCACCAAACCAGGACAATGGCTTTTTATCTTACAAAATAAAAGAAAAGGAAAAAAAAAATACAAAATATGAAAGCATATTTTGAATTCATTCTTTTAATCATACTCTGAAATGGATGGGAAAATGGACAGTTAAATGGTTAAAAGGTATCCCTGTCAAAACTATGAACGTTTGCTGGCAGCAGAGGCCCTACGTATGACAAAGGAGTCAATTAAAAATGCTAAGTTGGAAAGGTTTTTGTTTTATCGTTATCAACCAATAGAGGCCAATTTAAAACTTAGAATGTATCTAATTTTAACGAGAGAAGAAATTAGCAAAAATAGTTCTTATTATATTCAGAATGTATGTATACCTAGTTATATTAGAATTTTCCTCTTTGATAAGATTTCTATACAAAGAAAGTCTAAGTATTTCAATATTTCTCAGAGATAACTATTTCTTCCAGCGAATCGCCAATTGTTGTGTTGTACAACGACCCCCCATTTCATAAAATTTTACTTTCAAAACTATAATATGAAATGGGTCCCTTTTAGATTAAATTGGTATCAACTTATCATTCCTCAAAAGGTCCGAAAAGAAATAAAACATTATAAAACCTTTTGAGAAAATATATAATCGGTCTTATAATAAAAAATGAATAATTTTTTATTATTGCGATAAAGCGATCGCAAGATCACATATCGCAATAACAAAGGATGCATAACAAAAGGCCCATTGGTTTTCCCCGATGCGACAAGCGCGAATAACTATCGGATATCGGGCAGGTAAGCAATCGTAACAAAAGGCCCCTCTCTTTGCTCTGATGTGATATCACTATCGGCGATCGGGGAATGTAACATGTATGCAATTAAAAGCCCTCTTCTAAAAACTCCCGATGCGAATTGGCGATATCGCTATCGGCGATCGGGGATTTCGAAAGGACACCAATATAACAACTTAAGCATTCCTCCGATCCCCGATTGCGATAAAGCTAAGCGCAACTTTCAAAAAGGATTGATAAGGCTGGGGTATATTATGTTTAATTATTATTAAAAGCCTTTCTCTTCCCGATAGTGATTCACTTACGCCCAACTGCCAAAACATCAAAGCCACGCTTAAATGAATTATTCGGCCAATAAACGATATGATGAGCATTTAAATGATTGATAGGTTTAAATGGCCAATTAATGGAGCAATAATGCCAAAATCTCTTCAGAGATTGTATCCGCGGCCACCTTATGTTAATCCTCCATTATTCATTGATTGATATAACTCTTTCATATTTGGTTTGTGCCACCTATTCTCCACATTACGTTCATTTTATCTCCTATGTAGAGCTCCTCCGAAGCAGCAAATTTAGGCCAAATGGGGAAGAAGTCTAAGAAATCTGGAACAGCTTCAGCTTCCGCAGTAATAGGAAAACACACTACCGATCCGGGACCAAGTAAAAAAAGGATTAATTTCAGACACCACATGTCTTAGTCTCGGTAATACTACTTGGCAGAGCATCTATAATCTGGTTGAGACCGAAGAGCCTAAAGAAACATCAGTATAAGCTACAGCAGACTCGACCTGGAAATCTAAGGCAACCCTAAAGGATTTGGCCGATTCTTACCTACACCGGATAGTGGCGCGAGAGAAAATTCTTCCATACATAGATGTTGTAAGATGGGCAGTTGAGGAAATTCCAATTACAAACAGAACATTTTGCACTATCGACGGGAGAGTATTCGGTTCATTTCAACCCAATGATTTGAGACAAATGTACCATTTGCCCAAACCAGAGAATAAGTATAACAAAGCGTTTCTGGAGAAGTTCAGAGATGAAAATGAGATTGAATCAGCACCTATACGGGAATGGAGACAAAACCCAGCGAAACACAAGCATGAGTCCTCGGGTAAGTACTCTGTCGATTCCTTGTGTTCTCCTTATTGTTATGCTGGAGTGATGATGTGTAGGATTTGGGGGTTGCATGATTCCTCAAACTTCACCATAGAGATGGTACCTTTAATGCAAGTAGCATTCAATAGCGAAATAATGGATTGGGGGAATATATTATCTGATAAGTTAGCAACAGCTATTCTTGAGTTCAGAAACAAATCCCGCATTACTGAAAGGTTCATTCCTCCATTTTACTTTAGTGCCTACATCTTAGATACTCTCTGTTTTAACTCTGAATTTCCTGTGCTGGGGTGGAGATGGACTCCACAGGACCCCATGCCCATTCATATCTATCACTAGAATTTGTGGAAAGCCCATTATAAACACCGCCTATATCAAGTTTGCAATGGATTTATGTTACCCATTTACTATGCAATTTTTGACAAACCTGCTCCTAAGATTTCCTCACAAGCACAGATTGACTTGACAGCCGTAGGAACCTGGTTCGGAGAAGAAAAATTACATATGTAAGAGTTTTTGGCAGTCATGCTAGGCCTCACGTCCTCCCCTTGTATATACCCGACAAACTATTGGCTCGAGAAATAGCATATCAGCTTACATCCGAAGGAATTACAAAGACTCTGAGGAATAAAAAGAAGCAAGTCTACCCTCCTTTTCCTCTAAGGTGTGGCGTTTACACTCTGCATGAGTACAAGCATGCAGAGAAAGAAGCAGAAAAGATAAATACACTGAATCTCGCCACTCTTCCTAACAGACGATTTGATCCAAACAAAGCCGTCCATAATGCACTAGAACAGGCAAAACTCACTAAATTTGAACATCAAGAAGATGAGTTTGAGGACCTATTCTCCTGGGCCGAGTCATTATTTCAGATTCAAGCGATAGCTAAAATGAGATATCATGATGACGAGTTAGTCGAATTTAACAAACTTAGAGAGCAGAGGTTGCAAACTCTGCCTCTAGATTTGTTAGCCACTGCCTCGATGACACAGTCAAGTGAGCCTAAACAGCGACTTACCAGCAAACCTCCTGCTACATCAGAATTTTTTGGAGAAGTCCAAAAAAAAGAGCAGGAAGAACTCCAGAGGAAAGAACAAGAGAAAATATGTGAAGAGGGACAGAAAAGGCAGCAAGAGCAGAGCAGCAAGGATGTGAATGTCGATACCCATATTGACCCAAGGTTGCTCCAGGAATGGCAGCAATTCGATTCAATCATAAGCAATCTAGAAAGCTCAAGAGAAGCCGATACATCCAAAGTGGCTAATACACAGGATACAACATCAAAATAGGTTCCAAGTGAAGGAACCAGCGGTCTACCCCCTACTACAGATATAGAAGTAATCCCTAAAGATACTTCGGATCAAATCATTTTGCAAGTGGAGGATATACCTCCATTGGATGTCTTTTACAGCCCAAAGCACAGGGCCGTAGTAAAGCGATAGAGGAAAAGGAGAAGGATTTATCAACCTTCCCTGTTCCCTGAACAAACAGTGACAGCCAACGTAGTTTGGAAGGAGGAGTTCGATCCTTCTGATGACCTAACAAAATTGTCCCAATATGTTGGAGCCTATTCGGTGGCCACCATGGACAAGGCATCAGAAGTGAGTAATTTGTTAAAAGAAAAAGACCAGGCAATCACTTCGTTACAAGCACAGCTATCGGACGCACAGCAGAAAGCAGAACAATTAGAACAGCAATTGTCCACGCAGCAACAGATAAATAATCAATTGAACCAGCAGTTGCATGAAGAGAAACAGAGGATCGATTTGAGTGCGATTCAAAAGCAGAAAGAACTATCGGAGGCATTAGCAAAATTGAAAACAATGAATGAATAGATTGTAAAGACAAAAGATGAGAAAATTGCTCAATTATCAGGTCAAATAGAGAAGTTCAAGAATCTTTCGCAGCCTGCCGATTTCATAGCAGAAGCACTACAGATTAATAAGGCACTGGTAACACAAATAAGATTATTATGTCATAAAATTTCTCAAGTTGAACCCTATGTGACATAACAGCATCAATAATCGATAAATCAGTCGATGCTAGACAAGACTTCGAGCAGGCCGATGAGACCTTGACAAATTTTCTTAATTGGCAGGACACTAATGAGGGACAGGCAGCAAATTTTCCTAAAATCCTAGAATCCCATAAAGAAATTTTATTTATGGAGTGGCAGTCCCAGTTAACAAAGGCAGAAAGATCAGTTTCTAGATGCAAATTATCCACTAGTAATTTGATTGAATTAATTAATGATACTCTCTATTTATCTAATATGATCTCTCAGTGTACACCAGGCAAATTACTATCGGCCAAAACATTGGAGCGATCATGTTATCAAGAGCTGGAAAAGAATGGGAGATTGATCACAGGTATTAAAAGTTTAACTTGGGACACCTATTGGTTGTTCCTAGTAAAACCATACATACAGAGAGCTGCCCTCAAGTGCCTAACAGATGCAATCGACTGTATCATTCCCGATATACACGATGCCACCTATGCTGCTCAACTCAATTCTCGTCTCAGCCGCCCTCAAGAAGTGGAACCGATGCTAGCGATATGCCAACTCAGGTCGAAAGGCAAATAGCCAGAGCGATGAATCATGATGCTGACTACCAGATTTCTTTGGGGAAGATATTCAAGATCAAGTTGTACCAATTTAGTAGCATTTTAATTTGGTAGTTAGTTAGTTTAATTAAGTATTTATAGACCCTTTCAATGCATTGGAAAGGGTGGTAAGTTTTTGTATATGACTTAAACCTGAAGTTGCACTATTTTACTTCAGGTATATTTTTATAAAGACTGGGCCAATTATTCCAATTTTGATAACGAAGCTTTTATGTGGATGTGCACTACTGCCTTTATTTAAAAGTATTTCTGAGTCATAAGAAGGAATTCGAATAGCGATTGATGTTGGGAATGATTTGCAGCTCATATAGTACTACTATCTATGTCTGAATTCATTCTTTTTATGTGAATTGTTATTTGATCATTCTTGCTATTATTGAATATATGCATGTGTTTTAATAGCATTCTTTATACTTTCCACTATTGGATGTTTACAGCATGCTTTTCTTCTAATCATACATGTATCAGTAATATAAAAAGATAAGTGTAACAATGTTTTATTAATTACTTTGTTCAACTATTTGAACAAAGCAATTATTATATGAATGAATGTCTATGTTTATTGAATAGAGTCATCTATATGCCTATTGATGAACAGAGATCATCAAACGTTGCACTTAAGAATAGAAGCTTCCCGGGATAGAATAGTCATTTGTATTTTTGCTTTTAGATTAAGTCATCCATTCATTATCACTTATTAGAAAACCAATCACTCATCCATCCCTTTTTATTCATTACTGGGAAACTGGTCCCATTATATCCAGCCAGAGCCACCATCCCAAACAGAAAAGGAGTTGTATTAAGGTCTGAACTGGGTGGTTATCCCCCGATGTTGATGCAACGATTTTTGAGTTATCAACAGAAGGTTCTGAATTACCTGTATTTTGGATGGATCTACCTGAACTCCTTGAAATGAAATAAAGTGCCCAAGTACAATTCCTTCATTCATCATCATATGACATTTTTCAATACTTAAGGAAAGGTGAGCTTGTACACAATGTTTAAGTACTTTCTCAAGGTTTTATAATGCATCCTCAAAAGACACACCATAAGGGGTAAAGTCATCCATAAATATCTCCATAGAGTCATTAAGCATATCAGAAAATATTCCTATAACTACTCTTTGAAAGGTTGTTGGTGCATTACATAGTCCAAATGGGAGAACTCTATAGGCAAAAGTTCCCCAGGGACTAGTAAAAGTGGTCTTATCTTGGTCTTGGGGTGCAATTTTGATTTGATTATACCCACTAAAACCATCTAAAAAGGAGAAGAATTTCTTCCCTAACAAACTATCTAACACCTGATCAATGAATGGCAAGGGAAAGTGATCCTTTTGAGTGGCTTTATTTAAGGCTCTATAATCTACACACACTCTCCATTTCCCATTTTTCTTAGGGACTATTACCAATGGAGAAACCCATTCACTGTCAGATATGGGATATATAAACCCTGCATTAAGCAATTTTTGAAGTTCCTCTTTGACAATTTCCCTTAAATTAGGATTCATTCGTCGCTGGGGTTGACAGATTGGTCAGCAACCCTCCTTGATATAGATGCGATGAGTACATAATTCAGGAGAGATTCCCTTCATATCTGTATAGTCCCATGCGAATGCTTCCTTATTTTCGAGAAGTAACTTCATTAGCTGTTGTGTTTCAGCATCTGTCAAGTTGGGGTTTATGTTCAATGTCTTGCTAGGTTCAATTTCTACTATTATGCTTTTAGAGGAGATGGTAGTTGATGTTTGAGGTAGATCTTCATATTTAAGCTTTTCCTGGGTATCAGATTTCAAAATTGCAGCCAACTAATTATGTGTTTCAGAAGTCACCGAGGAGGGTTCACAAATAAAATTATTAATTACTTCATCCTCAGTGGTATCTTTAAGGTTTAGAGCTTGTTCGATGGTCAAAATAGGTTGAGTAGCATTATCATCATAGTCCAACCATACAGAATTATCATTATTAATTATAGGTGTGGCATGAGGGTAGAGAGTAAGCTGCTTGGTTTCATATCCATTAAAAATTGTCATTGAACCAGATCTACAGCTGATAAAGGCATCGGTTGTGGCCAACTAGGACCTTCCTAGAATTAGAGGATGTCCCCTCAACTTTGTTTTACTCTGTAATACCACAAATTCAGCTAGGTAATTCCAGTATTCAACCAAGATGCTTAGGTATTCAATGACTCCTTTCGGTTTGATTGTAGAACGGTTAGCTAACTCTAGAATGGTTGGTGTCTCTCTGATTACATTCCTTAGCTACAACAGTTGTGAGGTTTCAAGAGTCATAATATTTATAGCAGCACCTAAATCTACCAAAACTCGCGGAATGATTGCTTTTCCAATTTGTACTGTAACAGTAGGATGGCCGGGATCACTATATTTAACAGAAGGGGCTTTACTGGTCATTAAGGCAGATAGATCACCCATAACATGAACTGTAAGGGGATCTTTAGCTTTCGAACTGGGTTTCTTAACACAAATATCTCTCATAGTTCTTGCATAAATTGGTACATATCTTAGTGCTTGTAAAAGTGGAATTTTAACATAAAGATTATGTAATTCCCCTAAAAGATTGAAAGCAAGTGGCTCAGGCATTTTAGTCAAAGCTAAACGCTCAGGGAATGGTGGTTCTGCTGGTTTAGCGCCCTTATTAGAGGATGGTTGTACCTCCTTATGTGAATCATTTTTCTCTATTTCTTCTTTATCAAAATCAGAGGAGGTAACATCATCAATAATGGGTTCGACTATTTTCCTAGATCGTAAATGAATATCATTACACTATGCAGGGATAATAGGAAGTATAGGCTGGTTCTGAATATCAATAACTTGCACAGCTTTATTATTGGGGTTAGGGTTTGGTTGTACAGGTAGCTGGGGTCTCATCATTTGATTATTTGGTGGAGCACCTGATGGTAGAGGGAGTGATTTCTGAAACTGAGGAACTTTATTTGGAAACGGGAGTTGTTGATCCCTCCAGTTTGGATTCCATTGGTTAAAGTAAGATTCTTGTTGTGGAGGCCAAGGAGTCCACATTGCTGGGTCTACAAAGGGAGGGTTTATTTGTTGCATGGGTGGGTAATTCATTTGATTGAAGGGCGAGTATTGCATCTGGTTAAAGGGCGGGTAATTTTCTTGATTAAAAGAAGAATAATTGTTCCAACGATTAGAAGATGTAAATGGCATATTAGGGTTCATACCTTGTCCTCGTGGTTGCCATTGATTTCTCTATGTCAACAGATAGACTGCTTTAGCCTCTTCTTCGGTTGGTTGCAATGCTGCTTTTATTCCTGGTAAATAAGGGCATTGTTGTGTTTCATGATCCTTCTCACAAAGGGTGCAAATTGGCACTTTGTCCAATGGGACTTCCCTTAGTGGGTGTTTATATCTGTATTTGGGAAAAAGGACAGCCAAAGCAGCTTTTGCTTCTGCTTGTTTCTTCTTAACCTACAAGGTGTCAATCTATGAAGCAAAAGAACTTAATATTTCAATTTTAAATTCCTCAAGTAAATTACCTATTTCAGCTCTTGTTGCTCCTCCACTAGCTGATTTTTGAACTCTTGAATATGTATTATCCCTGTTGTTTGATCTATTCCTTGCAGCTCCTCTTGAACATATTTTACAAAGGTTAACAATTTCATCATATGATTCTTTAGATATGTCCCCTTTACCAAGCATATTTAGCATGTCTAGACAATCATCCCTCACCCCTTTAAATAATATTGTTTTAAGAATATCTTTACTTCCATACAGATGATTGGATCTTTGCAGATTATATTGTAGCCTTTCCACAAAGTCCTCCAGATTTTCTTCCTCTTTTTGTACCATCTTAAATAGTTCCTCTCTTTTTTCTCTCGTCCGGCAATAGTCTTGATATTTGAGTAGAAACTTCTGTTTCATCTGTTCCCATGTTGTGATTTCATGGCCTCCCAAACTCATGAACCATCTTAGTGCATTTCCTTTTAGAGTTGCTAGAAATAGCTTCAGTTTTTGAGCATTAGTAATGTAATCATAGCTTCTACATAATATATCAAACTCAAAAAGAAACTCATCAAGCTCTTCAGAAGATAAGCCATAGAAGTTAGGTAAGGCCGAAAGTGGGATATTCTTCATGGAAATTGCTCCTCTAGGAAGATCACCAATAGGAAATCCCAAGGTAGAGAGAGAATTCTCATATTTTCCTTCTCCTACTTGTCCTCCACCAAAGAATCCTTCATTGTTCCCTTCCATTGGTTTTTCTCCTACTGCACTTGCTCTGTCTTCAATGGTTTCTGTTGGCTCCTCAATGTCTTCGACTGGTACCTCAATGTCTTCTACTAGTTCCTCAATGTCTTCTACTGGCTCCTCAACCTTTTCAGGGCCTACAACTTCCTCTATTTCGTAGTTTGTTTGAAGGGAATGCTGCAACTTTGGCTTTCGAGAGCTTAGCCTCTGAGAATTTTCAACTTTTGATATAATCTCGTCAATAAAGGTCTTTCTTCCTCCTCTTCCTTTGCCCTTGCCACCTGTAGGGTTAGTTTTCTTGCATCCTCTCATGCATTCTGCACATCTGAAAGAAAAACATTAATGCTTTTGAAATCTACAATTGCCTTCCCCGGAAATGGTGCAAAAATGTTGGTCACTTTAATTGCTTATTAATTTAAACAACCAAGTGCTACATGAATTGTCAACCCAGGGAAGTCTGTTTGTTTCAAAGGCAATCACACACTGTATATGCTCAATCCCAAAAGCAATGAAAAGTTGTAGTAACAATTATACTAATCACACCTTGCTTTAACAAACTAAAGTTCTACTCTGAGTTACAGCAGGAACAATCTCTCTATTGCAGACAATTATCAAAAGAATCCTGGATTACGTTAAAAAGAACAATCTAGGAAAAGAAATCAATCTGCAGAGGAAAAGACTAATTGTGCTATAACAGAGAACAGGACCCTATTCCCCAAGCATGAATATTCAACACCTGTTTCTGATTACTATGCTTCACAAACTCACTCTGTAAACCGGATCACTAATTAAAACAATCACTGATTACCTATCAATGAGTTTATGAAAACAATGCAATAATTAAATAGAAACAGAGTTTCAGCAGTAAATACAGAATTCTAATAATGCATAAGTAATCTTAGTAAACAGCTTTTAACAAGGCATGAATGGAAAAGAATAACGCTTAGCACACTATAGAAATTAATGGGTGAATATTGTGAGAAAGGTGGGCCCTTTCCTTCTCACAAGATTCCCCAGAAAAAGGAACTAAGAAGGAGTACTCAGAACAATATTGTATTCATATGTCAATGTATCATGTTACAAAAAGATTCAAGTTCCTTTTCTTTCAGCTAGACCTTCCTGTAGTCTGTCTCCCCCTCTAATTCTGATGTCTCCTCTTTTTAAAGAGGAGACATCTATTATACATTTTAATTACATTAAAAATCTCGATATGCTAGAATAAGATAATTGGTTCTTCCATTAGCAAAATGATGTTACAATGGTTGTGACAACACCGATTCTAGAATGTAGTTGTTGCGGCCAGTGTAACAGCTCCTTCGATGATCTCTTCTTGTTGCTACCAAATCTGGAATGCAAATCACGGGTTGTTTCAATAACGGGATTTGCGCATTGTTCTGATTGTTTTAGCAATGTAGACCGCAATGATAAATCTGCAGTCTTCAAACTATTTCAGCAACTATATATTTTCGATCAATGGTTAATCATGAAAGTAATGTAAAATTATATGTAAAACAAATTAAACATATAATAACGAGAAGAAACATTATATACCTTTGGAAAATGGATTAAAGTAATAGCATAGACTTTAAATGTGGATTGAAAAAGGGTGGAATGATAGAAAAATATATGAGCAAAAAGGTACAATGTAGGGTCCTAACAGGAGGGGGAGAGAGAGAGAGGGGGGGGGGGGAGGGAGGGAGAGAGAAGGGGAGGGAGGGAGAGGGAGAGAGAAGGGGAGGGAGGGAGCGAGGGAGAGAGAGAGGGAGAGTGAGAGAGATAGAGAAAGAGAGAGAGAGAGGGGGGGGGGAGAGAGACAGGGGAGAGAGAGAGAGGGACAGGGAGAGAGAGAGAGAGAGAGAGAGAGGGAGGGAGGGAGAGGGAGGGAGGGAGAGGGAGGAGGGAGAGGGAGGAAGAGGGAGGGACGGAGGGAGAGGGAGGAAGAGGGAGGGATGGAGGGAGAGGGAGGAAGGGAGAGAGTAGAGAGTAGAGAGAGGGAGAAGACAGAGAGAGAGTAGAGAGAGAGAGGGAGAGGGAGAGAGGGGGAGAGAGAGAGAGAGTAGAGAGAGAGAGAAAGAGAGAGAGGGAGAGGGAGGGAGAGAGAGGGAGGGAAGGTGGGTAGAGAGAGAGAGAGAGTGTGTAGAGAGAGAGATAGAGTAGAGAGAGAGAGAGAGGGAGGAGAGAGAGAGAGAGTAGAGAGAGTAGAGAGAGAGTAGAGAGAGAGAGAGAGAGAGAGAGTAGAGAGAGAGATAGAGAGAGAGAGAGAGTAGAGAGTAGAGAGAGAGAGAGAGAGGATCATTGGGAACGTTAAAGATTCTAACAATTTGGATTAAGATATGTAGCAGAAGTGAGTATTCCTAGGTAAGGAAAGGTGAAATACTTATAGTATCCCTGTAAATTAAATAACTTATCTATTTTGTTTGACTCTAATGGGGTGAGTTTATTAGTTCTGGGAAATACCCAAATTAAATATGTATTAATGTTCTTGTATTATTTCATATACCTTAGAATAGATTAAATACAACCAAAATTCAAACAAAATATTTTATCCTGGAAAATTTGGATGCTCGTATAGAACTGTAGGGGTTTAAATCCAAGAAATTGGAGAAAAAACATAATACTAGCAAGCTACTTGGTGAAGAAGATTTAATTATAGCTTCTAGAACCCTTATGTAAAATTGTTTAAAGGATTGCTAGCAACGGAGGTATTAAAGTTGAAAGATGAAGTTGGAGTTTGAATTATTAACTCTAACTAGTTGTAGAAAAGAATAACTATTTTAATGTAGTTGTACAAAGTTTTTGTAAGAAATAGTTTTTTTTTTTATTAATCACTAAATAAGGTAGTTAATGGTAGAGAAATAGACATTACACCCGAAGACTAAGAGACTCCTTAGTGTATTTTATTTAAGGAGCAACATGTGAATAT
This sequence comes from Pinus tabuliformis, assembly GCA_031772625.1. Classification (NCBI taxonomy): domain Eukaryota; kingdom Viridiplantae; phylum Streptophyta; class Pinopsida; order Pinales; family Pinaceae; genus Pinus; species Pinus tabuliformis. Next base: position 551,194,640 of record CM062809.1, read on the forward strand.
AGTTTAACTATATTAGAAAACAATAAACAATTACAGTCATATCTACTCAGCAGAGCTACTAGAGAACGAAAATATTCATTTTAGTATTAATTGCAAAGAATGGTCACACAATAGAATGTAAATAAATAATTTGTGTGAATGCTACAATAAGCACAATGCAATAGTGCAAGTATAATAAAATACATGGAACAAGTACTTCAACCATGCATATCATATATATTGCAACAATTACAAAGGTTTGAGAATGTCAAAATTTCTTTGAAACAATAGGCTTTTAGCCTTTAGTCTTAGTACAATGTTAAACCAATAAAAGTTCAGAACAACTTGGACACCTAATAGAGTATAACAACTCTTTATGCAAACATATAGCCATAAAATGGTCTTGGTGCTATGCGATATGTCCCAGACATATATGTGAAGAATAACCAACATGGAAAAGAGAAAAAAAACCTTTCAATCTAGCATGTAGATGAGAAATGTTGAAGACATATGAAACTAGCGCATGGATATTTTTGCCGAGTCATACCTATGACAAGGAACCCTGAGATGGAATTAGAAAATACTAGGGTCTTAAAATATAAACTAGTTATATAATGAATGAAATTATAATTCAAAGAGTGAAGATTAATAATTTACCTGGGGTTGCAGAATACATCTCCTCCAACCATGTTTCCCTGTAGAGTCCCCCCAGAAAACCAAGTTATTATAGTAAATCAAAGGGATAATTAAATAAGTTATAAAATAAATGCTAAAGAACAACTTGACAAATTTCCATCAACAATGTTAGAATAGAGGGTAATAAAATTTAGGGTTGATATTATGTCTTATAAGGGTTTTGAAGTAATGGTTTTGGAAGTGTAAGAGTAACTATAATGGTTTTCATCATCCCCCCAAGCTCTGCAACCTACTGTGTGCACTCACGGGCTGGTTAGTTGCGTTAGGGCTGCGCCCCTCCTACCATGGATGATCTGGGCTCGTCCCAGGCTCCTCCCATCTGTCTTTCATCTTCCCCTAAGGCTGAAGATGTCATGTTCAAGACTCTCCTGGCTTCTATGCCAGCCAAGAAAAAAGTGATTGCTTCAAAGTTTGTTAAAAAGCTGGAAAATATATCAGAGGTCTCTCTTCCTCCGGAGGGGTTGATCAAGGTAGCTTTGTCACTAGTGGAGAGGGCCCTGGTAGGACAGTTCACTGGCCTTTGGCCTTCTCCCAAAGCCACAGAAGCCTGGGTCTGCAGGAACTAGAGACCATTAATCAAGCAAAGTGTCACCTCATATTTTCTAGTGTGAGGCTATTTTCTGTTCAAGTTTATTTCAAAAGAAGACAAGGATATAATCTTCAAGAATGGGCCCTCAAGGTCTCTATCTGAATAGATGGACTCCCGATTTTGGTCCAGCTGAAGATGTTCCATCGGCAATTCCAGTATGGGTAAGACTTCCGAATTTTCCTGTTCATTACTGGAACTGGGATTCCCTCCAACATATAGGCAACATGCTAGGAAAATTCATAGATCGAGCAAGTACTAAGGATCAATATGACTACGCTAGGATTTGTGTCAAAGTGGATCTAGAAGTGGGGCTGCCAAAGGCTATAAATATAAATGCAGGAAGTTGGAATCATGTGCAAAAACTTGACTACGAGCAGATTCCTTTCAAGTGTCGCAAGTGTCAGGAATATGGTCACTTTGCCAAGAACTATACTAAAAATGAAGAGGCGGTGCAAGGAAAGGAAGAAGGATGGAAGCAAGTCAAAAGATCAAGGCCTAACCCTAAACCTTCAAACCCTCTTGGAGCTGCAAAGGGAAAATGGTAGCAGCCTTCTTCTAGCGGCCAAGGACAGCATCCAAAGGAACAAGAGAATGTGTTTTCCCACCTTTCCTCAGCCTCAGTTGAAGTGCAAGAAACATAACAGCAACAGAAGGAGGCAAATGAGAAAGAGATCCTCAAAAACTCCATGCAAGGTGAGAGTGCAGCAGTAAGCCCTAAGGGAAAGGTCACATAGATGGAAGAGGAAGAGCTAGATTCAGAAGAATCTGAGGAGGAAGGAGAAATAAGTGACTCCCAAACATTGTCCCGCAGATCGACAAGAGGAAGGAAGTCTGACCAAGAAAAAAGAGAGAGAGAACCATATAAAGACAAGCTTCAAGGTAGTCAACCAAAGTTGGAGAAGGTTCTAGAAAAAGCACCAAAGATTAAAAGAAGTCATGGACATGGCCACAAACGGGCCACTCAATCTCAGAAAGGTAAATAATGAATATTGTCTCCTAGAATTGCAGGGTTTGGGGAGCAAACAAAAAGAGGAAGCAATGCGAAGTTTGATTATGATAGAAACCCCAGATATCGTATTGATCCAGGAGACTAAGTTGGAGGAGAAGAGCTTTCTCCAAGTAAGCAGGAATCTTTGGAGAAAAAGTGGAGGGCAGGTTGTCTCAACCCGAGGAGATTTGGGAGGGATGGGAGCTCTCTGGAATGAAGCCAAGTTGGATTTGGTCAATGGAAAGTAGAATACTCACTGGCAGCTTATGAAATTCATAAGCCGAGAAACAAGGGAGACCTTTAGTCTCTTTAATGTTGATGTGCTGGTAAATGCAGGGGAAAAGAAGCAGTGTTGGGACTCAATCAAACTCATGGCTAAGGAATAAAATTTGGGAAATATCATCATCGCAGGGGATCTGAATATAACATTAAGCTCTTCTGAGAAGAGAGGTGGCAGCATAGTAAGGGATCCAGCAAGGGAATGGGTGGAGGACATCATGCTCGATATCAAGCCCTTGAAAAGTAAGTATACTTGGTCAAATAAAAGAATGGATCCTGGCCATATTGTTGTGTGATTAGATAGATTCCTTGTTCAAAGTTCCTACCTTCTCCTTGGTTTAGAAGCTAGGATGCTCATTTTACCATGCAGCATCTCAAATCATAAACCCATAAGGTTGGAGCTCTCAGCACACAGAAATTTTGGGCCCATTCTGTTTCGATTCAGTCCTTTATGGATTAGGCACCCTGACTTTACGGATAAGGTTAAAGAAAGTTGGAATTGGCCCGTCACAGGGTCTCCTTTCTTTATATGGGAAGAAAAATTAAGAAGAGAAAAGGTTGTTCTGAAGAGTTGGGCTAAAACTCTTCCTAATCTAGCTATTGAAAGGAAGATGGCCCATGCCTCCCTTGAGAAGCACCAACTGCAGATGGAAGAGGAGGACCCCTCGGAGGAATATATAGCCATAGAAGGAAATCTGCAGCAAAAATTTCACAAAGATTGCTTGTAAGAGGAAGAATATTGGAGACAGAAATCCCATAGTCTGTGGTTGAAAGCAGGAGACAGGAATACCTCCTTCTTCCACAAGCAAGCCCAAGCTAGAAGGTCCTTCAACACAATATTTGAAATAAAAGAAGATCTTGTTACCCACAAGGATTTCACAAGTATCAAAGGAGCTACCTTCTCCCATTTTGAGAAACTCTATAGTGAAGTTGAGGTAATGAGTCAGGACACAATGTTCTTGGATGTTATCCCCTCCAAGATCTCTTCAAATATGAATCATCAGCTGGAAGCTAAAGTTACCAGAAAAGAAATAAAGGTTGCACTTTATGAAATGGAGCTAGACAAAGCCCCGGGTCCGAATGGCTTCACAGCCAAATTCATCCAAGTCTGTTGGCAAATAGTGAAGAAGGACCTGCATATAATGGTTTCAAAATCTCAAAACTGCCAGAAAATTGGAGGCAGCATGAATTCTCCCTTTCTCGCCCTCATTCCAAAGGAGAAGGGAGCCAGCACTTTTAACAGGTTTCGTTTGATTTCTCTATGCAACATTGGTTACAAGCTCATAACAAAGGTGATTTCCAACAGATTGAAGATCCTCTTGCCCTCCATTATACCTGAAAATCAAGGGGGGTTTGTTCAGGCTAGGCAGATAGTGGACAACATAATCCTCGTACAAGAGGCTATTCATTCTAGCTTGCAGTGGAAAGAAAAAGGTATGGTGGTCAAGTTGGACCTAGCTAATGCGTTTGATCAAGTTTCTCACAACTTCCTCCTTGATGTGATGCACAAGTTTGGGTTTGGTCAGGAGTTTATTAGATGGGTCCAGGCTTGCATCTCTAAACCCTGGATTGCCCCTTGATGAATGGAAGAGCAACGGAGTTCTTTAAAGCCTCTAGAGGGCTGCGTCAAGGCTGCCCTCTTTCTACTCTTTTTTTGTTTTGCAAGCTTCAGTTCTGAGTTTTAATTTAGAAAAGTGTCAGGTGGACCAAGAGTTTAGGGGTCTTAGAATTGCTAGAGGTGTCAAGGATATTAATCATGCATTGTTCATTGATGATTCTCTTCTGTTGGGTGTTGCCTCTGTATACTCTGCCTCCATATTTAGGAAAGTGTTGGATGACTTCTGTGGTACTTCGGGCAATAAACTAAATGAAGGGAAATGCCATTTTTATGGATAGAATATCTCCAATAGCTATCTCTCCTCAATATCCAGATGTTTGGGCTTCGCTGGCTATGCTAGTTGGAACTCCTTCATCTATTTGGGCCTTCCTATCTTCCAAAGGAGGCATTCTACCAAAGATTGGCTCGTAATGGTTGAGAAAATCAAGAATAAAATACAGTCTTGGCGTTTCTCGTGGCTGAACCTTGTTGGGAAGACAGTGCTTATTAAGTTTGTTCTGACAAGCCTGCCTATCTTCCAATTCTCAGCCATGTTGGCTCCCACCAGTATCCTCAAGAAGATGGAGGAGTGGATTCGAAGGTTCTTTTGGAAGGGCGGCAAGAAAAATGACAGGAAGATCCCCCTTATCAATTGGGGAAAAGTTGTTAAGCCTCTCCTAGAAGGAGGTCTGAACTTCAAGGACCTGAGGACTCAAAATATCGTTGGGGCTAAGATTCTATGGAGAAAAATATCCCTGAAATCGGGTTGGGCTCAAAAGGCACTATGGAAGAAATATTTCAGGGGTCAAAGGTTGAGAAGCTTGGAAGACCTTGTTAGCACTCCAGGAAACTCTCCCAGGTTGTAGGTCAAAGATGCCTGGTAACATGTAATCTTCAATATTGTTCTCTAAACTATTGGAATAAATGATGGTTTGGATCAAGCCAGATAACCATTTTAACTATGTTTTTACTCAAGACATGCATGAACACCCTCAACTTACAAGGCTTTAGACCACTAATGTTCAATAGTTTGTAGATTCAATGAATGGATGGAGAATACTGACGATATCGGCAGATGCATACATAAACATAAATGAATGGCTAGCTACAAGCAGCAAATGAGAATATTGACTGTACCGACAGATGCATATATGAACACATATGAATGGCTAGCTACAGATAGCAAAAGAAACTTGCAAATCTAATTTATCAAAGCAGAGATAAGATGACAGTTATCTGGCATTAGATACAGAAGAAACATGAACAACCTATTCAAGTGAAAGCTTAGAAAAAAAGAGAAAATGGAAATTGTACATATAACAGCAAAAGAAGCTTGTATTACTAATGAATGAAGATGAGAAGCTTGAGTAGAAAATTCTCATTAGTCTCTAGAAGATGAACCCCTATTACATCTTACTTTTAGCTATTTATAGCCTTTACAATGATACTCAACCTTCTAAGACTTGAGAGGTCTTAATCGATCACTCTGTCTTGTTTAACTGTTTGATTCCCTGAAGGCAAGCATGGCTTGGAGGTTTTCCCCTTCTGACAGAGGAATAACCACCTTCAAATATTTTGGATAGTCTATTGCATTGTCTAGGACTTTTCCTGTGCCGGAGATGTTCCATAATGTTTGTTGGTGTGGCTGTTACACTGTCTGTGCTATTGATGCTCCTTGATCTTGTTTGATTCAGGTTGCAGCATGTTGTGGCCCTTCCAATGATTTAACAATGCATGCTTCTGTTATAGTTGAACAGCGCTACCCCTGTGGTGGACCTTTGTTGAAAACAATGTATATTTCTGTTTTAAACAGAAAACACAGCCATCATTGCTAAATCCCACCTTCTCTATCGTTTCGGACATCAACAGTCCTGAAAAATGGTTAATTCCTTTATCGGTTCCACCCTGGGGGTTACTTTCACATATCGCAACTAGTCGGTTCCCTCACTTCCCTTTGTATTTGGCAATTCGTAAAAAACACTGGAAAACATGAAAGATTGCCTTCAGCAGACTTCAAAACATATATATTTCACTTCCCAGACCCTTTCGAGTCTGGGCTTCATCGTTATCGACACTGGCCAAGGTTCCTTTGTATTTCGTTGAAACAATGAAAGTATATTAAAAATGCATTGGAAACGGGCTTGGGAAAACTTGAAAAATTATGTAATATCATTGTGAATCCCATCAGGTCCAAGTTTAATTGCTATCGCAAGTCGCATCTATATGTGTGTAAAGGCTGCGCCCCTTGGTTTCCGTCGATAGTGATCCGGCAATGTAACGTGGGCCGTCGATCTGCGCGCGTGATCGACGGTCCATGTTTAATCGCCAATCGCAGTCGCAACTTCCCCTTGGTCTATGCCGGTAATGCCGACTCACCTCCGCTGATTGTGACCCACTGATCCGATCATCGACAATTGCTGATCGACGATGTCCAACGCCAATTTCCACTACTTGTGACCACCAATTTGCGATTTAGCTGCTTATATCTGGGCAGTTGAACAGCCCAGATCTAACGACAGCTGTGCATTCTTGGGTCTTAAGCCTACGACAATGGTTTTTCATGGTTTTTGAAGTGTTTTAGCCTCCTGATAATGCATTTTTTCCCTTCCAAGGGCTCTCGACATGTGATGGTTTTTCTCCTTGGATGATCTTAGTGAAGATTTTAAGAGCAAATTTGGATCGTTTGGCATGATTATGCTAGCTTATGGAGACTTTAAAGGGCATACTTGTATCCATTTTTGGACCGTTTGCCCACAAGGCTAACACTGGCTCCTTCTGGGGATGAAAGCCTCCCTGTGAGGTTTCAAGAACTGCAAAACAATGCCTTTCCTGTAAAAATAAGATCAAATCTTCCTCCTAGTGTTGCATTGGGCATGGAGTCTATTTAGCATGAAATAAAACTTGAAAACAACATATTTACAATACCAAGGCTTGAAAGCCTTAACTGAAATAAATTTCGAAGAACAACCCATTGAATGGGCCATCAAAAACATCTCCTCCTTCCTTTGATGCATTCCTTTTGAGAAAACAGTCACCAAACTAAAAATTGACCCCTTTTACCTTTCTATGAAATGTTTCTTTCTCTTGGTCAATGTGTATATCAGCCAATTCATCAAAGACTTGCAAAAGCCTATTGATTTGATCCTCTAATTCAAAAACTTTCCATCATTCAGTATTATCAGGTAGAGATGGTCTATATTTCACCTCATCTCTATATGCTTTCAGCCTTGGATGTTTTGCTTGCAAGGTTTTGTACACCTGCTAAATGATAAGGTCTGCTTCATACTCTTTTGTGTCATTCATGAACTCAAAAGTTAATATAAAAGATGAATCAATGCATTCTTTTGTGGGGGACACAAGGACTTCACATGTTCCTACAGCTTCCTTAGAGCAAGCCCCATCAAGGATCATGTCCCAAATCTGTGGGCCTTCTTCCTTTGTGATCTGGCAAACTAGTTTTTTAAGATGCATAGAGGCCAACTGATAAGGCTTGGTAATGTCAAAGCCAAGATTATTCATGACAGCCTTGGGCATTGGATTATGGTTGGCTCTAGTGTCTAGAAGGCAATTATGAAGGATTTCATCATGAATAGACAGAGAAACATAGAATGATGGGGAGTTGTCTTCACAATTTTCAATCATTGGGCTGAGAATAGCAGTTGGTTGGTCATATTACATATTTTCATAGTCAATGGAAGCTTGGATGGCATTAGGCTCAAGAGCCTCAAGGATAGATTTCTTGAAGGACTCATTCTTCACTGGTTCAATCAGAGGCATAGGTATTCTTGGCTTCTGAATTTCTGATTGAAAACTAAAAGAAGAAGGGGACTTGTCAAGGCCTCTTACCTCTATGGCTGGAGCTTTAAGGATGATAGGATCAATTGCTGGTTGCTTCTGCTCATTAGCTTGTTGTTCTGCAGGGGAAGCAGCTTTATGAGTAGGAGTTTCCTTGATATTATTCATCTTTGAATTTAGATTATATTGGTGTTGATCTACAGTTTGTAGAACAGCTTCACCATCCCATTCTTGGCTAAACTGGCCATTGAATAATGACTTCTCATAGGTAGCTTTGGTTAAAAAAGTGGCGCTGCCTTTGTTTTCCATACAATGGATCTCATCATCGTCTTCAAACTGCTCTTCTTCCGTGACTACATTTTGAAGAGGGGTCTTCACCCTTTGGTCTTCATTGGACTCCTTGCTTCTTTGTAAAATCTGCAACTTCTCATTAGGTCTTCTATATGGATTCGGATTTGGAGGAGCAAAGGTATTAGGAGCCCTTCCTTTCCCAAAATGCTACTCAACCTTTAATTTGGAAACATCAGAGGCTAATGACTCTATCATCTTGGTCATTTTATCGATCTTGGGATCTAAAGATGATGAAGGCTCACCCCTCTGTCTTCTTCTATCAGCATTACCTTTGAGCTTTTTTGCAGCCATGATGTTTGATTCTACTTCAAGGGTTGCATCTTGCATATCAGCTAAAGAAGCACATCGCCTCTCCCTCAACAGTAAACAGAAGTTAGAATTAAATGCATTGGCATAGATGAGTCTAGCAGAGGTAGTGGTGGGTTTTACTTCAGCTGGTATATTGTTGTACATGCGGTTAAATCTCTTATTGAAATCAAACAGTAGCTCACCATTGTCCCTCCATAAGTTCCCAAACTTAGTGTGGTAGTAAAGGAGATCCTTCTTATCCCCCCAATGCTTTAGGAATGCATCATATAAGGCCTTAATATCTTCTATAGATGTCAAGGTCAGTTCCCTGAACCATTTTCTAGCCTCTCCATCTAGGCTTTGGACAAAGACTCTCATCCAGACATCATCTTCACTAATGTCCGGGTTATCATCATAGCTATAGAATGACTCAAGATGTTCTTCAGCTGAAGCACCTTTAGTTCCAGTCAACTTAGGCATATACTTCTGATATTATCCAGTAGGCATGGCATTCAAAGGAGTGGGCAGTATTAGAGGTCCATACCTAGCAGCTATGATTCTTTCCATTTTGGCAGGTGCTTTTAGACCTGCCATAGTTGTGGTGACTAAAAGAGTATTGGCAGTCTGAATGATATAGGGTTGAGGAGTGACTGACAGGACTAAAGGATTATGATGGATAGGAGGTGAGGTTTCCTTTGGGCTTAAAGCAAAAGGAGAACCTAAAGAATAAGGAGCTTTATGAATCTTTGAGAGTTTTTCTTCATTGCTAGTATTAGAAGCTATACTCTCAACATATATTTGTTCTACTACAAGCCTTTCTTGAAGAGATATAGGAGATTTTAGTTTGCAAATTACTGTGGTGTGATTTTTGAAAGGAGTTCGGATTTTCCACAGTGTTCATGTTTTGTAGTCGACGTTTCGAGTCTGCAACTAGACTCATCATCAGGACAAATTGTGAGGAGAAAAGAAGGAGATTTTTAGGTATAAATATGAAACCCAGGATGTGAAGTCCAATGGCCGACACTTTTTCTTATTGATAATTTTATTTATTTTAAGCTTTATGATTTTACATTATACAAATTTTATTTATTATAAGCTTTATGATTTTACATTATACATATTTTTAATACCTACCTTGCAATTTATTTTTAATTTTTCTATAAAAATTACAATTTTATATTTTGTCTTATTATGTCATTATGCCTTAAAATTTTTAAAAATTTTATTTTTCATTAATTATGGTTTATGTTTATTGATATTTATGATGTTATTCCTAATTGATAAAAATGTGATTTTATTATTATTGTTATGAAAGTTATTTATTATGTCTTGTTATAAATCATATGTTTGTTATTAAAATCTCTTTTGGTAATTTTAAGATTATTTAGTATTATTTTTATTAGTATTTTGATATTTAATGCTCTTTTTGTTTATATATATTATTTGTTATTTGATAATGCTTTTTTAATTCTATAATATTATTTAGCTCCTATTATCTGTATTATTATTAATGACATTTACTATGTTATTAGTTACAGCTCTTCTATATATACTTGTAGTTATCTATTATAGTTGATATTTATTATGATATTTATTAATGTTCCACTATATATACTTATTAATTTATCTATTATTTATCTATTATAATGGATGTTTGCTTTTTGATAGTTACTAATCTATCTTATTATATAGGTTATTTACTAGGATATTTAAATGTTTATTATATCTATTATAATTATATTTGCTTTTATATTTGATGAGGTTAATGTTAGCTTTATCATTTAATTATTATTAATGTTATTAATGCTTGTATCCATTAATGCTCTTCTTATTAGATGCCTAATGATTAATGAGCAACCATTAATGGTTTGGATGCTTAATGTTTATTGAGCATCCATTAATGGTTTATGGCTTAATTATTATATTTATATTACAATATTATATTTTGTCTTATTTTGTTAATGTGCCTTATAATTACATTTTGCTTATTAATTATGGTTAATGCTTGTTGATGTTTATGATGTTATTCTTCATTGATTAAATTGAGATTTTATTATTGTTATGTAAGTTATTTATTATGTCTATTTATAAATAATAAATTTGTTATTAAAATTTTCTTTTTGTAATTTTTAAGACTATTTTGTATTATTCTTATTAGTATTCTAATATTTAATGCTTTTTTTGTTTATATTTAATATTTGTTATTGTTAATGCTATTTTAATTCTATATTTATTATTATGCTCCTTATTATCTATATTGTTATTAATGTTATTTATTATGGTATTAGCTATAGCTCCTCTATATATACTTATTGTTATCTATTATGATTGATATTTATTATGATATTTATTAATGCTCTACTATATATACTTATTAATTTTTCTATTATTTACCTATTATAATGGATGCGTGCTTATTGATAGTTGTTAATCTATATTATTATATATGTTATTTACTAAGATATCTAAAATTGTTCTCTTATACCTGTTTATTATATCTATTACAATTTACATTTGCTTTTATATTTGCTTATAAATTTATGATGGCAGGTTAGGAATTTACAACATTGTTATTAAGATTATTAGCGGGGGTTAGCACGGGGTTCCAATTTTTGCTAATTTCCATGCCACCATCCCTATTAAGGTTTCTAGGATGTTTAATGATTTCAATAGCTTCCCTAACTTTACGCTTGAAATGGTGTTCTACATTAGCAATGACTTTGGTGTCTTCTAAGCAAATATGATGATTAGTTCTACCTACATGCTCAGCTAGGGCTGAGGACTTGGTTCTTTCGTTACGAATGTCTGCACTATGCTCTTTGAGTCTAATCCTAACCGATCTACCAGTTTCTCCTATGTATTGGTCCCCACAAGAACATTTGATGATATAAACTCCTTTTTGCTGAAGTAGTTCTTGGTTATCCTTAACAGATCTCATTCTTTGCTTTATGGTAGACAAGGGTTTGAAAGCAGTTTTTATGTTTTTCTTATTGAGGATTTTGGCTATTTTGTCAGTGACTCCTTGGATGTAAGGAAGGCAGGTATTGGAGGCAGGGTTGTCTTTAGTTTTGTTTTTATTGTTATCAGTTTTTGCTTTTTGAATGGCTTTGTATATGTTTTCCTTGCTGTACCCTAGGTTGGCAAAGGTTCTTTTAAGGTAGGAAATTTCTTCATCAGTATGGTTTATATCAGAGATTCTATAAGCTCTAGTGAAGAGGGTTTGTAGTACCCCCATTTTTTGGGCGGGATGGTGATGAGAGTCGGCATGCAGGTAGTTATCTGTATGGGCTTTCTTTCTAAAAACTTTGTGACCAATGGAACCATCCTTCCTCCTAATGAGGAGGATGTCTAAGAAAGGAATGCAATTATTTTCTTCAACTTCCATGGTGAATTTGATGTCTTCAGACAAGCTATTGAGGTGATCTAGGAACTTGCTTAGCTCTTCCTCGCCATGAGGCCAATTGACACTGGTGTCATCCACAAACCTAACCCAGGATTTGGGTTTTAGTGGATATGAGTCAAGTGCCTTCTTCTCGAATTTTTCCATGAAAAGGTTTGCCACGATGGGAGAGAGAGGTGATCCCATAGCAACGCCTGAAGTTTGTTCAAATATTTCACCCTGGAAGGAAAAGAAGGTTGAGCGGAGACAGATTTCGGCTAATTTTGTGGTCTGGGGATCTGCCACATCTTTGACTACCTGAATAGCATCATCTAGGGGAATTTTGGTGAAGAGCTGGACAACGTCAAAACTCACGATTTTGTCTCCTGGTTCTAGCTTGGTGTTTTTTATGTGATTTACAAATTGATTGGAGTCTTTAATGTAAGAGCTAGTCTTACCTACAAGGGGGCACAGAATGCTAGCGACGTATTTTGCTAACTCATAAGTGGGAGACCCTATGGTGTTGACTATGGGTCTTAGGGGAACATCTTTTTTATGAATTTTAGGGGCTCCATAGATCCTGGGGGTGATTTCGCTGTTAGGTGTCAATCTCTTTTTTATTTTATCATCAAGGTTTGTTTCTTTAATGGCTTTCTTTACGAGGTTTGTGATTTTGGAGATGGGGTTTTTTTCTAGCTTTTTGTAGCTACCACTGTTGTATAGGTGGTCTTTCATTTTGCTTATGTAATCTACATAATCCATAACGACAGTGGCGCCACCTTTGTCGGCTTTTAAAATGACTATGTCCTTATTATTTCTAAGGTTTTTTAGGGCTTTAAGTTGATCAGGGCTTAGGTTTTTCCTGGGTGGCTTGGCTTTTCTAAGGATAACAGCGACCTCTTGCCTGATGAGTTCTTTGTCATCATCCTTGAGAGACTTAATTCCATCTTCAAGGTTGCAAATGATTTCTTCATTGGGGATTTTGTTAGGGGCTAAAGCAAAGTTAAGACCTTTGTTAAGGACCTCCATTTCTTCTGTTTTCAGCTCATAAGAGGATATGTTAACTACTTTTTTATTATTCACGCTACAGCTCATAGGGTTATTTTCTATGTTCTCATTATCTATGATGTTCTCGTGATTTGCGCTGGAACACTTGCTTTCTATGCTTATATTATTAATTTCATTCCTAATAAACTGTTTATTAACATCAGATCTACATGAAAAGGTATTGGGAGCGTACCTGTGTTTATGGGCGCTTTCCTTTTCGCTGGTCTGATGGTTGGTAACCGAGCTGGCTGCCTTTATGTTACTGTTTTCGCCATTAATTCTGCAGTCTACCTCGTCTACAGCCGCATGTGATGCTCCCACTTCTGAATCGATTATCTCATCCACGCTCCCGTGATTGGTGCCTCCGGGTTCATCAAACTGTGTTGCGGTTTCATCTGTCAAATCGTTTTTCTCTGAACCGATTATCTTATCAACGCTTCCGTGATTGGTGCCTCCGGGTTCATCAACCTGTGTTGCGGTTTCATCTGTCAATTCGATTTTCTCTGAAGCGACTATTTCATCAACGCTCCCGTGATTGGTGCCTCCGGGTTCATCGAACTGAGATGAGGTTATTCTTGCGCCGCTGTTCCTGATTGTTAATTGTTTATCCATCTTGCTGCCGTGTGTTTCATTTGTCAAATCGTTTTTAGTTACAGCAGAAAGCGAAGGGGCTGTTGCGTTATTAATTCTGATGTGCAGCCGTGTTGAACTTTGTCCTGTCCACGCCCTTCCTTGAGTCCTCTGCGCGCGTGTATTCCAGCTAGATTGCGAGGTGGCTGGGGTAGAATCTAAGGTGCTTAGACTCTGCGTTTTCCCTCATTCTGTTGGCATTCAGTGCTGCGGATGCATCGATTACTTTCCATAGGTCCTGCTCTATTGACGCTGCTAGTTTCAGGTGAGATTTGAAGGCGGCTGCGGATAATTTTGCCAAGGCGGTTCTGGTTTTTCGAATTTCAAGGCGGACCAGAGTTTTGCTGAATCGTTCAAAAATTCTGTGATATTTTTGGTTATGTAACCTGTGCTTGATGTATGCAAAATTAGGTGTGAGATTTGAGTCTCTGCATTGCTTCAGAAAATTTAGATCAGCTTCTTTTCTCCTTATTTTTACCCTCGCTTTTTCGAGATTACGAATCTCTTTCCAAGTCTCCCCTCCGTGCAGGGTAACTATTTTAGTTTGCAAATTACTGTGGTGTGATTTTTGAAAGGAGTTCGGATTTTCCACAGTGTTCATGTTTTGTAGTCGACGTTTCGAGTCTGCAACTAGACTCATCATCAGGACAAAATGTGAGGAGAAAAGAAGGAGATTTTTAGGTATAAATATGAAACCCAGGATGTGAAGTCCAATGGCCAACACTTTTTCTTATTGATAATTTTATTTATTTTAAGCTTTATGATTTTACATTATACAAATTTTATTTATTATAAGCTTTATGATTTTACATTATACATATTTTTAATACCTACCTTGCAATTTATTTTTAATTTTTCTATAAAAATTACAATTTTATATTTTGTCTTATTATGTCATTATGCCTTAAAATTTTTAAAAATTTTATTTTTCATTAATTATGGTTTATGTTTATTGATATTTATGATGTTATTCCTAATTGATAAAAATGTGATTTTATTATTATTGTTATGAAAGTTATTTATTATGTCTTGTTATAAATCATATGTTTGTTATTAAAATCTCTTTTGGTAATTTTAAGATTATTTAGTATTATTTTTATTAGTATTTTGATATTTAATGCTCTTTTTGTTTATATATATTATTTGTTATTTGATAATGCTTTTTTAATTCTATAATATTATTTAGCTCTTATTATCTGTATTATTATTAATGACATTTACTATGTTATTAGTTACAGCTCTTCTATATATACTTGTAGTTATCTATTATAGTTGATATTTATTATGATATTTATTAATGTTCCACTATATATACTTATTAATTTATCTATTATTTATCTATTATAATGGATGTTTGCTTTTTGATAGTTACTAATCTATCTTATTATATAGGTTATTTACTAGGATATTTAAATGTTTATTATATCTATTATAATTTATATTTGCTTTTATATTTGATGAGGTTAATGTTAGCTTTATCATTTAATTATTATTAATGCTATTAATGCTTCTATTGATTGTATCCATTAATGCTCTTTATACCTTTCTTATTAGATGCCTAATGATTAATGAGCAACCATTAATGGTTTGGATGCTTAATGTTTATTGAGCATCCATTAATGGTTTATGGCTTAATTATTATATTTATATTACAATATTATATTTTGTCTTATTTTGTTAATGTGCCTCATAATTAAATTTTTTTGCTTATTAATTATGGTTAATGCTTGTTGATGTTTATGATGTTATTCTTCATTGATTAAATTGAGATTTTATTATTATTGTTATGTAAGTTATTTATTATGTCTATTTATAAATAATAAATTTGTTTTTAAAATCTCTTTTTGTAATTCTTAAGACTATTTTGTATTATTCTTATTAGTATTTTAATATTTAATGCTTTTTTTGTTTATATTTAATATTTGTTATTGTTAATGCTATTTTAATTCTATATTTATTATTATGCTCCTTATTATCTATATTGTTATTAATGTTATTTATTATGGTATTAGCTATAGCTCCTCTATATATACTTATTGTTATCTATTATGATTGATATTTATTATGATATTTATTAATGCTCTACTATATATACTTATTAATTTTTCTATTATTTACCTATTATAATGGATGCGTGCTTATTGATAGTTGTTAATCTATATTATTATATATGTTATTTACTAAGATATCTAAAATTGTTCTCTTATACCTGTTTATTATATCTATTACAATTTATATTTGCTTTTATATTTGCTTATAAATTTATGATGGCAGGTTAGGAATTTACAACATTGTTATTAAGATTATTAGCGGGGGTTAGCACGGGGTTCCAATTTTTGCTAATTTCCATGCCACCATCCCTATTAAGGTTTCTAGGATGTTTAATGATTTCAATAGCTTCCCTAACTTTACGCTTGAAATGGTGTTCTACATTAGCAATGACTTTGGTGTCTTCTAAGCAAATATGATGATTAGTTCTACCTACATGCTCAGCTAGGGCTGAGGACTTGGTTCTTTCGTTACGAATGTCTGCACTATGCTCTTTGAGTCTAATCCTAACCGATCTACCAGTTTCTCCTATGTATTGGTCCCCACAAGAACATTTGATGATATAAACTCCTTTTTGCTGAAGTAGTTCTTGGTTATCCTTAACAGATCTCATTCTTTGCTTTATGGTAGACAAGGGTTTGAAAGCAGTTTTTATGTTTTTCTTATTGAGGATTTTGGCTATTTTGTCAGTGACTCCTTGGATGTAAGGAAGGCAGGTATTGGAGGCAGGGTTGTCTTTAGTTTTGTTTTTATTGTTATCAGTTTTTGCTTTTTGAATGGCTTTGTATATGTTTTCCTTGCTGTACCCTAGGTTGGCAAAGGTTCTTTTAAGGTAGGAAATTTCTTCATCAGTATGGTTTATATCAGAGATTCTATAAGCTCTAGTGAAGAGGGTTTGTAGTACCCCCATTTTTTGGGCGGGATGGTGATGAGAGTCGGCATGCAGGTAGTTATCTGTATGGGCTTTCTTTCTAAAAACTTTGTGACCAATGGAACCATCCTTCCTCCTAATGAGGAGGATGTCTAAGAAAGGAATGCAATTATTTTCTTCAACTTCCATGGTGAATTTGATGTCTTCAGACAAGCTATTGAGGTGATCTAGGAACTTGCTTAGCTCTTCCTCGCCATGAGGCCAATTGACACTGGTGTCATCCACAAACCTAACCCAGGATTTGGGTTTTAGTGGATATGAGTCAAGTGCCTTCTTCTCGAATTTTTCCATGAAAAGGTTTGCCACGATGGGAGAGAGAGGTGATCCCATAGCAACGCCTGAAGTTTGTTCAAATATTTCACCCTGGAAGGAAAAGAAGGTTGAGCGGAGACAGATTTCGGCTAATTTTGTGGTCTGGGGATCTGCCACATCTTTGACTACCTGAATAGCATCATCTAGGGGAATTTTGGTGAAGAGCTGGACAACGTCAAAACTCACGATTTTGTCTCCTGGTTCTAGCTTGGTGTTTTTTATGTGATTTACAAATTGATTGGAGTCTTTAATGTAAGAGCTAGTCTTACCTACAAGGGGGCACAGAATGCTAGCGACGTATTTTGCTAACTCATAAGTGGGAGACCCTATGGTGTTGACTATGGGTCTTAGGGGAACATCTTTTTTATGAATTTTAGGGGCTCCATAGATCCTGGGGGTGATTTCGCTGTTAGGTGTCAATCTCTTTTTTATTTTATCATCAAGGTTTGTTTCTTTAATGGCTTTCTTTACGAGGTTTGTGATTTTGGAGATGGGGTTTTTTTCTAGCTTTTTGTAGCTACCACTGTTGTATAGGTGGTCTTTCATTTTGCTTATGTAATCTACATAATCCATAACGACAGTGGCGCCACCTTTGTCGGCTTTTAAAATGACTATGTCCTTATTATTTCTAAGGCTTTTTAGGGCTTTAAGTTGATCAGGGCTTAGGTTTTTCCTGGGTGGCTTGGCTTTTCTAAGGATAACAGCGACCTCTTGCCTGATGAGTTCTTTGTCATCATCCTTGAGAGACTTAATTCCATCTTCAAGGTTGCAAATGATTTCTTCATTGGGGATTTTGTTAGGGGCTAAAGCAAAGTTAAGACCTTTGTTAAGGACCTCCATTTCTTCTATTTTCAGCTCATAAGAGGATATGTTAACTACTTTTTTATTATTCATGCTACAGCTCATAGGGTTATTTTCTATGTTCTCATTATCTATGGTGTTCTCGTGACCTGAGCTGGAACATTTGTTTTCTATGCTTATGTTATTAATTTCATTCCTAATAAAGTGTTTATTAACATCATATCTACATGAAATGGTATTGGGAGCGTACCTGTGATTATGGGCGCTTTCCTTTTTCCTGGTCTGATGGTTGGTAACCGAGCTGGTTGCCTTTATGTCACTGTTTTCGCCATTACTTCTGCAGTCTACCTCGTCTACCGCCGCATGTGATGCTCCCACTTCTGAATCGATAATCTCATCCACGCTCCCGTGATTGGTGCCTCCGGGTTCATCAAACTGTGTTGCGGTTTCATCTGTCAAATCGTTTTTCTCTGAACCGATTATCTTATCAACGCTTCCGTGATTGGTGCCTCCGGGTTCATCAACCTGTGTTGCGGTTTCATCTGTCAATTCGATTTTCTCTGAAGCGACTATTTCATCAACGCTCCCGTGATTGGTGCCTCCGGGTTCATCGAACTGAGATGAGGTTATTCTTGCGCCGCTGTTCCTGATTGTTAATTGTTTATCCATCTTGCTGCCGCGTGTTTCATTTGTCAAATCGTTTTTAGTTACAGCAGAAAGCGAAGGGGCTGTTGCGTTATTAATTCCGATGTGCAGCCGTGTTGAACTTTGTCTTGTCCACGCCCTTCCTGGAGTCCTCTGCGCGCGTGTATTCCAGCTAGATTGCGCGGTGGCTGGGGTAGAATCTAAGGTGCTTAGACTCTGCGTTTTCCCTCATTCTGTTGGCATTCAGCGCTGCGGATGCATCGATTACTTTCCATAGGTCCTGCTCTATTGACGCTGCTAGTTTCAGGTGTGATTTGAAGGCGGCTGCGGATAATTTTGCCAAGGCGGTTCTGGTTTTTCGAATTTCAAGGCGTACCAGAGTTTTGCTGAATCGTTCAAAAATTCTGTGATATTTTTGGTTATGTAACCTGTGCTTGATGTATGCAAAATTAGGTGTGAGATTTGAGTCTCGGCATTGCTTCAGAAAATTTAGATCAGCTTCTTTTCTCCTTATTTTTACCCTCGCTTTTTCGAGATTACGAATCTCTTTCCAAGTCTCCCCTCCGTGCAGGGTAACTATTTTAGTTTGCAAATTACTGTGGTGTGATTTTTGAAAGGAGTTCGGATTTTCCACAGTGTTCATGTTTTGTAGTCGACGTTTCGAGTCTGCAACTAGACTCATCATCAGGACAAATTGTGAGGAGAAAAGAAGGAGATTTTTAGGTATAAATATGAAACCCAGGATGTGAAGTCCAATGGCCAACACTTTTTCTTATTGATAATTTTATTTATTTTAAGCTTTATGATTTTACATTATACAAATTTTATTTATTATAAGCTTTATGATTTTACATTATACATATTTTTAATACCTACCTTGCAATTTATTTTTAATTTTTCTATAAAAATTACAATTTTATATTTTGTCTTATTATGTCATTATGCCTTAAAATTTTTAAAAATTTTATTTTTCATTAATTATGGTTTATGTTTATTGATATTTATGATGTTATTCCTAATTGATAAAAATGTGATTTTATTATTATTGTTATGAAAGTTATTTATTATGTCTTGTTATAAATCATATGTTTGTTATTAAAATCTCTTTTGGTAATTTTAAGATTATTTAGTATTATTTTTATTAGTATTTTGATATTTAATGCTCTTTTTGTTTATATATATTATTTGTTATTTGATAATGCTTTTTTAATTCTATAATATTATTTAGCTCCTATTATCTGTATTATTATTAATGACATTTACTATGTTATTAGTTACAGCTCTTCTATATATACTTGTAGTTATCTATTATAGTTGATATTTATTATGATATTTATTAATGTTCCACTATATATACTTATTAATTTATCTATTATTTATCTATTATAATGGATGTTTGCTTTTTGATAGTTACTAATCTATCTTATTATATAGGTTATTTACTAGGATATTTAAATGTTTATTATGTCTATTATAATTATATTTGCTTTTATATTTGATGAGGTTAATGTTAGCTTTATCATTTAATTATTATTAATGTTATTAATGCTTGTATCCATTAATGCTCTTCTTATTAGATGCCTAATGATTAATGAGCAACCATTAATGGTTTGGATGCTTAATGTTTATTGAGCATCCATTAATGGTTTATGGCTTAATTATTATATTTATATTACAATATTATATTTTGTCTTATTTTGTTAATGTGCCTCATAATTAAATTTTTTTGCTTATTAATTATGGTTAATGCTTGTTGATGTTTATGATGTTATTCTTCATTGATTAAATTGAGATTTTATTATTATTGTTATGTAAGTTATTTATTATGTCTATTTATAAATAATAAATTTGTTTTTAAAATCTCTTTTTGTAATTCTTAAGACTATTTTGTATTATTCTTATTAGTATTTTAATATTTAATGCTTTTTTTGTTTATATTTAATATTTGTTATTGTTAATGCTATTTTAATTCTATATTTATTATTATGCTCCTTATTATCTATATTGTTATTAATGTTATTTATTATGGTATTAGCTATAGCTCCTCTATATATACTTATTGTTATCTATTATGATTGATATTTATTATGATATTTATTAATGCTCTACTATATATACTTATTAATTTTTCTATTATTTACCTATTATAATGGATGCGTGCTTATTGATAGTTGTTAATCTATATTATTATATATGTTATTTACTAAGATATCTAAAATTGTTCTCTTATACCTGTTTATTATATCTATTACAATTTATATTTGCTTTTATATTTGCTTATAAATTTATGATGGCAGGTTAGGAATTTATAACATTGTTATTAAGATTATTAGCGGGGGTTAGCACGGGGTTCCAATTTTTGCTAATTTCCATGCCACCATCCCTATTAAGGTTTCTAGGATGTTTAATGATTTCAATAGCTTCCCTAACTTTACGCTTGAAATGGTGTTCTACATTAGCAATGACTTTGGTGTCTTCTAAGCAAATATGATGATTAGTTCTACCTACATGCTCAGCTAGGGCTGAGGACTTGGTTCTTTCGTTACGAATGTCTGCACTATGCTCTTTGAGTCTAATCCTAACCGATCTACCAGTTTCTCCTATGTATTGGTCCCCACAAGAACATTTGATGATATAAACTCCTTTTTGCTGAAGTAGTTCTTGGTTATCCTTAACAGATCTCATTCTTTGCTTTATGGTAGACAAGGGTTTGAAAGCAGTTTTTATGTTTTTCTTATTGAGGATTTTGGCTATTTTGTCAGTGACTCCTTGGATGTAAGGAAGGCAGGTATTGGAGGCAGGGTTGTCTTTAGTTTTGTTTTTATTGTTATCAGTTTTTGCTTTTTGAATGGCTTTGTATATGTTTTCCTTGTTGTACCCTAGGTTGGCAAAGGTTCTTTTAAGGTAGGAAATTTCTTCATCAGTATGGTTTATATCAGAGATTCTATAAGCTCTAGTGAAGAGGGTTTGTAGTACCCCCATTTTTTGGGCGGGGTGGTGATGAGAGTCGGCATGCAGGTAGTTATTTGTATGGGCTTTCTTTCTAAAAACTTTGTGACCAATGGAACCATCCTTCCTCCTAATGAGGAGGATGTCTAAGAAAGGAATGCAATTATTTTCTTCAACTTCCATGGTGAATTTGATGTCTTCAGACAAGCTATTGAGGTGATCTAGGAACTTGCTTAGCTCTTCCTCGCCATGAGGCCAATTGACACTGGTGTCATCCACAAACCTAACCCAGGATTTGGGTTTTAGTGGATATGAGTCAAGTGCCTTCTTCTCGAATTTTTCCATGAAAAGGTTTGCCACGATGGGAGAGAGAGGTGATCCCATAGCAACGCCTGAAGTTTGTTCAAATATTTCACCCTGGAAGGAAAAGAAGGTTGAGCGGAGACAGATTTCGGCTAATTTTGCGGTCTGGGGATCTGCCACATCTTTGACTACCTGAATAGCATCATCTAGGGGAATTTTGGTGAAGAGCTGGACAACGTCAAAACTCACGATTTTGTCTCCTGGTTCTAGCTTGGTGTTTTTTATGTGATTTACAAATTGATTGGAGTCTTTAATGTAAGAGCTAGTCTTACCTACAAGGGGGCACAGAATGCTAGCGACGTATTTTGCTAACTCATAAGTGGGAGACCCTATGGTGTTGACTATGGGTCTTAGGGGAACATCTTTTTTATGAATTTTAGGGGCTCCATAGATCCTGGGGGTGATTTCGCTGTTAGGTGTCAATCTCTTTTTTATTTTATCATCAAGGTTTGTTTCTTTAATGGCTTTCTTTACGAGGTTTGTGATTTTGGA
Source organism: Pinus tabuliformis (assembly GCA_031772625.1). Taxonomy (NCBI): domain Eukaryota; kingdom Viridiplantae; phylum Streptophyta; class Pinopsida; order Pinales; family Pinaceae; genus Pinus; species Pinus tabuliformis. The sequence goes on from CM062809.1 coordinate 551,216,800, forward strand.
GATGGGTTTTTTTCTAGCTTTTTGTAGCTACCACTGTTGTATAGGTGGTCTTTCATTTTGCTTATGTAATCTACATAATCCATAACGACAGTGGCGCCACCTTTGTCGGCTTTTAAAATGACTATGTCCTTATTATTTCTAAGGTTTTTTAGGGCTTTAAGTTGATCAGGGTTTAGGTTTTTCCTGGGTGGCTTGGCTTTTCTAAGGATAACAGCGACCTCTTGCCTGATGAGTTCTTTGTCATCATCCTTGAGAGACTTAATTCCATCTTCAAGGTTGCAAATGATTTCTTCATTGGGGATTTTGTTAGGGGCTAAAGCAAAGTTAAGACCTTTGTTAAGGACCTCCATTTCTTCTATTTTCAGCTCATAAGAGGATATGTTAACTACTTTTTTATTATTCATGCTACAGCTCATAGGGTTATTTTCTATGTTCTCATTATCTATGGTGTTCTCGTGACCTGAGCTGGAACATTTGTTTTCTATGCTTATGTTATTAATTTCATTCCTAATAAAGTGTTTATTAACATCATATCTACATGAAATGGTATTGGGAGCGTACCTGTGATTATGGGCGCTTTCCTTTTTCCTGGTCTGATGGTTGGTAACCGAGCTGGTTGCCTTTATGTCACTGTTTTCGCCATTACTTCTGCAGTCTACCTCGTCTACCGCCGCATGTGATGCTCCCACTTCTGAATCGATAATCTCATCCACGCTCCCGTGATTGGTGCCTCCGGGTTCATCAAACTGTGTTGCGGTTTCATCTGTCAAATCGTTTTTCTCTGAACCGATTATCTTATCAACGCTTCCGTGATTGGTGCCTCCGGGTTCATCAACCTGTGTTGCGGTTTCATCTGTCAATTCGATTTTCTCTGAAGCGACTATTTCATCAACGCTCCCGTGATTGGGTAGGTAGGTATTAAAAATATGTATAATGTAAAATCATAAAGGTAGGTATTAAAAATATGTATAATGTAAAATCATAAAGCTTATAATAAATAAAATTTGTATAATGTAAAATCATAAAGCTTAAAATAAATAAAATTATCAATAAGAAAAAGTGTCGGCCATTGGACTTCACATCCGGGGTTTCATATTTATACCTAAAAATCTCCTTCTTTTCTCCTCACAATTTGTCCTGATGATGAGTCTAGTTGCAGACTCGAAACGTCGACTACAAAACATGAACACTGTGGAAAATCCGAACTCCTTTCAAAGATATAGGATATTGTTTAGGTTTACCTAAACCTAATTCTCCTTTTTGAAATACCTTTCTCTCTTTGATGATTTTTTCAGGGTCAGGTACTGGGTCAATGTGTGACTTCTGAGGATTTCTCTGAGTATGCCTCACAAACTGAGCCAGAACTATGAAGTGGAGTCACCAAGAGGTTCAGCCTCCAGTAGAGTCACCAGATAGATGATTACAACCAAAAAAGTTCCTAGACTTTGTCTATCATCAAAGCTGGATCTATGTCGTTTCCCAGGGAAGCCGAGCTTCAGTTTCCTATCCTCGGCAATGGCGCCAATTATGCTAGCACTCCAGGAAACTCTCCTAGGTTGTAGATCAGAGATGCCTAGTAACATGTAATCTTCAATATTGTTCTCTGAACTATTGGAATAAATGATGGTTTGGATCAAGCTAGATAACCATTTCAACTATGTTTTTACTCAAGACATGCATGAACACCCTCAGCTTACAAGGCTTTAGACCACTAATGTTCAATAGTTTGTAGATTCAATGAATGGATGGAGAATACTGACCATGCCAGCAGATGTATACATAAACATAAATGAATGGCTAGCTACAGGAAGCAAACGAGAATACAGACTGTACCAGCAAATGCATATATGAACACATATGAATGGCTAGCTACAGGCAGTAAAAGAAACTTGCAAATCTAATTTATCAACACAGAGATAAGGTGACAGTTATCTGGCATTAGATATATAAGAAACATGAACAACCTGTTCAAGTGCAAGCTTAGAACAGAAGAGAAAATGGACATTGAACATATAACAACAAAAGAAACTTGTATTACTGATGAATGAAGATGAGAAGCTTGAGTAGAAAAGTCTCATTAGTCTCTAGAAGTTGAAGCCCTATTACATCTTACTTTCAGCTATTTATAGCCTTTACAATGATACTCAACCTTCTAAGACTTGAGAGGTCTTAATCGGTCACTCTGTCTTGTTTAACCGTTTGATTCCCTAAAGGCAAGCATGGCTTGGAGGTTTTTCCCCTTCTGACAGAGGAATAACTGCCTTTAGATATTTTGGATAGTCTGTTACGCTGTCTGGGATTTTTCCTATGCCGGAGATGTTCCATAATATTTGTTGGTGTGGCTGTTGCGCTGTCTGTGTTGTTGATGCTCCCTAATCTTGTTTGATTCGGGTTGTAGTGTGTTGTGGCCCTTCCAATGATTTAACAATGCATGCTTTTATTATAGCCATACAGCGTTGCCCCTGTGGTGGGTCTTTGTTTAAAACAATGTATATTTCTGTTTTAAATAGAAAACACAGCCATCACTGCTAAATCCCGCCTTCTCTGTCCTTTCGGACATCAACAGTCCTGAAAAAATTAATTCCTTTATCGATTTCGCCCTGGGAGTTACTATCGCATATCACAACCGGTCGGTTCCTCGCTTCCCTTTGTATTTGGAAATTCGTAAAAAACGCTGGAAAACATGAAAGATTTCCTTCAGCGGACTTCAAAATATATATATTTCACTTCCCAAACCCTTTCAGGTTTGAGATTCATCGCTATTGGCGCTGGCCAAGGTTCCTTTGTATTTCATTGAAACAATGAAAATACATTAAAAATGCATTAGAAACGGCCTTGGGATGACTTGAAAAATTATGCAATACCATTGCAAATCCCATCGGGTCCAGGTTTAATCACTATCGCAAGTTGCATCCATATGTGTGTAAAGGTTGCACCCCTTGGTTTCCACCGATAGTAATCCGACGATGTAACGTGGGCCATCTATCTGTGCACGCGATCGACGGTCCACGTTTAATCACCGATTACAGTCGCAACTTCCCCTTGGTCCATGCCGATAACACCAACTCGCCTCCGCTGATTATGACTGCCAATGCGATCATTGTTGATCACTCATCAACAGTGTCGAACATCGATTTCCACTGCCTGCGACCGTCGATTTGTGATTTAGCCGCTTAGATCTGGGTCGTTGATCGGCCAGATCTAACAGCAGCTGTGCATTCTTGGGTCTTAAGCCTACAACAATGGTTTTTCATGGTTTTTGAAGTGTTTTAGCCTCCCGATAGTGCATTTTTTCCCTTCCAAGGGCTCTCGACATGTGATGGTTTTGCTCCTTGGATGATCTTAGTGAATATTTTGAAGATTTTAAGAGCAAATTTGGATCCTTTGGCATGATTATGCTAGCTTATGGAGACTTTAAAGGGCATACTTGGATCCATTTTTGGACCGTTTGCCCACAAGGCTAACAGACCCCACCCCCACCATTAAAGGCTCTCAAATCCACAGGCTTTGCATGCAAGCCTTACCTATGATACAAAAGCATGCCTTTTGGATCCCGGGTAATGGCAAGCTTATTAATATCTGGACCGATTAAATTATGAACAAAGAGCCTTTAGGTGGTGTCCAAGAGCTCGCTGAGCTTTGAAGCTGGTCGTTGAACAGCGACATCAAAACTTTGTGGGATATCTCTAGTTGGAAGGATAATGTGTGGGCAGGCTGGAAGAAACCTCAAATTTTGATTGCTCTAGATTAGGAGTGGTCATTACTTCTGACTAATATAAAAGGAATGAGTCCGATTAACATCAGAAAATAAGATAAGAGAGGCTGGGGCTCTCAAACTAGTCCTTATACAGTTTCACAAGGCTTTGCACAGCTCAAAAAAATTCCCCATGTTCCTTACTGCCCTGCGACTTGGAGAGGACTTTGGAGGAAAAAGTGTGTGCCAAAAATCGATTTCTTCAACTGGTTATTGTGTCACAATAGCATCTTAACAGAGGATAGGCTTAAGAAGAAAGGCTTCCTAGGCCCTTCTAGATGTGACCTTTGCCTGGAAAATGAGGAAAATACCTCTCATTTATTGATAGAATGCAGGTTCGACAAAAGTATTTGGATAGAATTGATTTCCCCATGGGGTTCCATTGTTAGTCTGCCCAACTAGATTACTGGTTTCTTTGCCGATTGGGCTCACCTCTATCCTGAGAAGTTCCCCAAAAACAATTGGTTCAAGGCAGCCTGGCTGGCCTATCCGAAATTCATCTTCTGGCACATCTGGATTAAGCACAATCACAGAATTTTTCAAGAGAAAGCACAGAAGGGTAACCTTGTTTTGTCAAAAGCCAACGACCTACTCAAGGAATTTCTCAGTGAGAAATTTGAGAAGCTGGAGAATAAAAATCTAAGCCCTCAAGATCTAGCGTGGGGGAGCAAGCTTGGCCTCTAGTATTCTGATGATGAGAGACAGTTCAAAAATATGAAAGACTGGTAGATTAGGCTTGTTGAGGGAAAATTCCGCAGGTGGCTCCATAAGTGTGCTAGTTCCTCCTTGTTTTTTTATGGGGTTGCCAAAGGCAATCCAGGAATTGCTAGGGTTGGAGGTGTCATTAGGAATGTGGATGGCAGCATAGAGAACAGGTATGCCTGGGGTTTGGGTCATAGTACCAACATGCAAGCAGAGGCCATGGCCCTGTTGCATGGCCTAAAGTATTTATAGGATCTTGGTATTGAGAAAGCCATTATTCTTGGTGACTCCCAATCCTTGATTCGAATTATCATGGATAACTCGTCCCCTTGGGATTTTCGGCTAGCAAGTGTAGTTACCAGAATAAGGAAGCTAGTTGGCTCCTTTCTTCAGGTGAATTTTTTCCACTTTCTTCGACAGAATAATAAGGAAGCGGATGCAGAAGCTAACAAAGTTATCCTCCTCCCTGTTGGCATTTGGATAAGAGATGGGGTTGAAGATTGGGATCCAATCCCTTAATTCTGTTTCTTATGTTTTACTACCTTTTACTTCAGCAAATTGTCTGTATCCACGAGCATGGGGAAATTTTGGAAATTGACTCATCTAATGGAGTTAAGAAGATCCAGAACATTAGGGTTACGGTATTAGTTTATCTATATGTTGAGGAAAACTGGTTCTTGGGCTTCCTGAATGTAATTCACCAGCAGGCTCTGACTTTCTTTTAATACAAAGTATGACCGTTTTCATTTAAAAAAAAAAAAAATAGGGTTGATATTGAAATTCCTAGGTACCCTCATGAAAATAGAGAATACTCTTTTGATATCCATTGAGAGTGTGACCAAGAGTAAGAAAAAAACTATGAAAATGTATTAAGTTATAGGTTGTGACTAAAATCCAAAAATTTAAATAGCTTTGAATGAGGCAAGAAGAATAAAACCCCAAATACAAAAATGGCCTCCAATCTGAGGGTAGAATGATAATTTATCAATACGCCATGAAGCCCAATCCTTCATGGTTAAAATTATACTCTGGTCATGCCATTGTCTATTTTAATGTGAACAAGAAGTACTATGAAAACCCTTAGGAATATGTGGATTACACAAGTTTAAGAGGAAATAGAGTCTCAAGTTAAAATAAACTAAAATAGAGGCATGAAGAGTTACCCTTTTGTGACCATCCTCGCCAAGAAAGGTTCGAAACCCTATATAGTAAACCCTTATTATAGTTGTAACATTATTAGAAAAATGGTAGAAATAAATAAGTTAGATGCATCTAGAAAATAAAAAGGGATTGACGATCTAAAATAACGAAGAGAGATCGACCACAAAATTTACCCTTCAGTTAAGCATCAATAGATAGATAAATTCCTCGATGTAGAGACAATAATACATGGCCAGACATCAATCCCAAACCAGTGAAAAATCAAGTAATTGCATTAAGGGAGACATGGTGAGCATAATAGAATAGAGAGACGCCTAACCGAAAGAATACAATCCAAATTCACAAATGAGATAGAGGTTAAGGTTTTTTGTCCTTTGGTAAACCTTGAAAGAATCTCCTCCATCTACTCATTGTTACAAATCAAAACCATTCATAGTTCTTAGAGAAATGGATCCATGTGAAGGCATAAGGGTTATGTATTATGTGGCCTATTCCAATTGGGTACATATATTAAGAAGAAAAATGACATTTATAGTGCGCATCATGAGAAATACTATATGTCTAGGTTGTGAAACCTAAGACTACAAATAAATATTGTTGTATATAAATTACAACCCAATTCTTAGTTAATAAAGAAGGATTGAATCCCTTACTTTGTTCATAGACTACGGACTTAAGAACCTTGGTAAACTTCTGCATTATATGGTTGGTAAATGCACCACCATTTATGTTGATAAGGATCAAATAAAAGACCACATAAGGATCACCAATTAATTTCTCCATTGACATTGAATAACAGTAGTGGAATTGAGTTATTAAAATAAAATGATCATAATCACATCATCACAGTATAGAGACATATGTTAGTTATAGTTCATTATAGTGTAATTTTGATCTGAATTTGAAACTACTTGAAATTTGTTTGCAAGGTATTCAGTTCAGAATTAAACATGTTTAAAAGACTTCCATGTCTTGCAGAAAGAAAACACATGAAATTTTCAGCTGTTCAGGACCCATTCAAGCATAGCAGAGTTATTTCCTTTTACTGTTTAACACATTAAAATGAATTTGTTCTGCAAAATAAATCAACCACATATGCAAAAGAAGTTGATAAAGCAGTTCACCCCCTCCAGGGCTACGTCTGCTGGGTCCAAAGCTCCCAACCGGGCTTGTCCTTTCTTTTATTAAATGCTCAAATTGAAAATACAGCTGAATAGAAGCATATACAGGAGAAATAGATGGTAGAAATGGGTTCAGAACACTTGAATCCTTCAGGATTGACTATTGGATCACCTCCAATGGATACCTGCAACCCTGTACAGTCTTCCCAATACTGGCCCCTAGTGGCTCCTAGAAATTTCATGGCTTCAAAACGTATGAAAATGACCTATGATGGCTGTAATACCTCCACCAATGGCTTCAGAAGGTCGAATCTACCCAAAATCAAAAAAAAAATCGTCCAAAACCGACTTTCTGGGCCAAAGTTATGGCCATTTACTCCTGACTGCCAGTTTGGCCTAACAAAACCCCAATTACATTTAGTGACGGCCAGTTAAGCCCGCCAAATATGGCGGGACTGCCAAATATGGCGGGACCGCCAAATTTGGCGCTCCGCCAATTCTGCCGCCATCTTACTGCAGTTAAATTTAATGCCTGCCTCGGATTCTGTGCTGACCGTTGGCGGGCTGGCGGTTTGCTTAAGCTCCTGGTTCTTGCATGCTGGTCGTATGGTGTTGGGGGGCTGGCCTTTAGGGGCTGGCCCCCTTTGGTTCCCTGCCAGAACCAAGTTTAAACTTTATCCAACATTTAATCCGCCCATTCATCAACCAAAGGCAGCGTGGGCTAACGGTAAATCGTTGGAGTAATGAACCAGAGGTTGGGGGTTCAAAACCCCATCCGACCAAAACCCATTTTAATACACCGCCATCCAATTTCGCTGACGTCATCTGGGGCCACGTGGTGCCCTCCGGGCCTGCCACGTGGTGGTCTGTGATTGGCTGCTGAAAGGGAATATTCCCTGGAATATTCCAAGGAATATTCTGCAGAATATTCTTTTTTTAATTTTTTTTAAAAATTCAAATTTTCTAATGTTTTGGGCAAAATATTATTTTGGCCATATCTTCCTCATACGGCGACCGTTTTTCGAACCGTTTGCAGCGCCGAAATCGGGAGGATGAGAACTTTCCAGTCATTTAGCTTTGAACTAGTTCTGAACACTTTGAATTTTGAGCATTTTTACGACACTTAGGACATGAGCACCTGATCACGCCTCCCCATCGGGAAGCTTTTGGACCCCAAAAGCCTTCAACTACCTGTTAAAGAGGTGAGGGTACAGCTCCCTCACTATGTCCACCTCCATTCACTTTGCCTTGTTCGGTTTGCTGCCTTTGAAACCAACCCGAACATAATCTACACTACCCCTCCTTGAAGTGTGTGTCCTTCTGTCAAGGATTGTATCTTCTTTCAGCTCATCTAAGAATTCTGGTGAGAAATCTTCTATAGATGGCAGCTAAATAGCACTTTCATGATCAGCAATCAAAGGAGGTTCATACAAACGTAAGTTCTCCACATTGACAACAGAATACATTTGCATGTAGGAAGGCAAATCTAATTGAAAAGCATTATTTCCAACCTTCTTGAGGATTTTGAATGGACCATAACGAATAGGCTTCAGCTTTTTACCTTCTCCTTGCATCCTTTCCTTACTAATGTACAGCCATACCTCATCCCCTTCTTGAAACTTGTGATCGACTCTATTCTTGTCGTGTCTTTCCTTGTACTTGCCTTGACTCTTCTCAAGCTGTTCTTGAATTTTCTGATGTATTTGCTGAATTCTTTCAATGAATGAACAAGCTTTGTCAATATCACTATGTCCCCCAATGGCAACATCTTTCTCAAGTATGAAATCAAGAGGTGATTTTGGCAAGTAACCAAAACAAGCTTCAAACGGTGAGGTGTTTGTAGAAGAGTGCTTGGCACGATTGTAAGCATGTTGTATGTAGTGCAAATGTTCATCCCAAAGCTTGGGATGCTTGCTGCAATAACCTCTCAAGAGGTGCACAATGGTTCTGTTCACAACTTCGGTTTGTCCATCTGTTTGCGGATGGAAAGCAGTACTTTTCTTCAACTTTGTGTCCATCATCTCCCATAGGTTGGACCAAAAATTCCCCACAAATCTGGAATCCCTGTCACTAATAATGGAAGTAGGCAAACCAAAGTGAATCCATACATGATGAAAAAATAATTCAGCAGTTTGTTCAGCAGTTATATTTTTCTTACAAGGCATAAGTATACACATTTCGCTGAAACGATCAACTACTACATATAAATAATCATGTTGCTTTCTAGATTTTGGCAAACCTCCTACAAAATCCATAGAGATGCTCTCCCATGGTCTAGAAGGTACCGGCAAAGGAGTATACAAACCAAGCTTCCTATTGCTAGGCTTGCTTGTAGCACATAATGAACAACCTCTTATGAACCTTGAAACAGAATCTACCATGCGAGGCCAATAGCAATACCTCTGTAGATGTGCAACTGTTTTGCTCACACCAAAATGGCCAGCAATAAGAGAAGAATGAGCTTCTCTTATGACATTTATCCTCTCCCCCTGTGGTATACACAACTTGCCCAAATGAAACCGCAAATTGTTATGCATGTGATAATCATTTTCCTCTACATGATTCCCTTTACTCAAGTTAGCATACACATCTTTAAAGTCATCATCAGATGCATATTGTTCTATGTAACTATCATGTACAATGGAAGCATTCTTAAGTAAAGTAATAGCACCAATAATAGGCCTTGAAAGCATATCAGCAACCTTATTCAAAGTACCTTTCTTTTACCTTATTACCAAATGGAACTATTGCAAGAAACCCATCCATCTGAAGTGTCGTGACTGTTGTAACTTGCTTTGTGATTGCAAGTACTGTAAGGGCTGATGGTCAGTATGTATAACAGTTTCTTTGCCCATCAAATAGTGTTTCCACTTTTTGATGCTTTGTACCAATGCATACAACTCCTTATCATATGTAGGATAATTTACAACAGCACCATTAAAAGTTTCAGAATGAAAAGCAATAGGCTTACCATGCTGTAGAAGAACTGCACCCATAACATAATCACTAGCATCAGTTTGTATCTCAAATGGCTGTCTCAAATCCGGTAATGCAAGGACTGGAGCTGAAATAATCTTCTCTTTCAAAGATTCGAAATCTTTTTGCTGCTTGCCTCCCCATTGGAAATCATGCTTCACACTTGTCACTGCATGCATAGGAGCTGCTATAGAAGAGAAGTTAGAGATGAACTTCCTCCAATATTGAGCTGCACCCAAAAAACTTCTTACCTCTGTTATGGATTTGGGAGTAGGCCACTTCACAATAGCCTCAATCTTAGCAGGATCAATTCTCAAAGCACCTCCTCCTACTATGTGTCCCAAATAAACCAAAGAAGTCTTTCCAAATTCACACTTTGACATTTTAAGAAATAATTGATTCTTCTTCAAAACATCAAGTACTTTTCTAACATGCATGACATGATCTTCTCTAGACTTGCTAAAAATTAAGATATCATCTAAGTAGACAATAACGAAATCATCAAGAAAAGGATGCAAGACATCATCCATTACCCGCATGAAAGTTGCAAGTGCATTGCACAAACCAAATGGCATCACAAGCCACTCAAAGAGTCCTTGTTCGGTTTTAAAGGTTGTCTTCCAAATGTCACTTTCTTCAATTCTTACTTGATGATATCCACTACGCAAGTCTAGCTTAGTGAAATATCGAGCATCTTTCAGCTGATCTAGCAAATCATCTATCCTTAGGAGTGGGTAACGATTCTTTACCGTTATCTTGTTCAAGGCCCTGAAATCAACACACATACGCCAAGTGCCATCTTTCTTTGGAATCAATACAATCAGTGACCCACATGGCGAAGTACTTGGCGTTATGAAACCCTTGTCCAACAAGTCCTTGATTTGCTTCTTTATTTCAGCATTCTCCATAATAGACATGCGGTACATGCCTATGTTTGGAAGAGGACAATCTGGATGCAAATGGATTTCATGCTGAATCTCCCTCTTAGGAGGCAAACCTGTTGGCTCTTGAAACATCTCATGATATGCATCAACTACATCATATAGATCTGATTTAAGTTTTGGATCACAATTGTCAAATGACTCATGATTCACATCAACCTTGGGCTTAATCATAAGAAGAACAAAATTCTTACTTGAATTGACCAGCCTTTTTACCTGTCCTGCATTCATAATCGCTATATTTGTCTTCTTGCGATGAGCTCTAACAATGAACTCCTTGACATCTTTGAAAAGATGATATTTGTTTTCATGGCGATGAAAGATAGCTTTCCTGTCAAACAAGTAGGGACTTCCCAAAACAATTCCTGCTATATCAAAAGGTACCACATCAAGTTCAACTGTGTCAATAAAATGTGCAGTAATTGCAAAGCGCAATGTGCACTTTCTTGAAACTTGTAAATTTGCATCCTTGCAAATCCATCCAAGTGGATATGGCTTCGGATGTGGAACGGTCTCAAGTTTAAGCTGCTTGACCAATTCCTCTGATATAAGGTTTGATTGTGACCCACTATCAAAAAGTGTATCAATCTTAGTATGTTTTGAAATCACCCTCACATGAAACAGTTCAATTCTTTCTTCCTCGTTAGGAGCTTGTACATGGCAGTTTGAGGTACTAGTGCTGGCTTGAGTTTCAATTTCTTTTCCCTTCAAGTTTTTCAAAGCCATGGCTGCAATTTTGGTTTCATCACCTGAATCTTCCCCTAAATCTTGTGGTGTAGATGTAGCAGCAACAGTTTTCTGTTTCCCTTTGGATTTGTTAGATTGAGGTCTTTTTTCAGGATGTAATTTCCAACAGTTTTTCTCCTCATGGCCTGGTTTAGAACAGTGTTTACATATCACTTTCTCACTCTCCTGTTTGACAGATGCATTCTTTTTTCCTTTTCCCTTGGAGGTTTTCTCTTTGCTTTTCCCCTTGGGGGGCTTGTTTCTACCTTCTTCAAATGTGTTTTTTCCCCTTGCCTCTAAATGGGTAGCTTGGACACAAACCTCGTCCAGGCTAGTAGGGTTAAACATCAAGATGGTGTGTCTAAGGTAGCTATGCAAGCCACCAATGTATTTCAGCAAGGTTTCTTGGGTCTGTAAATCTACCCCTAACAAGAGAGCTCTTCTCCTGAATTCTTGGGTGTAGTCTTGGACACTCTGACCCTTAAGTTGTCTGAAATTTTGCCAGTTCATAATGGCTTTCTGCATGTGAGCAAGAGGATAAAACTGTTTTTTAATGGCTAACAGAAATTCAGGCCATGTTAAGGTAACCTTACCAAATTTCTTGATCTCCTCTTTAGTCTTGGCCTCCCACCAGACCAAGGCTACTCCATCCATTCTCAAAGAAGCCAACTGAATCTTTGTGGCATCATCATGCATATTTTGGATCCTCAAGTAAACTTCCAACTGCCTAATCCAGTTGTCAAGCTTTTCTGCATTCACTTCACCATTAAACATAGGTAATTCGAATTTTACATCAAGCTTCAAAAAAGGACTTTTTCCAGAGGATCTATGCTTATGAACAGAAGAAGACGAGGATGAAGAGGAAGAAGGTGAAGATGGGGGTGGTGGATCACCATTATCTCCATGTCCTTTCTTGGAATGATCATCATCCTTCTTACCTCCTGAAGAGCCCTCTCCTTCATGTGGATGTTTGGACCCTTCTCCAGCCAATTTCTCATTTCTTTCTTGGTACAATATCCTCACCATTTCAGTGAGATCTAAGAAAGCCTTTCTGAAGACTCTTTCTTCTTCTCTTGGATCTGTCTCTATAGGAATTTCTCCTTCATGTTCAGACATCCTTGAAGCTTCTGCTGAGACTCTTGAGGGTGAAATTGAAGGTGGAGGTGACGGCTCTCTGGCCTTCCTTGACTAAGGATTCTCTCGTTCTCTAGTCAACTGTCCTTCCCCTCTTTTAAGTTTCAACCTGGTAAGCATCAATACTTGCAAGACAATTAGAAGATCTTTGCAAAAAAACAATCAAAAGACAACTACACCAGAGATTGACTGAAAAGAGCATTTATCTACTTTGCAATTGTATAACAAGAGCATTTCGAAGGCTTCCTGGCTCATTTCAGGCTCTGTCTATAGTTTATTTGACTGATTTTGATACAAAGAAGCAACAATCTAGCTCTGATACCAACTTGATCTGAATTTGAAACTACTTGAAATTTGTTTGCAAGGTATTCAGTTCAGAATTAAACATGTTTAAAAGACTTCCATGTCTTGCAGAAAGAAAACACATGAAATTTTCAGTTGTTCATGACCCATTCAAGCATAGCAGAGTTGTTTCCTTTTACTGTTTAACACATTAAAATCAATTTGTTCTGCAAAATAAATCAACCACATATGCAAAAGAAGTTGATAAAGCAGTTCACCCCCTCCAGGGCTACGTCTGCTGGGTCCAAAGCTCCCAACCGGGCTTGTCCTTTCTTTTATTAAATGCTCAAATTAAAAATACAGTTGAATAGAAGCGTCTACAGGAGAAACAGATGGTAGAAATGGGTTCAAAACACTTGAATCCTTCAGGATTGACTATTGGATCACCTCCAATGGATACCTGCAACCCTGTACAGTCTTCCCAATACTGGCCCCTAGTGGCTCCTAGAACTTTCACGGCTTCAAAACGTATGCAAATGACCTCTGATGGCTGTAAGATCTGCACCAATGGCTTCAGAAGGTCGAAAATACCCAAAATCAAAAAAAAAATCGTCCAAAACCGACTTTCTGGGCCAAAGTTATGGCCATTTACTCCTGACTGCCAGTTTGGCCTAACAAAACCCCAGTTACATTTAGTGACGGCCAGTTAAGCCCGCCAAATATGGCGGGACCGCCAAATTTGGCACTCCGCCAATTCTGCCGCCATCTTACTGTAGTTAAATTTAATTCCTGCCTCGGATTCCGTTCTGACCGTTGGCGTGCTGGCGGTTTGCTTAAGCTCTTGGTTCTTGCATGTTGGTCGTATGGTGTTGGGGGGCTGGCCCCCTTTGGTTTCCCGCCAGAACCAAGTTTAAACTTTATCTAATGTTTAATCCACCCATTAATCAACCAAAGGCAGCGTGGGCTAACGATAAATCGTTGGAGTAATGAACCAGAGGTCAGGGGTTCAAAACCCCATCCGACCAAAACCCATTTTAATACACCGCCATCCAATTTCGCTGACGTCATCTGGGGCCACGTGGCGCCCTCCGGGCCTGCCATGTGGCAGCCTGTGATTGGCTGCTGAAAGGGAATATTCCTTGGAATATTCCAAGGAATATTCTGTGGAATATTCTTTTTTTAATTTTTTTTTTAAATTCAAATTTTCTAATGTTTTGGGCAAAATATTCTTTTGGCCATATCTTCCTCATACAACGACCATTTTTCGAACCGTTTATTGCGCCGAAATCAGGAGGACGAGCACTTTCCAGTCATTTAGCTTTGAACCATTTCTGAGCACTTTGAATTTTGAGCATTTTTACGACACTTAGGACATGAGCACCTGATCAAATTGCAATACTAATTCCCTTTACTTGTTGAGATGTGTGTACGAAAGACAACTGTAATGATAGGAACCAAGATCCTCATTACTAATTTTGTTAGTAAGAACTCTTTTTTTTGTGTTTGAGGAGGTATGTTACATGTCATATTAGAGTTGTAGGTTCAAATTTTGACGCCTAAGGAGCCAAACCACAACTTAAAATTTTATATATTTATTGTTGTGTTTCTAAAAAAATTAAAAAAAAACTACTTCTATGTATTATTCTAACTGTCAACCAATAGTTTGAAGAGAGTGAAGTAATAGAAGAATGGTAAGCTAGAAAATCATTGTTCACACTAAGCAGTCTTGAATGTTTGAGTATAAATTTTTTGGAAAGGTGAAGAGTGAAGGCATGATGAAATAAATCTATTTTATTTGTTTATATACCTACAAATATGTATATAACATAGGAATAAATTTACACAATATGTATACAAAATTGGAGTCGGATCTCCAAAATAAAAAAGTGTAATTGTGAAATTGGTAAATGATAAAACAAGAATGAAGACATGTAATTCTGAAAAAGGAAATTACAATGGACCCTGAAGAGGAAAAATAAATTCTTGATTGATGTAGACTTGAAGGACGAAATGGTCCTCATATCTATATGAGATTACATATTTGTATTGTTGGATTCATACAAAAATAAATAAATAAATAAATTTTGATAACTAGAGTATTTTATAGCCTTATACATAAAGAAAAAGATCAATCTCACATGGGATGAAAAATTACCAGTAAAGTTGGAAAAATGAAGGGTAGTCAACTAAGATTTGGTTGAGTTGGTGTAGCACAATAATAATGGAATACAAATTGGATTCACTAGAGGCAACCAAACAGACTTGAGCATCCCAGTAGAAGTGGAAAATTTTTATGACTTAGAATAATAAAATTGTAAAAAGTGATGGTTAAGGGGTGTAGCCGTAAACATGAAAGAAAATCTTTTAACCTAGCCTTTGTTAAGTTGTTGCATTGTTTTTTTTAATATTGAAAATATGTCCTAAATTGATGAAGACATTTATGCTAGCATAATGTGTGTTAAGATATCCAATACACATGAGAATGCAAAGAGAATAGGTGTCATGGATTTATATGGAAGCAAAGTGCATATAACCTTCATTAACAGACTACAATGTAATGTGGACCAAAATCTCAAGGGAGTTAAGTAAAGTCAGATATTGAATGTTGCAAGTCCGTGAGGATGAAACTTTTGTTGTCTTGACTGCAGTTTTGAATTGTCTTCTTCGTAACTTGCTATGTATTTCTTATTGTGGATTCTCGATATTGCACTAAAAGAAAGTAACAAAATAGTAAAGATGGACATGAATAAGTCCACTAGAGGTAGAACAAGCAGTAATATAATGGCCATGAAAATGGAAATACTAGGAAATTAAAAAAAACTCCAATTTATACATGACTAATGCGTAATTACGATAATGATATTAGTATAATAGTATAACATGATTCATAATATGACAAGTCATTATTTGTGACTCATAAGAAGAAGAAGGGTAAGAAAACTATTCCTTAAATTATTAGTATTGTTGTGTTAAATACATGAAAGAAAATTGGTAATCCCATGCCTTGAAATTCACAGTAAAAACATTGAATGAGGTCCATGCTAATGGGCATAAACCCTAGGTAAATATATAAAAGGACCTATTTTTATTAATTGATATGATATACTAATCTTGTTAACCTTTGTTGGGTTCATGCTAATGAATCTTTGTGGAATGCATAAATGAAATTGATAAAACATGTCTAACATTGATGGGAACATGTTAAAGGTTGAGTATGAATTTCAAACATGAGTAAGTTTTACTCTGAAATTTCGGAAAACTAAAGTGCAATGGAAGCATTTCAGCCCTAAGGAGGCTACCTTGGAATGAAAAATAAATACGAGAGAAAATGCTTCACGAATTTATAAATGATGAAGTTGAGGAAACACCGAGGACAATGTTTACTTCGGAGGGGGGAGATGTAATACCCCTGGTAATTTTCTTTTAAAAGGAATTACTATGTTTAGATTATTATGATTATGATTTGAACTTAATGGTTGTGGAGGCCAATATTGGAATTGATGGATTATGTAATTAATTTTTTCTAAATAAATGTTTACCTTGGGAAAATTATGGGAGAGAGAGAGCACATTATTAATAGAGACTTCTCGCTATTCTAGAAAGGTTGTTATGTGGTCAAGTCCACATAGTGGACCTTCCCAAACTTTTCTTCTAAAAATATAAGGAGAAATTAATTATTAAGTTTATAGCATAATTGGAAATAAATATTATTCTAAATTAATAGTTAGAAAATAGGATAATGGGAGATAAATATTATGCTATAAACTTAGATGGAGAGAAATGTTGAGTTGGGTGAAAAGCACAAGAAAGAATAGAAAGAGAGAAAGGCATGCTTTAATGGAATAAGGAAAAAAAAATCCAATTAAAGTTGAAAAACCCATGTAATTAAGGGTGGCAGACACTAAAAGTAGCACGCTGCTAAGGAAAAATCTGTTGTGAAGAATTATGAAAGTACCATTAAGGAATACAATAGGGTTGTTCGTTCGTGGAGAGGAGGTATGAGCTCGAGGGGAATCACTAGTGGCAATTTGTTGGTTGGGTGGAACGTTTTATCTCCCTGAATATTCCCATGCTACTAATTACAGTCACACGATTTTACTTTATTGTTCTAATGTTCAACTATTTATATATTAAACTTGATGGTCTATTGAGAGAAGTGTTGGATATAATATATACTAGTTAGAAATGTGGTTCTTAGAAAGGAAGGATTCATAATTAGTATTATGAATTGATATGTACTACTTATATCAGAATGAATAGATTTAATAGATTATGTAGAGTGACTCGAATTCATACATATGATATAGTATATTTATAGTATGCAGTAAACTTGAAGGATAAATTTAATGGTTAGCCCTAGATTTCATGCATGGAAGGAAATTACTTCATATATTAACTCGTAGAGTTATGGTTAGAGTATTGGAATGGATATATATATATATATATATATATATATATATATATATATATATATAATGGATTATTGGGAAAATTAAAGATTCCAATAATCCGAATTAAGATTTGTAGCAGAAGTAATTTAATTCATGATGAAAATTCTCATTGGAAAGCAATGAGTATTCCTGGGTAAGGAAATGTGGAATACTTCTGGTATTCTTATAAATTAAATAAGTTAACTAATTATTTTTAGACTAGTGGGATGAATTTATTAGTTATAGGAAATATCCAAATTAAATTTGTATTAATGTGTTTGTATTATTTCAGATACCTTAAAATAGATTAAATACAACTAAAATTCAAAAAAATATTGTATCATGGAAAATATGGATGGTCATAGACAATGGTTGGGATATAAATCCGAGAATTGGAGAAATACCATAAGCTTAGAAAAATAGTTGGTTAATGTTATGGGAGAATTTCACCTTCGCTAGCAAGCTACTTTTAACCTAGTAGACCGGTTAAGGATTACCCATATTTGTGTGTGTAATGTTGAAGAGAAATCAATATATTTAGCCCTAATTCACTCTTACACAAGTAATCAGTTTTCGCACTCATATATAATAAAATAAAAAGAAGGTTTGATGACTGGTATTAGGAACACTCACATATCAGTGATATCTCTTAGGTTTGATGCAGAGAAAAAATCACTCTTACTCAAAGATCTTGCTTCCACCTAAAATAAGACAAGACCCTACATACATACACCACCAACCAAGCAAACAATATCCTTTCGCAGAGGGCTTGTCAGTATAAAAACGACATGCATAAGTAGAAAACATGATCAAATCACAAGTATAAGAAGGGAACAATGATATATTAATCATAAATGAAAATACAAAAGAAAATATACCCAATCAATAAGCTCCTCTCCTCCAACTTGTGACTTGGCTTCCTTCTCTTAATGAAACAAAGCAACCACACTATAATATGGATACTAGATCATACCCCCTTTCCTCTTGGTGAGATTATATAGGTCCTTTATATCCTCCAGGAGAATGTATATAGATACCTAGAGACTTGAGAAGTTATGAAACTTCTACAATAATCGACCCCTAACCAACTCATACAAAAGTGGGTCAAGTTGATCTCCTTGGGAATGAAAAACTCTAGAAACCTTTTTCACAATTATGAACCTTTTATCAATTATCCCAATTATGAAATAATTATTATCTCATAATTATAAAATTTTGATCAAATATTTACGATAAATTACCCAATCATGTAATTCCACCCTTTTAACATTGAATAAATCCCACATAAGTGAAAGAAAAGGTGAAAGGGGATGCATTCTAGCCAACAACTGAGGTAAGTTAAATTTGGGTTTCTCTCGCTATAATGGAGTGGAAAATAGGGTTATAATATATGCCCCCTAATGAATGAGCTCAAAAGAGAAAATGATGGACGAAATGCATTACAACAAAACTCAAAGCTTAAGATGGGAGGAAGGAGCCAAGACTATGAATTTGGATCAAAGGAACTCAAGTGTTGAAGTCTCAACTCTATTGATAACATACCTGATGATCTGGATTCTCTAAGCTACCGAAATTAACCAAGATCTTTTACTTTTGTGATGTTGGCATAATTGCATGTGAAAGAGCATGAAAAACCACATGTGCATACTTTAAAAAAGAGGAAACATAAAGGAAACCATAGAATCATATAACACACACAACTTGATAACGGAGTTCACCTAGTGTGGGATGTCTCTGGGCCCGGTGTCAACAGTGGGGAGGTTGCTTCATTGAATGTTGTAAAATGATGATGAGTACATGATGTATTCATTGTCAGTACAAGGAAGAACTCCCTTAACTAGAGTGGCATGTCTCTCCATGAGACATTCTCCTATAATAACTCTCACTCATATAAGCTCTCCTTCAGCATGACAAAATATCAAACTCTCACATGAAGTGCCATACAAGGATCCTCCAACAAAATGGAAAACAAGGATCTCAACATCAAATCATCATCTCAGCAAAACTAAAAAAAGGACATGGCATTAGCGCATCGTATACCTCCACTTCTGAGGGTGGCCTGAAAATACACACCTTTGTTGAAGAAAAGGTCTAAACGGTTGAATTTCTAGTGAAAAATCATGACATTTGACTATAAACTCGACCCCTTTCTAACTCGGTCAAATTTCGACTCCTTGAGAATCTCAAAGATTCTCTTCTACGGTTTAAATGAAATTTAGCTACTCAAATGAAGAAACTGGTCATGCCATCATGTTCCTTGTGAAAAGCTAGTTTAAATGAGTATAAACTCGACATATTTCTAACACCTTCTAAATTCTGCCCCTAGGGAATCTTAAAGATTCCTCATAGATAATATTCTTTAAAATATTCCCTAACATATGCTCTAACAATATTCCTAAAGTATTATTGAGATTCATGTCCTCATTAGCTTGCCCATGCCTTCATCTCTCATGTGTTCTTCATGGTCCCCTTTGAACCATTTAAATGACATTTTATAACAAAGTGTGAGGGAGAATAAGACAAAGTGTGTGGTTGGCACAATGATTGGCATCGTCATATTAAGTTACTTGTTGTTGGGGAGGTTTTGGTTTTAAAACCCATGAACTCCAAATTGATTTAATATGGATTTAAAGCTCAATTTTGGTTTTAAAATAGTTTTCAAACCATATAATATATAGTATATGTATGTCCATATTTTAATGACTCCCCAAACCATGAGAAAAAGAAAAAAATGAAGGTTGCACCATACCAACGTCACTTGGGCCTAATTTTAGGTGCCATGTGGAACCATGTGATTGGTCCATGTGGCAATATCTCACTATTCCACATCATATGCCACTTTTATCACCTAGTTTCCATGTGTTGACTTGTGGTTCTGCCACATCACCAGCTTGTGGGTCCACCTACCTCGCTGACTAGGCTACCACATTAGCTTTACAAGTCCCACTAGGCCTGATCCGAATTGGATCCTAAAACATTCTCTAAGTTTTCATGACTATTTCAAATTATGCTAAAAAATTCAAGTCTTAGAATCATCAAAGCTATCACAAGGAATCCTCGTAACAGTTGCAGTTATGGCCAAAGCAGAGCAATGAGGACCCTCAGTCGAGCGCGCAGACTGTTGGCCCATGGTAACGCGCGATGGCTCAAAACTAGAAAAATGGGAGGCAAAATCAAGAAACAGGGGTGGTTTCTAATACGCGATTAGCACTAAAGTGCTAATCGCGTATCGCAGGGCGTCCCCCTCGGTGAAGGAAAGTCCCGAAGCGCCCGGACCCGAAAACACTAGAAAATTCAGAAAAGTAACCGTTTCAGTTCCGTACCATGGGATTCCCCAAAACCGGCAGGATATCGGAAAACTTCGAGGCGATAAGCAGTTTTGGCTGAGTTCCGCCCGATGCCACACACCGAGCGACACGCATCCGGCAGAAGAGAGAGAAAACCGCCCGCAACGTACAGGTAAACACCGTGCGACTTGTCTGCCCGATATGAAGGATGACCATAAGATCTGGGGGGCCCAGATCGATGACAAAGATTCATCCCGTTGATTGACCAGATTTGACAAGTTAAAAAGCAATTTGACAGAGGATTTGAAGTCTGACGTGGACGATGAGTTGGCAAACAGAATTAATGGTCATTTGAGTATGATTCAGGGAATCTGACACCCGATTCATTAGCAAACAGGTGGCCACCTCCCTGCGAGGTGTTACCCTGCGATGATGACACAGAGCAGATGGATTCGAATGGACTGAGGACAAGGAAACTAGAAGGTCGGGAAGCGGAAATGAGCAGTTGAAGACAGACTGGCTTTAAAGCCATGAACTGACAGAAGCAGGACACACACAGAGAGGTAGACAGTGAAGGGACACAAAAATCCCATAGCAAATAATAGAGAGTAGAAGTCGAGCTGACCTGAAGGTAGCATCGAGCCAGACAAAGCCAGAGAGTGTCAGAGAGTCTATGTACTCCAGTGAAGGCTTGAGAGGTTCAAGCAAACTCCTTAGCATAGGCCTGTCATACTACTGTGACCCTCAGAGGTCGAGTTTCAATAAGGAGAGTCTGTGCACTCCATTCCTATTGACTACTATCTATTAGTGAGACTCGAATCGAACTCACTGCTGTAAAAACTCTGCTTGAAAACATAATAGAGAGGCCACCACTGAAGGCTGGACTAGGAGACGTAGCCCAGAGCATTGGGTGAACTCCTTATTAAACTTGTTTTGTTTACATGTTTGACCGTTATGTTTTCTCTGATTGCCTCAGTGTCTATGTATTCTCGCAATCTTATCGATCCATTGCATAAGTAACATAGGCACATCCATGCACATGAGTCTGTAATACCTTTAATTCTTTATCTTGGATAAATTCCAGATCAAGTGGTATCAGAGCTCAAGTTTACTAAGGTTAGACAAGCTTGTGTTGGATTTTGTTGTTGAATGCTAACTAGATCAAAGCTTAAATTAGGAGAAGGAGAGTTGACTGAAACTAACCCAAAAATTGGAAGAGTCTATTTTAAGAGGAAAATGTTGGAATAAAATCCCTTGGAATCATATTCCAAATTCATGGATAGTTTTATAACCCTGAAATCGATGGTGGAGGAAATGTATAGGGACTTTAAGAAACATAGAGATGAAGATTCATCAGGCTCCAAACAAGACAAAGGAGTATAAGAATCTCTCCTCTATGACCACTCTAAAGGCAAAGGGAAAGAAGAAATATTTCTCACATCTCCTAATAGCCCTGAAAATAAAAAGAAGTCATCTTTGATTAAATTAGATGTTAAATTTGATTTACCAATATATGATGGGGAGTTGAATGCAGAGAAGCTGGATAATTGGATAAGATAGATTGATGTTTATTACAGAGTACAGAGCATTGACTCAGACAAGAGTAAGCTTCAACTGGCCAGCCTACGCCTGGGAGGCAATACCTTGGTATGGTGGGAAGGCAGGACACAAGCTGACATGAAGAAACATGGTAAGATTCTTTCTATCTGGAGTGAATTTGTTTCTGCAATTAAAAAACAATTCTATCCACTAGCCTACATGCAGCAAGCCAGGATGATCTGGCAAACTCTTCGACAACTAAAAGGGAAAAGTGTACAAGGTTACACTCAAGAATTTTGGAAAAGAGCTTTGATTCTAGGAATTTCTTTAGACTCACCTAAGACTCTGTTGAAGTATATAGGTGGTCTACACAGCTACATAAGGCACACTATCCTCATGTTTAATCCCACTAGTATAGATGAGGTATCTGTTCAAGCTACGCATCTAGAAGCTAGAGGAAAGAATGGGAACCCAGAAGTTGGGGAATCATCCAAACCCACTGCAAGCAAAAATAAGGAGAAAAGAAAACAGAAATGGAAAGAGAGGAAGACAAACACTGTACAAAAGAGCAAGTCTTCGTGCACTCACTGTAAGAAGGATGGGCATGATGATGAGCACTGCTGGATTCTGCATCCGGAGCTGAAACCTAAGAAGTTCGAGGGCAAGAAGAAAAATACTGTTGCAGCTATTCAAAGAGATTTGGGGTCAGACTCAGGAGATGAAGCAACAATCGCAGCCACAGGTATAAAATGTAAAAATTCTGAAGCATCTACTAGCAATTCTGCACATAATGAAGAAAATGAGAGAAAAAGGCATGAGCTTTTTCATATTCGAGTTATTTCCAATCATCAAAAGATTGATACTTTGTTTGATAGTGGCTCACAAGTAAATTTAATTTCTGAAGCAATTGTAAGGAAATTGGGATTACTAACCACGCCTCACAAGAAACCATATCCATTAGGTTGGTTATGTGATAAAGCATAGCTACATGTGACTAGACAATGTAAACTTAAGTTTTCTTTTGGGTCAGCGTTTGTAGATGAAGTTGAGTTAGATATAGTTCCTTTGGATATATGTGGAATTTTTTTAGGAAGTCCTTACTTGTATGATAGAAAAGCTATTTTCTATAAAGCTGAGAACAAGTATCTACTCATTAAAGATGGAATCGAATATATTGTAAGAGCTCATAAGCTCAAGAATAATTATACACTCATAAACTCAGGGCAGATGAAACAAATTGTAAATTCATGCAAACAATTTTTACTGATGGTTGTAAAGGAAAAGAAACCTGATAAAACCAATGTATTTGAGGGTTGTGATGCTAAACAGCTAGCTGATTTAGAAAAAGTTGTTTCAGAATATGATATCTTGTTTCAAGAACCTAAAGGTCTGCCACCCAAAAAGGAAATAGTGCATGACATTAATTTGCAGCAAGATGCTCCATTGCCTAACATCGGAATGTAAAGGTTGTCTGCTTTAGAGAATGCAGAAATCAAGAAGTAGGTACAAGAGTGGCTTGAGAAGGGTTCATCAGACCTAACACATCACCATGTGGGTCTCCAATTTTCTTGGTGAGAAAGAAAGATGGCTCGTGGAGAATGTGCATTGATCACTGAGCACTGAATAAGATAACGATCAAAAATCGTTATCCCCTTCCTCACATAGATGATCTATTAGATCAGTTAAAAGAATCTGTTTATTTTTCCAAGTTAGACTTGCATAGTGGATATCATTAGGTCAGAGTTGCAGTGCAAGATGCATGGAAGACTGCTTTCAAAACAAAGCAGGGATTGTATGAGTGGTTGGTTATGCCTTTTGGCTTAACTAATGCTCCTGCTACTTTCATGGGAGTAATGAATGATGTACTCAGACATTTTCTTGATGATTTTGTTATTTTATATTTGGATGACATTCTTATATTCAGCAAAACGTGGGAAGAACATTTAAAGCATGTTAAGCAGACACTAGATGTTTTGAAAAGAGAAAAACTTTATGTTAAACTCTCAAAATATGAATTTGGCAAAACATCTTTGAATTATTTGGGACATATAGTAGGGGGTGGTGAATTGAAGATAGATCCCTCTAAGGTTGAGTTCATTGTAAACTAGCCTAAACCCAAATCTGCTACAGAAGTTAGAAGCTTCTTAGGAGCAGCACAATATTGGAGAAATTTTATTTCTAAATTTTCCTTAATTGCACCTCCCTTGCATGCTTTAACAGGATTGAACAAGGTGTTTCAGTGGGGAGGAAAACAGCAGAAAGCCTTCGACACCTTGAAAGAAAAGATTAGTACAGCACCAGTACTAGCACTGCCCGATCTTCAAAGACCATTTGAGGTTTATACAGATGCCAGTGACTATGCCATGGGAGCAGTGTTGATGCAACATGGTAAACCCGTATGTTATCATTCTGAGACATTTAATTCTGCAGTAGTTAACTATACCACATATGATAAAGAATTGTATGCATTAGTACAGAGTGTGAAAAATTGGAAACATTATTTAATGGGCAAAGAGACAGTTATACATACTGATCATCAACAACTTCAATATCTACACTCCCAAACTAAGTTGCAGCAATCAAGACACTATAGATGGATGGGTTTTCTACAACCGTTTCATTTAGTCATCAGATATAAAAAGGGCATACACAATAAAGTTGAAGACATGTTGTCTAGACCAATTATAAGTGCATCTACTATACTTAAGCATAATTCAGTATTGCATGAGAGCTACATTGAACAATATGCTCAAGATATAGATTTTAAAGATGTATATGCAACTTTACGTCAAGGCAAACGAGTAGAAGAATTGGATTATCATATTAAGGACCAACTCTTATATCATTTGGGAAAGCTATGTATTCCACAAACTGAAAGAGTAAAGATAATTCGAGAAGCACACACTTCTCTAATATCAGGTCAATTCGGTGTAAGTAAAACAGTTGCACAGCTGCAAAGATTTTGTTATTGGCCAAAAATAAATGAGATAATTTCTATATATGTAAGAGGGTGTACCATGTGTGCTAAAAGCAAACCGAGCAATAGAAAACTAGGTTTGTACACTCCACTGCCAGTTCCTTCTCGTCCTTGGGAAAGTGTTTCCATGGACTTTGTTGGGGGACTGCCTAAATCTAGGAAAGATCATGACTATTTATATGTTGTTGTGGATAGGTTCAGCAAAATGTGTATTTTGATACCTTGTAACAAACAGATTACAGCTGAACAAACTGCAAAGTTGTTCTTTCAGCATGTATGGGTTCATTTTGGATTACCCACTTCCATTATATCTGATCAAGTTACCTGATTTGTTGGGAAATTTTAGTCAAGTTTGTGGGAATTGATGGACACCAGGCTGAAAAAGAGCACCACTTTTCATCCGCAAACAGATGGCCAGACAGAAGTGGTCAACAGGACAGTGATCCAGTTGCTCAGAGGCTATTGTAGCAAGCATCCCAAACTCTGGGATGAACATTTTTGTTATGTGTAGCATGCTTACAACCAAGCAAAACATTCTTCTACAGAGAGATCTCCTTTTGAGACCTATGTTGGTTTCACACCAAGGTCTCCCTTGGATTTTGTCTTTGGTAAAGACATAGCAGTTGGTGGACACAATGATGTGGACAAGGCAACCAAGTTCATTGAACAAATCCAAGAGATTCACCAGGCAGTACAGGAACAGCTGGAAAAGAGCCAAGCCAAGTACAAGGCAAGGCATTACAAGCATCGGATGGAGCATAGTTTCCAAGTTGGTGATCAAGTCTAGTTGTATATTAACAAAGACAGGATGCAAGGTGAAGTTAAGAAGCTGAAGCCAATAAGGTATGGACCTTTCAAGATACTTGAGAAAATTGGTGAGAATGCTTTTCGCCTTGATCTATAGGCTTACATGCACATCTACTCAATTGTTAATGCAGACAGCTTGAGACTTTTTGAACCTTCATTAATTGAAGATCCCGAAGAGCAGAGTCAATTGCCTTCTATTGATGAGCTATTACCTAAATATCTTTATGAATTGCAGGAAGAAACAGTTCTGGACAGGAAGGTAAGAACCACGCACAAAGTAGATGTTGAGTACCTCAGGATTGGACTCAAAGGTTCAAAGCCAAGAAGTGCGAAAAGGATAGAAATTGAGCAAGCGAGGAAGCAATACCCTCACTTGATTGATGCTTAAAAGAAAACCAACTTTTTGTGGTCCAAAAGCTTTTTCAGTGGGAAGGCCGTGATCCGAATTGGATCCTAAAACATTCTCTAAGTTTTCATGACTGTTTCAAATTATGCTAAAAAATTCAAGTCTTAGAATCATCAAAGCTATCAGAAGGAATCCTCGTAACAGTCGCAGTTATGGCTACAGCGGAGCAAAGAGGACCCTCGATCGAGCGCGCAGACCGTTGGCCCATGGTAACGCGCGATGACGCAAAACTAGCGAAATGGGAGGCAAAATCAAGAAACGAGGGTGGTTTCTGATACGTGATTAGTGCTAATCGCGTATCGTAGGGCGTCCCCCTCAGTGAAGGAAATTCCTGAAGCACCCAGACCCGAAAACGCTAGAAAATTTATAAAAGTAACCGTTTCAGTTCCGTACCGTAGGATTCCCCAAAACCGGCAGGATATTGGAAGGCTTCGAGGTGGTAAGAAGTTTTGACTGAGTTCTGCTCGATGCCACACACCGAGAAACACGCGTCCGACAAAAGAGAGAGAAAACTGTCTGCATCAGATGGGTAAACGCAGTGCGACTTGTCCGCCCGATATGAAGGACGACCATAAGATCTGGGGGGGCCAGATCGACGACAAAGATTCATCCCGTTGATTGACCGGATTTGACAAGTTAAAAAGCAATTTGACAGAGAATTTGAAGTCTGACGTGGACGATGAGTTGGCAAACAGAATTAATGGCCATTTGAGTATGATTCAGGGAATCTGACACCCGATTCATTAGCAAACAGGTGGCAACCTCCCTGCGAGGCATTACCCAGCAATGAGGACACGAAGCAAAGGGATTCAAACGGACTGAGGACAGGGAAACTAGAAGGCCGGGAAGCAGAAACGAGCAGTCGAAGACAGACTGGCTTTAAAGCCATGAACTGACAAAAGCAGGACACACACACAGAGGCAGATAGCGAAGGGACGCAGAAAGCCCATAGCAGAGAATAGAGAGTAGAAGTCGAGATGACCTGAAGGTAGCATTGAGCCAGACAGAGCCAGAGAGAGTCAGAGAGTCTATGTACTCCAGTGAAGGCTTGAGAGGTTCAGGCAAACTCCTCGACATAGGCCTATCATACTATTGTGACCCTCAAAGGTTGAGTTTCAGTAAGGAGAGTCTGTGCACTCCATTCCTACTGACTGTTATCTGTTAGTGAGACTCGAATCGAGCTCACTGTTGTAAAAACTTTGCTTGAAAACATAATAGAGAGGCCACCACTGAAGGCTAGACCAGGAGACGTAGCCCAGGAGCATTGGGTGAACTCCTTATTAAACTTGTTTTGTTTACATGTTTGATTGTTATGTTTTCTCTGATTGCCTCAGTGTCTATGTATTCTCGCAATCTTATCAATCCATTGCATAAGTAACATAGGCACATCCATGCACATGAGTTTGTAATAACTTTAATTCTTTATCGTGGATAAATTCCAGATCAAGGCCTATTGAATTTTCTTCCATGTATCATCTGTATGGATTGCCATGTGGCAGAATCTTGACTTTGACTTTATTTTACTGATCTTGACCAAAACTTTGACTGGCCATAACTTTTGCATACCAACTCTTATTGAGGCGTTGTTTGTGCCATCAAAATCAACAAGATGAGATCTATGCTCTAGCCCTAGTTTTAGAAAAATATGAGGACTTTGATTTTCGAGCCTTTCTGAAGCCACCTAGATCATTCCTCCCCAATTAGGAGTTTTTGGTCCTCCAAAAGCATGAACACTATTTGCAATATGTTGTACTCCAATGCATGCATAATAAGTGCCCTAACAAACCACACCTCCTTCTCCTTCACCTTTGTTCTTCGGAGTCATAAGCGTTGAACCAACACCTGTACTCTTATGCAAACCTATAGTACATCTTGCAAAATACATGTTCAATCAAAATACCAAACATGACCCAAGAAAACCCCATACTTTCGGAGAGTTTATAACACACTCTTTAGTCAAGTTTACATAGGAATCATAATAGAAACCAATATCCTAGATATCAACAAAAAGGCCAAAAATATTATCATGTTGAATTCATAAGTGATGGAAAACATCATCACTTTTACAATCATTTCACTTGTGATTTACAAAATGTGTCCATGACAAGCTACTATCTCTAATAAAACCATATCTCACTCAGCAAAGTGAATTGGTCATCATTCTGTTAATTCACTTGTTGAGCAACTTCACCGGCTAGTTCCTTCATAGGTGCTTTGTCCTTCTTGAGATATTGCTTTGGATGGATCCTCCAACATGTGGCTCTCTAATTTCCACCTCTATTGTAATGACTGCAAAAATTATTCTTCCTCCAGAATTTCTTAACCCTCTTCCTTCATTGATGTGGAGAAGGAATTTCACGTCTTGTTCTCTTTATTACTTCCATTCTTTTCCAACACTTGGAAACTACATGGCTATACAAGACACAAAAACTACATGGTTTTCTATCCCATGGTTTATGCTCATCATTAACAATCTTCTTGTAGTCAAAATGAGAATTATAATACTGAGACTTTTTATACCCACTTTGTTGTCTCTGCTGCAATCCTAGTGATGAGAGCTTTCCTCAACTCTTCCTCTGCAATGCACACTGTCATGGGAATATTGTGATGTGTTCCCATCATTCTCTTTCCTTGATGATTTGGGAAATAGCTTGGATTATTTTCCTAAAGCATCCCTTGCTTCTGTTGCCTTCGCGCATTCTCTCTTAGTGTACCCTAATCTTGAAATGGGTACCTCAAGCCTTCCAATAGAAATAACATCATGTGAAAATGAAACTAAAGAACTATCAACATTGTTTACCTTGGTCGTTGACTCTAAAGCAGGTGACGATGGATTCTCTAAGCCTTGAATGCATTTCAACTTTTCCAAGGCCTCATTCGTGGCTCGTAATTGAAGATGAATTCTCTGCTTCTCCTCTTTTGCTCCTTGTATAAGTCTCTTTGTTAGGTCCCTATAATACTAGTGATTCCCCCATTACTATTGTAGTTGTATCCCTTATTAATATTGTTGTGCCCCTATTGTCGCCATATTGTTATTATTGTGCCCCATAGAATCCCTCTATTGTTATTTATGTGCCTTTATATTATTATTGTTAGGTCGGCTTGGTTATATTGTGAACCCTTAGACACCTATATATAGAAAGGAGGTTTTTTCATTTGAATCATCTAAGAATTGTTCATTTTTGTAATGTAAAGGAGGTTTAGCCCTCGAAGAGGCTTATTTCTAAGGCGTTGATCTATCTTTTCTATCTTTTTATGAGTTGGTTTCCTAACACCCTTCAATTCATCATTCTCTGCTTGAAGTCTTTTATTGATCTCTTCATCTGAATGATGAGAATAAAATTAAGATGGAGTAAATTCACTTGAATATGGATATGGAGCATCGTCCTTTTTTCTCTCTTTCTCCTATTCCTCTTTTGTCATTGTATCCTCATAATCTACATACATTATATCTACCATGTGTGTCATCATGTAGAAGGCCTCGCAGAAATATCTGTGATCCTCCATTTTCTTTTCTTGTTGCACTTTTGAATCTTTGGTTATCATTCACACTCACAATTCGCATCAACAAGAAGATTTGATACCAAAACTTGATCCAGATCCTCTCAGCTACCAGAATTAACCAAGATATTTTGCTTCTATGATGTTATCAGAATTGCATGTGAAAGAGTATGAAAAACCACATGTGCATACTTTAAATAAGAGGAAACATAAAGGAAACCATAAAATCAAGGAACACACACAACTTGATAATGGAGTTCACCCAATGTAGGCTACATCTTTGGGCTCGGTGTTAAGAGTGGGTAGGCTTCTTCATTAAATGTTGTAAGATGGTGATGATTACATGATGCATTCTTTGTCAGTGCAAGGAAGAACTCCCTTAACTAGAGTATCATGTCTCTCCACGATATGTTCACCTATAATAAATATCACTCATATAATCTCTCCTTCAGCATGACAAATTATCAAACTCTCACATGAAGTGGCATACAAGGATCCTCCAACAAAATGGAAACAAGGATCTCAACATCAAATCATCATCTCAGCAAAAATCAAAAGAAAACATGGCATCAGTGCATCTTATACCTCCACTTTTGTTGATGGCTTGAAAATGCACACCTCTGTTGAAGAAATGGCCTACACAGTTGAACTCCTAGTGAAAAATTTTGAAATCTAACTGTAAACCTGACCCCTTTTTGACACTATTAAATTTAGGCTCACCGAGAATCTCAAAGATTCCTCAAATATTCCCTTCTGTGGGTTGATTGAAATTCATCTACTCATATGAAGAAAATGATCATGCCATCACATTCCTTGTGAAAAACTAGTTCAAATGAGTATAAACTCGACATATTTCTGACACCTTCTACATTTTGCCACTAGGGAACCTTAAAGATTCCTTAAATATTCCTCATAGAGAATATTCTTTAAATATTCCATAACATATACTCTAACAATATTCCTAGAGTCATTTTGATATTCATTTCTTCACTGCCCTACAAGTGCCCTCATCTCTCATGTATTCTCAATGGTCCCCTTTGAACCATTTGAATTACACTTTATAACAAAGTGTGAGGGTGACAGTGATATGGGGTTTAACGGTAAGTTTCGCTGGGTGAAACCCACGATATGGAGGTTCAAATCTCATTGAGTATATGGCTTGTTGTGTCTTGGCTAGAAGAGTAGGTGACCCCCGAGCGGACGTCTCAGCTCTTGTTGAGGCATAATTTAATTGCTATTGTGTGCGGCTTGCAGGCTGTTACACCTAGCCTAGGTTTATAGTGGCAGCCAGTTGGATTTGATCTTGGGCTTGTTCAGGATAACTCTCACTAGTTACTGATTATCCTAGATTAAAAAAAAAAACAAAAACAAAACAAAACAAAACAATGTGTGAGGGTGAATAAGACAAAGTGTGTGGTTGACACAATGATTGGTATATTCATATTAAGTTCCTTGTTTTTGGTGAGGTTTTTGGTTCAAAACCCATGAACTCCACATTTTGCTTTAATATGGTTTTGAAACCCAATTTTGGTTTTAATATAGTTTTCAAACCACATAATATTGGTATATGTATGTCCATATTGTAACGACGCCCGCAACCATGAGAATAAGACAAAAATGAATCTTGCACCATAGCAAGGCCACTTGGGCCTAATTTGAGGTTCCATGTGGCACCATGTGATTGGACCATGTGGCAAGCTCTCACTAGTCCACATCATATGCCACTTATGTCACCTACCTGCCATGTGTCAACTTGTGGTGCTGCCACGTCACCTACTTGTGGGTCCACTTGGTTTGCTAACTGGGCTGCCACATTAGTTTTATGGGTCCCACTAGGCCTGTTGACTTTTTTTCCATGTGTCATCTATACAGAATTCCACATGGAAGAATGTTGACTTTGACTTTGACTTTTGCCTAATTTGACCAAAACTTTGATTGGCCATAACTTTTGCATACGAACTCAGATTGAGGTACAGTTCACACCATCAAAATCAAGAAAAAAAGGTCTACACTCTAGCCCTAGTTTTGAAAAAAATATGAATACTTTGATTTTCGAGCCTTTCTGGAGCCACCTAGATCACCTGAGGTGAGCATACCCATGCTCAGTCACAAAGATAAACTAAACATAGCCACCAAACATACATTGTGGATCCATGACTTGAAATGCTAAAAGATGACCATGAAAAATACACAGTGGATCCATGTGACACATTAGAAAGATCATAGCTACTAGCAAATACAATGTAGATCTATGTCATAATATATATCAGTAGGACTATGGAAACATATGACAAGTACCCAAGAGTAGTCTTCAAAGTACATAAATGATACATAACTCCAACACAACCTGGGAAAGATGCCATATAAGAGTGAGATGTCCCTAGTCCAAGGTCTGCAACACAACCCCCGTGGTACGAATCTACAATATTTGAATAGTTGTGTCGATGTCGAGCATAGTAGAAATTGTATCATTACTGGTTAATGAGGTGTATTATTAACTAACAAGAGGGGACCCACCAATGATGAAAATGGACCCGAAGGTACCCAGTACAATCCAAAAAGTGTGAATATATGAGCTAACATCAAACACCCACAAACTCGATTGATCAAGAGTCAATAAGGTAAACCCACTATTGATCGCGAGGAATCTAGCCACTAAAGTCTGCAAGCTCCAAGGTACTTATTTGGTTCCTAGATCAATCTCTTGGATAATGAGCTAAAGTCAACAAGAGAAGATCCATCAAAGGAGGGCCTTGATGTTTCCCCCATCAATTGATGAATAACAGATCAAGAAATGATATGAATGGATGAAGTCATGACATGATGAAGTACAACTAACACAAGTATGGACAACAAAAAAAGGTCAACAATGATTATAGATAGCTGACACAGGCTGAGACTTCCCTTGAACACATAACGACATGACACAAAAGTGACTTGGAAGCATGACTAATGAGCACCACATTATATCATGCAACAAAGTAGAAGGCATTGAATAAAAATCCATAGTGGCTAGAAGAGTAACCAGTTGGAGGAATAGACCGACTCATATGTATGGTACAACTCTTAGGAAAGATAAAACTAAACTATAAGATAATGATGCAGACAGGTGCCATGTTCAAGGGCAATGCAACTGACACTGCCATTTTGATACTAACATAAATAGATGTTCTCTTCCCATTTTCTCTTTTTAGTCTCCTTCATGGTTTAATGAGCACAAAAGAGAAGACAAGTATGCTCAATAGGTTCCTTTTACGTAGATTTTAACAAGGCCGGAAAAGAGATAAAAGTACACTCATACGCTTCTCATGGTTTAACGAGATTTGACAATGGAAAATAGATTTCTTGCCGACTTTTAATTTACTTAATGACCAGGAAAAGACATAAAGAAATTGACATTTCCATATATGTTTTATGAGCATGAAAGGATGGCAAAAGAAGCTTTGTATTTTCATAAGTTTAATGATTCAAAAAATGAATACCAAAATGAAATCAGCCTTTTCATTGTTTAACATGGATGAAAACAAGACTAGAAGGATTTTGGTACCTTTCAAAATTTAATGGGCATAAGAAGGGCACAAAGGAATCTCATCCTAGAGGAACGAGTGCTATAACAGTAGGAACTAGCTCCGGTATGATGGAACCACTCAAAGAATAAGAAGGTAGAGAGGCTTGCAATGAAGAACGCCCATTGCAGTGGTTCCTCCAAGAAAGGGTAAAACACCAAGTGAAAGCAAATGGTAGGCCAAGCATATGATGGTAGCGGTGGAAAAACAAATCCAAGGCTCATCATGTAGAAATAGACTAGTAAAATGCGGTAATCACGAGGGATAAAGTTTGAAATCCTCCTAGGGTAATGCCAGAAAGTGATGAAGAAGACAAGAATGCGGCTCATATTCTAAGTCATGGCAGGTAAACAGAGGGATTCCAAATAGAGGATACATGAGATACTACATGGACACCAACATAGCAAGAAGGTGTTAATCTAAGGCATCCATGATCGGGAAGGCTTTTTTGCCAAGCTATGATGTGCATAAAATAGAGGGATAATGTTGCAACTTGAAGAGATCAGATCTAAGGTACTATGATAGCACTGTTAGTCAATCATGGAATGGAGGCAGTGATATGTGACCTACCCCTACATGCAAGTTCAAGAGAAACACACCTAAATTCCAACATATGTCATAATAAAAAATGCCACCCTATCTTATGAAAACCATCTAGAAAGATTAAACCCACAGTTATATCACATAATGAAAAAAATAAAATATGGAGGAGGTAAAAATGGGATCATATACTTTTTATTTTTTAGGTTTTATAATTTGTTTTATTTTTCAGATTTTTGGCATATATAAGATACTAGAAAAATTTTCACATAACACACTGAACCAAAAAGGGATAAAAACATCACACTCCCATGTATTATATGTACAAGCATAATTTAGTCTAATAGGTCACGTCAAATTGTGCCCATTACTAGCATAGGCCAAGGATTTCCATACATGAACTCATGGGGGAATGGTGATACCATATGGGGCACCAAGTTGGGGCTATGCCATAAAAAATTGAACTTACCTATTCCTAAATGTTGATGGTGCCATGGAAAAACTAGAGCCATAGTGTTATCAGGAATGACCCTAGGATATCCAAAGTGAGTGGTTTCATGAGATAGTTCCACTCCATGATAAGAATTATCAAGACATAAATAGGGTACAAGACATTTGTCTACAGGTGGATATGAGGTGGACAATTCATTTGCAATTTTAACTTTATAAACCAAAGACTTGACTCAGTCCAAGAGTGGCACCTCCAGGGATAGCTGAGGAGATGCACCTTGTGAGATTCAATATTTTGGTTTCCAATATTTACCTTTTCCAAATTAGGGAGATAAGAGGAATCAAGAGGAATACTCTCCCTAGGATGATCAATAAGTGAATCCATGGCCTCCACGATGACTTTTCGAGAAGAAGGCTCATCATTGAGGGAGGCATGATGAGGACACATAGTGTCATGCCCTTGTGGGTGAAGGACCCTGGTCATATTCCATATTAGGGTTAAGTTTTTGACCAGCATCAGGAGGTACTAATGGGATTTCCAAGGAGGTATTCTCTTCCACTAAGGGCAGTGTATGATTATCATGTCAATCTACATCTATATAAGATGAAACCTCCCAAGGGTCAGGTAACACATGGGGTCCAAAGGTGAAAGAAGATACCATATGCATAGGAGAAATGGTAGATGAAGAAGGAATGTCAGGTGGGGGTAAAGGAAAAATTCCCATAAGAGAACAATTTTTAAACAATCCTACTCAAACACTCTCATAGTTTCCAGTGTTATTTCCAATGAATGACACAATATTTGCCATAGTGGTGGTCTTGGTTGAAAATATACAATAATCAAGTTGATTGATTGTGACAACCTTTCCTTTATGGGGAAAGTCAAGTACATGAAACACCAAATACACAACATCACACATGGCATAAAACTAGCTATGACCAAGGATAATATTATAATCTAAGGGAGTGCATACAACTTCGACATCAACAAAAGTAGTCTTACCCCCTAGCTTGATGGAAAACTTTGGAAGAACCCCCTGAGGCACAAAATGGTGTCTATCAAAGGCTTGTAGAGTGGTACTAGACTTGGAAATTATTTGAGACCCAAGAAATTTCCAGCGTGATGCTAACATGACACAAATGGAATACCCTTCATCCACCAAATTGCGATATACAGTTTCGTAATTAAAGACATGCACTAATATTTGAAAGGAAACCTGAAGGGATAGTCTATGATGAGGAGTGTCAACATCAAAAGTGATCATACTAGACTCTGAGGGATCCACCCCTCTGATAGCAATAAACAAGGCTTTGTGTTTATAGGGTATCTCTGCAAAACCTCTAGGGTAGACATGGCACTTTGATCTTGGGCAATGTCCTCAACAATATTGTAGTGCTGGGAAACCTGTGCATTGGGGTTGTGTGTTGACTTTCAAAATACACCCTTAGGTGGGAAATATATTGATTCTACAGGCTAATCTAACATTAGAGGTCTAGGAGAAGCAATAGGGGTGGTCGAGTCCTTAGAAGCATAACTTGACTTGGGAAGGTCAAATGAGTTCTCTCATGTAGTCACATTAACCTCTTTCTAATACATAAGGATTGGTACATTAGTTCCAACAAGATGAAATCGTGGCCCCCCATTTCCCCCTTGTAGAGGTTGAGGATCTTGTCCAACCGTTTGTTGTTGTGGTTGGGCGAGGAATCGATGAGTCAATACAGCCAGCTATTGGGTATTTGTCAGTCATGTTAGAATACGATGGACTTCATCCATATGTGGCCACTTGTGAGTTAAATTCTCACCTTGATAAATCTTCCAAGGGAAATTTATCTTACAACATTGTTCACTTGTGCCCCCACCCTAAGTGGGTTTCTTATGTTGATTCTCTTGAGCAGGTTTTTTCTTTTGCTTATTATTTTATTGTTTTTCTTTCTATGTTGCTGAGTATTCGTGGGTGATGTGGAATTCACCATAAGAACCTAAACATACTACTCAAAATAAGTGGGTGCTTGTTGAGATCTAGGGGCACTTGCTAGGGCTTGAGAAGTGACCATCATTTTCTCAAGATGAGCAACTAACCAGCTCACGGTATTAGAAGAAAGAGAACCAATCACTCCATAAGAGTGTGGTCCTAGTTTTGGGTCATTGTGGGTCTATTCAAAAGGGTGAGTAGCATTGGGAATAATATTATATAATGTACCCATGTGAGAATAAATCAAATCAAGATGTCGAGCACGTAAAATGTCCTGCTCCTCTATAGTTTCCCCATTCATAATGACATACTGGGTGATTTGAGGGTGAGGGGATTGGGTGAACCAGTCTCTAAGAACGTTGTCAGGGAGCCTAGTTCATAATAACTATTGGAATTATGAATATATGTTGTCCTTTATGTCAACCTATATTGTTACTAATGATTTCACATGAACACTACAAGATTCACATGAAAAACACAGGTGTAGATCTCTGTGAAGTGTGGCAATGCAATTAATTAGTATTCATTTGGTTTGGTCATTGATAATGGATATTACAAGTCAAATTATAAAGAATATTTATCTATGGTGATTATGTTAAATTAATCATCATTGGAAAAAATCTATATTTTGGTTGTAGAGTTCATATGGCCATCAATGGTTGAAATAAAAATATTGGTA
Organism: Pinus tabuliformis; assembly: GCA_031772625.1. NCBI lineage: Eukaryota > Viridiplantae > Streptophyta > Pinopsida > Pinales > Pinaceae > Pinus > Pinus tabuliformis. The sequence continues at coordinate 551,253,752 of CM062809.1, forward strand.
AATAATTGAATCAAAAGAAAAAATCCTTGGAGTCAGTCATCCTTGGGCATCAATGTTTGAGGTGAAAAATAATGTAAAAAGAAGTTGGTAATTTATGGTTGGCAATCATGGAGGAAGTAAATGGTTTGGTTATAGACTATATATGATTATAGTCCATTGCGTAGGTGTTAATGTTAACTTTTTCAAAAGTTGGTTTGAACATGGACTCAAGGTTGCGTTATTGAAAAAATCTATAATCCAGGAAGACAATACCATAGTTTTTCCCATGATAAAGATAAAGGATAAAGGATATCAAGAGGAATCGATTTTCATCATCCAGTGTAAATTTGAGAGATCGATCTAGGTTGACTTGTTCTTTGGCATTTTTATTTTATTTTCTTTTGATTTGGTACAAGGATGAAGATTTTTTATGCGAGTTGAAATATGGAGGAAACTATGCATCTTAATGAACGTATTTGTTGGTGATCAATCTAAATTCATGCTCCCATCTTTTAACTTTGGAATAGGTTAAATGAATTCACACTTAATGTGTGATTTGGCTAGGCATAGGTGAAATAATGAAAGGGCCATGTGCACCATTCTAGATCTGATCGCAGGATGCTTGATCGCTTTTATTTTTATGCATATCATGTTTAATTCTTGAATCCTTTGTTTTGTTCCATGGAGATGATTTACAAATCATAGAAAATCATAGAAAAATGTTTTGTATCATACACAGAGAACTGAAATAGAAATCGATCTGTGAGCTTTTATTTTACTTGGCACCAATAGGTTTCAATGTTAACGCATAATTTTAAGAATCGATGGTCATAGTAAGTGTTGGAGGTGTTTTATTTGATTATTCATGTTCTAAGTGTGTGCATCTCCTAATATCAATGTATGGGTGAATTTTGTCTTGTCCCTGGCACCAAAGATTTTCATAGTCTTATGCATAGGAGTGCGATATGATTATGAATGGATCGATATTATAATTCTTAGAGGTGTGAAACTATTATTCAATGTGTTGAATATCCATGCTATCTAGTTTATGCGTACATGACAAGGAAATAATTTTATTTTTCTTTTCTAAATGTTGGAGGCTCGCTCACTTTGTACACATACCTTTTTTTATCAAATCTGTCACAATTTGGTTTATTCATTAAAGAACAATGTGCATAGCTAATAAAGTTGAGACTACTATTGCTTTCATATATTGTTGACCTTATATTGGAAAGAAATTGTTGAGAGATATTTATGAGATTGGCTTGACCGTGTGATGTCTTTCAAGAGTTGTAATGTTCAAAGACTAGCACTTTGGGGAAGATTGCTTGTATGCATAGATCACTTCTTTGATAGAATATTTGATAGCTCTTGTTGACTAAACCTCTGTAACAACCCCGGTTAAAAATTCATGTAAAAGGATATAAGACCAAGGTCATGGGACTCATATTCCAAGTTGAATGTTGGGAAAAAGAATAAGTGATGGGGATCAATTGTGATTAATTAATGGCTATGGAAATTGGCAAAAGCAATGGCAAATACTTTGGAAAGGTAAGAGGCATTATTTGGAATTTATTTATGAAAATAATGGAAATTAGGAGAAAAGGAAGGTGAAAGGTCAAGGTTGCATGTGAGGAGGAAATTGAAGGAAAATAATGAAAAATGAAGAAATTAAAGGCCTCATTGATAAAAAGGCTTATGAGCATTTGTTGGTAACCTTTTGTTATTTCAATTTTGGAGCTCGTTTTTTCATACTCTCCCTCTCATACTCTTGGACATAGACTTTGCTTGGAGGAGTGTGGCATACTTGGATTTTTGGAGCAAGCAGAAAAAGGAAGAGTAGGAAAGCACAAGAGGACATCAGGATCAACAACTACAATGGGTTTGATTGCATGTATAGAGTTGCATGTATGATTTCCTTAATAGTTTTGGCATGCATGACACATGCATGTGATTTCTTGGTTATGATCTGTCATTGGCATGGAGGATTGCCTGGATCAACAACGGATTTCCCTAGACTTTCCATTTCCTGGATAGCCATGGTGTTGTGGGTGTCTTTCCTTTTTTTTCTGGTTGGTTCTCATGTTCCTTTGGATGTAGGTTGAGTTACTAGTTCCTGGAAGCCTTGGTTGGACAAACGCTCTGGAAGCCCTGTAACAGCTTGGGTTGAGTTACTAGTCTTGGAAGCCTTGGTTGGAAAAATTATTTGGAAGCGCTTGGTGGGTTGAGTTACTAGTCATGGAAGCCTCGGTTGGACAAACACTCTCGAAGCCCAATAGTTGTTGTGGGTTGAGTTACTAGTCCTGGAAGCCCTGGTTAGAATAAACAATTTGGAGCCCTAGACAAATTGGGTAGAGACCAATCTAGTGACGGTTAGTGATGTCCAACCGTGAGGTGGAATCACAGTTGAGGGTTGAGGTGGTTTGACCTCTAGAAGCCCCGGTTTGGTTTTGTTGGATTTTTTCCATGAGATCCCACATTTATGCTTGGAATATGGCACGGAGGTGACTGGTTGAAAGAGAGATTTGCTTCATCTTAGTCTATGGTTGGCTGGTTCGTGGAAGTCCCAGACCGGGTTTCATTTTACTTATCTTAATAATAGCTTCTTTCCTCTTGTATTTGATGAGTAAATATACTTGTCTATATGTGAACTTTATGGCTTATATATCCTTGTTATTTCTATTGGTTATATGTTGGTTATGACTATGTTTAATGACAATGCTGATATATGGCTCTCATCATGTTTTGATTTGAAAATGAATGAACAATGAATATATGACCTAGTAGAGGATAATACAACTATTTTGATAAGGCATCAATGCTTCTTAGCAAATCTCATATAAGTATGAGACCCCTATGCTCAGATATGTTGTTATGACCTGTAGCTTACATATTGTGACATGTTTGACAAAATGCCTATTATGGCTAGTAGGGGCCCAGTAAATTATTTGTTCAAGTATTTGCATCAATATCATTGTTTCGATGTTATTTTTCATTTCTGGAAGTTTCATAAAGTTTTGGACAATGACCTGAGACTTAGCCCTAAAAAAGTGGCACAAAATTTAGAGTCGCAGGTTCAGAACTAGCTGAAAAAATTCCCTAGTCATTGGCATGCCCTTGTTGTGGGAGCGACTAGAAGGTCCCAGTCACACGCATATCCATGTCATGGGAAAGACGGAGGCTCTAGGTTAGTAAAATGTCAAGTTACCTCATGGGTTGGTCACCTGGGAGGGTTGGTCACCTCGAAGGGTTGGTTGGCTCCTAAAGGTTCTGTAACATGTGTAGAAGGTCATATTGGTTGTGTTTTATTGGTTCCACTTCCTTAACTATACATGGGGAGTTGAATCAAATCATAGTATCCTCTCTTCACATGTTTACCCCAGTGAATTGGTTAACTTGGGTAAATGTGGGAGGAGGGTGGTCACATAGTGGTATCAGAACAGGTTTCATTCTCTTTGGGGAATGTTTGGTTTTCATTCTCTTTGGGTGTTATCTGATATCACAAAGTGGTATCAGAGCATGGTTCACCCCTTGGACTAGTTGGGCAGTGTATTTTTCATGCATACATGTCGGTTGCATATCTATTCTTTATGCTTTTGGTCTATGTGCTTATTATGTATGCATGGTGGTGGTCATGGTTGTCATTGTGATGCCATGCAGAAGTTGATGATTTTGTTGCTGGGATGTGTTTTTACATGAATGAATGTCGGTTGTATATGCATTTGTTATACATGTCAATGTCTATATGTTGTTATGCATGCATTATTATGAGAATGGTTTCCATGCATGAGGTCATTGTATGCATTTTAGTTCATCATGATGTTGCTGGTATGTTATGATGTTGATGTGTTGGTTGAGATAGAGCATGAGATGCAGACCATCAGAGTGAGGTTGCGGCACCAAACTTCGGGGTAAGAGCATGTCTTCATATAGGTTTATATGGTGGGTATGTAGGTATGTTGGTTAATGGTTGTTATAATAATTAGGGTTCTGCACATGCCTATTAGTCTATGGTTTTGCAATCACATGTAGGATAGATGTGAATCAGTGTGATCATATGCACATGTGTCAGATAGTCATGAATGATAGTAACTTGTTGTTGTATGCATTTTGGTCACATGCATGATGATTATGTTCATTTAATTTAACATCTTGATGTTTTATGTGTCGTTCTGATTTGGATTGGCATGTGCAGATGACTAGGGTTATGACATTTAGGTATGAGACGACATATTTCTGTTATTGTGTCATATTAATCTAGATTGAATGTGCATATGTGATTCTTATGCACGAATGACAATTGTTCATGAGCTTATGATGTGAACATGTTTGCCAGTTACTGTTATATGTATCATGACCTTATTTAAGTTTGAGTTGATATGTTGTGAAGTTATATCGTGCTAGTCTAGATTGATTGTGCAGACAAGATAGCCTCCCCTAAGATGCATTAAGGTATCAGTTTTCTTATGTCATCTACTTGGTGCTTGAATGTTTAATTATGTCATATATTTGGTGTTGGAGTGTTTGGTGTGTATTATGTCATCTATCTATTTCTTGCATGTTTGATTAATTGCATGATATGAGTATGTGTCTGTAAGATTGCATGAAGGAATGATCTTTTTTCAACATGGTTGTACTAACACATTATGTGCTAAGACAATTGATATGCACTTGAATGCGATCAAGTGTGAGTTGTAGTATTATGATTAATGATTGTAAGTTGATTTCAAATTATGACATGGTTGTCAATATTGGTAAAGGTTGATTTAAAATTAATAGACATGATGTATTGATCTTTGTAATGTGTGACTGACATGTGTGAACAATTGTAGGGAAACGTGTTTGGTATTAGCATGACAAGGTAACAGTTGATTTGTTTATATAATTAATAGTTGCATGAAATGATACAATATAGTAAGACTTAATTGCCAAAAAGTAAAAGGTAAAAGAAAGTAATTGGGTGAGAATTCCTTTGGCTATGTTTGGAAACTACAATTCCAAATGAATGAGTGATTTGCATGGAGACAAGAAGTATTCTTAACCTATATTTTGTTTGACATTTTGTGGATATATGTTATATTCCTCAACATGTATTTGACATGTATAACAACTCATTTTCAGTTATGGATGGATTCATCGAGCGAGTGGAGTCCCTTGAGAGATGATATATTTACGAGTTTAGTTGCAGGTCAGCGTGTTGGGTACAACAACTTAAGGTAACTAGTACATTGTTATATTTATTTATACATTGACAGTTGTGTGTTTATGGCAGCATGATGCAGGGGATTGCATGGAAAAGATGGCTGTCATGAAATATTAAAGAAGGCTCGGGTTGAGCTTTCCCTTGGAAGCATTGGGAAGCCATGGGGATTGAGTCATGGTGTCCTTTTAGAGTCTTGTGATTTCAGTGATTTGTGATTTGTTTGCACTTGATTTGCAGTTTTGTTTATGTCTAGTGTATGGCCATACCACTTTGCTTGTGGTGTCGTATTGTTATTGGTTTTCATAGTTTTCTTCTTGTCTATTTATTTTAATTTCCTTTTATGCTTTGAGGGTCTTGGGAATTGGTTGGGAAAAGAGGAAAGTTAATGGAGCTCAAGAAGGGTTTTGTGATACCCGACAAGTAATGTAAGGCCTAGATGAAGCTAAGGGAAATTGAAGGCAAGAGTATGACAATTAGTTAGATTAGTTGGGTCCATTGAGGTAAATGGATGGTGGTAGGACAATCATGAGAAAAGTAATTAGGAAAGGTAAATCAAATGGATTTGAGGCGTTAGATGCCTTGGCTATGTTGAGAACCATTGTTCTTAATGTTGTGCATGTTGTGAACGGATAAAGGGAGTTCTCTTAACCTTGACCTTATGCTATTTGGTAATTATGTTGTGATCATGATTATGTTGATGTCTATATATGTATACATGTATGTATGTATGTCATTTTCTAATAGGGTCGTCAGAAATCATGATTGTTTAATGCTAATATTTATATGTATGTCATTTTCTGACAGGATTACGATTGTTTTATGCTGATGTCTATATATATGTGTGTATGTATGTATCTATGTAATTGTTTGAAAAGGTTGTCAGGGATCATTCTATGGAGTAATGATTGCTTATGTAGGTGAAGGGAATGAAAGATGTTCCTGGTCTTATGGGGAATCAAGTGGGAAGAGTAGCCTCGAAAAATTTATGAGGTCAGTATCATGTGGATATGAATTTATATTATGTGATTATACTATGCCTATGTTATGGAGAGGCTATGCTAAGTGATACATCAGCGGAATGAAAGCAATGTGCTTTGCAGCATGCTGGGACAAGCATGGATAAGACAATAGAAGAAAGGTTTCTTGGTAGAGTCAGTGTGTGGTCTATTGATGTGCAGTACTATTTTTGTATATATGTTGTACATGTTGCACCTGTGATGTTGTGTGTATGTGGTGTTGTGTACATGTTGTTTATGCAGCATTGTGTACATATGGTGCTATGTGCATATTGGATATGCAATTTTTTGTACATATGGTCTTGTGCACATGTTGGATATGAGGTGTTGTGTACATACGGTGCTTTGTGCATGTTACATATGTGGTGTCGTGTATATATTGTGTGGTTTGAATGTTGTACATATGCTGCTATGTGCATATGGTGTTGTATGTATGATTTCACATGTGGTGTTATGTGCATGTGGTGTCGTGTACATGTTGTACATGGGGTGTTGCGTGCAGGTCGTGTTGTGTACATGTCGTGCATGTGGTATTGTGTACATGTGGTGTTGTGTACATGTCATGCATATGGTTTTGTGTACATGTGGTGTTGTGTACACATTACATAGGTGGTGTTGTGTACACATTACGTAGGTGGTGTTGTGTACATATGGTGCTTTGTACACATTATACAAGTGGTACTGTGTACATGTGGTGTTGTGTACAGGTGTTACTATGTACATGTTGTACACATGGTACTATTGTACATGTGGTATCATTTTCATGTTGTACATGTTGTGTTATGTACATGTCATATTGTGTGCATGTTGAATGTGTTATTTTATGTACGTGTGGTACTATGTATGTGCATTGCGTAGTCGTGGTATCGTGACATGTGTATGCACTGTGTTGTACTCTGTATATGTATATGTATTGCGTTGTACACTGGGTGTAGGTGTATATATTTTGTTGTGGTGTACACCAAGTGTAGGCATATGTGTTGTGTGGTACGTTAGGTGTAGGTGTATGTATTTTGTGGTGTTTTACGCTGTGTGTGGTTCTATGTGTGTGATGCACACTATGTTTATGTGTACATGGTTGAAGAGAAGGAATTGGGTGTTTGTTGAGTGTGGAAACTAATCCGGTGTGGGTACGGAAAGGAAAAAGGATAAAGGCGGAATCAACGAATGGTTGAAGGATAAGTATCAATGTTTTATTTCAATTTTGATTATGCAAGAGATCTATGATTCTGATGGTTACATGTGATCTAATATTCTGATTTATGATGGTTGCATGTGATTCATGATTCTGATCTATGATGCCATTTTTCTTTGAGCTAACTAGATGTGATATGTTTATTGATGATGATTTGATAAAATAGCTAGTTTGTCTTGTTGTGACATGAAGTGAACATAATTGTAAGTGTACCTTATTGACAGGCCACCAATGAGGTATGATTTGGATTTATTTCAATTCATTTTGAATCTACTAGAAATTATGTGCTTGGTACAGGAAATCATGGAAATACCCAGTTTGGGTGGTTGAAATTGACTACAAGAATTAGTAGCATCAGTGAAAGGAATTGAAACAAGAAGCAGTATGTTGATAAAGCACTTCAGGAATAGGGCCATTGTGGGACAATGGTGCCCAATAGCATCCATTGATTTCCATGAGCATGCTATGACCGGTAGGATGGTTTTGAGGTAGGGATATTCCTTGGTTGTTTGAACTTGCGATGAGAGGAAACCTTGCCAAGGGATGGATCACCCACGACAAGGGATGTCAGGGAACTTGGAAGGTGAGTGACTGCACAGAAGGGGGTGACCAGATTTCTCAAGGGACTATGTAGTAGAGAAGAGAAGGTTGGGGATGGATTTTTTTGGTCATTAGGATTGCCAGATGGAATCAGATACACACTAGGAGTGTTCCTTGGAGCATGTTGATAGTGTTGGACCAACCAACATTCAAGGATCACCCTGGTATGCAGTCCCAACTAGACCTCACAATGTTTGGTGTGAGAGTCCCATCCGGTATGATGGCCTAGTTGCCATTATCTTAAATGTTTGCCTTAGTTCTTATTGGTTATCACAGGAGAGTGGTATGCTTTGTCTACAAGTAGCGAGGTTTGTGTGCCTGGTGATTGTAAGTGTTACTTGTGTCAAGGTTCTTTCACCGCAGAGGGAGAGGGTGGGAGTGTGTCCCAATTTGGATGGGGGAAAACCCAACTCTGTTAGGAACACACAACACAACAGACATGCACAGCTTCTGTAGGAGCAGTACACATGGATGCGGAAGTCACAACACACAAGGGAAGGTAACACGTACAACACTCATCTGATGCCTCCGGGCGAGTGCGACGGTCATTATAGAAAGTTTACGTGAAAGGTCAGTTTGATGTCTAGGGAGGTAACCAACATGGGTGGGAAAATATTAATAGCTTGTACAACACATTTTCATTAATATATATGTATTAGAACATATGAATGAGTTCAACTGTTAAACATAGGTTAAAGCAACATGTATTACGAGTGTTCAAGATTAGTCTTACAAACAATTACAACACAAGTGTGAAAACGTGTTGGCCTGTTAGCAGGCTTCTAAATTAAGTGAAAGTTCCAAGACACATCGATACACCATTAATCACTAACCCCGTGGACGGGGCATTGGAGCCAATACTTACTCCTCAAAGAAAATATTATAGACTCTCAAGGCTATGTGGGAAGAGCCAAGGTGAAAAGTCCTTTGCATGTACAAATGAGGGCTATTTATAGCCAAGGGTAAGACTGACCCTTGTGACAGTTTGACTTCACTCATAATTGTTTGACTTTCATGACCTTTCAACTTTACATGGCTCTTTAGATGATAAGTGGGTCTCTTAGACTTCCATGTTACATTACATTGATTTACAACAGTAAGGCCCACAGTAGTGATGTGGCTGACATGAATCATGACACAACTTGACATCACAGTGCTGGTACGTTTGTGCTACTGGTGTACATGTCGAGTTGCACTGCTGGTGAGTGATGGATGTCCTCATGGTGTGTCACAGCTTCACCTCCACATGGAATGGTGTGGAAAGTATTAGATGGTCATAGGGTTCGCTTGATGTTGCGTTCACACGTTTCTCCTTGTTTATAGTTTGGCATGCTTGACATGTTCGTCCATTTGGGAAAATGCGTGTTCATCCATTTGCGAACACATCTTTTCATGCTCGTCTGTTTGCGAACACATCTCTTTGCATGCATCATCTGTTCATTCATTCTCGAACATGTACTTTTGCATGCACTCCCTTTGTTCATCCCATCTATCGTCACGTCATGTTCCTTCATGTACCTATATCTGTAGTCACTCATGATGAGACGACATCAAATCCATAAATCTCCTAGTCTACCATGATGCATGATCATTTTTGCATGCAGGTGACCAGGAGAGCGGATAGGGTTGCGAAACAGCACGAGGCAAGTTTCGAGCTAGGATGTGGGCTTCAGGCACTGCTGATGAAAATTGCACAAAAGTCACTAGGAGATGGAGACGAGCATTCTGGATCGACAGTGACTATCCACGGGATGTAGCTCGGCTAGAGGACAAATCTGCGCAATTTTTGGGAGAAACAGTGCGGGCTGTGGGAGGACTAGGTAGGTAGGATCTGCATGATTTCTAGAGTGAGTAGGTAACGAGCAGCAAGATATTGGGAGCAAAAACTGCGCAGTTCCTGGAGGGAGATGGCAGCGGGCTACTGGGAGCTGATGGCATCAAAAACTGCGCAGTTGCTGGGAGGTTGACCTGTTGACCACCTTTGTGCAGTTTCTAAGTTGAGCGGACTACTGAGCTGTAGAGGGATTTCTCATGAAATTTGCATAGTTTTCTAGGTGAGCAATCGACCGATGGACTAGTGACTGGATGGGAAAACTTCACAATTTTTTGAGGGATATGAGGATGGGCACTGGGTGTATGTCCAGCCTATCTATGCAATTTTCTTAGTCATCGAAGCAGGCATGGTCTGTAACCTCTACGCAATTTTTTAGGGGAGTCAATCTCGGGTTGACCGCCCGATCAAACTCTCCGGTTGACCAACAGGAGGATTGATTGATGAGCTTGTGAGTAGCGTAGCTTGAAATGGCTTGTTGGGTGCTCCTGTGATGTTCTGGTGACAGTCGATCGAGTGGATGTCAGGGTGCTAGTCTGGCTGTGAGAGGGTGATCTAGTTGTCATAATTTCAGCAAAAATGAGTAAGTGTGTGAGCGAGTGAAATGGTGCATACGTGACCTTTCAAACACACACTCACATGAATTGACAACAACATGCCTCAAAACATCATGACACACATGCTCAACATGACCAACTAACGATGCGAGCGACAAGTGCGACGCTTGTGACCTATCGTTGGATGACCACGACGACGCTTGTGCGACAGTGCATACAACTCCATGTGTGAATGCGACAGATGTTTACCTAGCGAGCACAACACGTACACACGAAGTGAAGACCTTGTGCACAGCTGGAACATGGTCGCAAGTGAGACATTGATACAAACACACAAAAGCTATATGTTGAATGATCAAGCAAGGTGGATGCAAAGACTTACATGAGCTTAGGGGGTGAACCCGAGTGCATGCAAAAATCAAGTAAAACTCTCAAAGGAGGCTTCGAAATTGGATGTGGGCCAAAATTTTGGAGGGTGTTGCAGCCGCTACAACGGAACAACGAGTCGGTAACTGTTCACTGAGAGGAAAAGTGGCCCTGGATTGTAGTGTTGTACATTAGATGCAACTTTGAATTTGGAAGTGGATTCTGGACTTCTTGGTAAGGAGGTGAATCTTGGTACTAATTTTAGGGTGGAGGTGTGAGCCTCTGGATTCCCTTGTTCCAGATGCAGGCATTGTATACTTTTATTTTTTGGTTGAGAAAATGTGCATATGTATATATGTGTATATTATTGTAAATATTGTATCAAGATGGATTTATTAATCTCCATAGACATTATGATTATTTTTTGGTTCAGTAAAATGTGTATAAGTGTATATGTGGTTATCATTGTAAATATCATAATGAGTTGTGTTATAAAGCTCCAGTAAATGGTATGATTGTCATATCTTTAGCAATGGTCATTGTAAATACTGCAACGAGATGCTTTATAAAGCTCCATGGGTAGTATGTTTTGTTTTCAGTGATTGTTGGTTTATAGGTGTCATTGAACACCAAGGATGATGTTCCCCCATGCGGGAGGGTTCTGTAACATCCTCGGTTAAAAATTCATGTAAGAAAATAAGACAAAGGTCATGGGACATGTATTCCAAGATGAATGTTGGGAAAAAACATAAGTGATGGGGATCACTTGTCATTAATTAATGGCTACGGAAATTGGAAAAAGCAATGATAAAGACTTTGGAAAGGAAAAATATTATTTGGAATTTATTTAAGAAAATAATGGAAATCAGGAGAAAAGGAATGTGAAAAGTCATAGGTTTCATGTGAGGAGGAAATTGAAGGAAAATAATGGAAAATGAAGAAATTGGAGGCCTCATTGATAAAAGGGATTTTGAGGGTCAGTTGGTAACCTTTTTTTAGTTCAGCTTTGGAGTTCTCATTTTTATACTCTCTCTCTCTCTCATACTCTTGGACACAAATTTTTCTTGGAGCACTCTCGAAGGAGTGTTGCACACTTGGAGATTTGGAGCAAGAAGGAAAAGGAAGAAAAATAAATCACAAGAGCACATCAGGATCAATAACTACAATGGATTTTTCTTGCAGGTACCGAGTTACATGTATGGTTTCCTTACTAGTTTTGGCATGCATGTGCTTTCTTGGTTATGATTTTTAGGATTTCCTGGACTGACAGTGGATTTTCCTAGCCTTGCCATTTCCTAGATATCCATGGTGTTTTGGTGTCTTTCCTTTTGTTTTCTAGTTGGTTCTTGTGTTCCTTTGGCTGTGGGTTGAGTTACTAGTTCCTGGAAGCCTTGGTTGGAAAAACGCTCTGGAAGCCCTTAGTGGGTTGAGTTACTAGTTTTGGAAGCTCTAGTTGGCAAAATACTTTGGAATCCCGACAATAGTTGTGGATTGAGTTACTAGTCCTGGAAACCTTGGTTCGAAAAAACACTTTGGAGCCCTGGACAACTTGGGTAGAGGCCAATCTAGTGACAGTTAGTGATGTCCAACTGTGAGGTGGAATCACTATTTGAGGGTTGAGGTGTTTTGGCCTTTGGAAGTCTTGGTTTGGTTTTGTTGGATTTGTTCCATGAGATACCACATTTGGTTCAGCCTAGCTTATGGTTGGGTGGTTCGTGGAAGTCCATACCTGGTTGCATTTTGTATATGTTAATAAGAGCTTATTTCCTCTTGTAATTGATGGGTAAATATACTTGTTTATATGTGGTCTTTATGGTTGATATATCCTTGTTATTTATGTTGGTTACATGTTAGTTATGAGTATGCTTTATGATAGTGATGATGTATGGCTCTTATCATGTTTTGATTTGCAAATGAATGCACAATGAATATATGACCTAATAGATTATAATGGAAATAATGTGATAAGGAAACAATTATTCTTAGCGAATCTCAGATAAGTATGAGACCCCTTTGCTTAGACATGTTGTTATGACATGTAGTTTACATATTGGTGATATGTTTGACGAAGTGCCTGTCATGGCTAGTAGGGGTCCAGTTAAGTATTTTTTTAATTATTTTCATCAGTATCAATGTTTCGATGTTTTTTTTCATTTCTCTAAGTTTCATGAAGTTTTGGGCAGTGGCCTGAGACGTAGCCCTGAAAAAGTGGCACAGAATCAAGGGTCGTACCCTTAGAACTAGTTGAAAAAGTCCCCAGTCAATGGCATTCCCTTGTTGTGGGAGCGAATGGAGGGTCCTAGCCACATGCATTCCCATGTTATGGGATCAAATGAGGCTCTAGGTCAGTAAAATTTCAAGTTACCTCAAGGGTTGTCACCTGGGAGGGTTGGTTAGCTCTTGAAGGTTCTGTAACATGTGTAGAAGGTAATATCGGTTGTGTTTTGTTGGTTCCACTTCCTCAATTTTACATGGGGAGTTGAATCAGATCATAATAGACTCTCGTCGCATGTTTACCCTAATGGAACAACTAACTTGGGTAAATGTGGCAGGAGGGTTGTTACAATCTGATTTGTTTCTCTAATTGGGTCAAATGTTGAATGTATGGTGTTATATATAAAGGCTTTGGTTGTATAATTTGTAGTCGTATGACCTATGCTAGCTGAGACTTGAATGATGTATATAGTGATAATTGGGATGTTGCTAACTCTCATATTTCTATGATTATGTTTAATATCTTTGATGTGATAGTTATGTATGGCTTGATAGTCCATAGAGAGATGACTGAGGCAAAGTATTGATAAAATTTATGTTATACCAATGTTATTCCTGTGACAACAATAGTATTCCTATGACAATAATTGTTCAACTTGCTTGATAGGGATGTTATATGTTGTCCTATGGCTAAGGTTTCTTAACTCTTTAGGGCTAGTATTATTGACAGAATACCTTTTATGATTTTTCTAGATAACAATATATTTGTGACAAATAATTGATAATAACGAAACTTTGTTGATTATTCTACATGTTGGTATATGATGCCTACTGTGATATGTCTGGAACTTGATGTTTGAGTTTGATGTTGCTTGTTTTGATGAGTATTGACATGATATATGACATTGTTGTTGAGAAAGAATTGGATTAGGATTTAACAGTTTGGCTTGGTATCTGATGAACTAGGGTTTGAGGACATTGCAAAGAGATATTCTACAATTGTCACATGTTTTGTTGAGTCTTGTTCACATTTAGAGATTGTTTTTGCTACATAGTGGACTTGGAATTACTGATAGTTTTGTATTGACAGTATAGTATAGAATTTTATGATACTAGGGTTTATCGTAGGTGATAAATGATTATGTATTTGTTGTTTCTTGTTATATGACAATATTGGTGAAGGGTTTGACTTGGTACTTGACAAGTTTTGTCTTGGTATTTGGTAGTGTTATGGCTTGGTCAATGTTGTTGAGATTTGGCTTGATATAAACAGTATTGGACATGACTTGGCTTGGTTAATTAGTGATTGAATTCAAAGTGGTTCTTGGTATATATGTATTCATATTAAGCTGATGGTTAGTGTGAGTATAGTTTTAAAATATGATGAAACGTGTCCTACAGGATTTGATGGTTGATTGAGACAAGTGGATCCAGTATGAAAATTTTGAAATGTTGTCCACAGAAGGGTTGAGGGTTGTAGCCTTCAGTGAGGGAGTAGGAGCTTCCTTCCAGTAAGAGGAAGTAAACCTGTCAGAGAGTAGTAGCTTCCTTCTAGTTTGAGTTCGATAATTTTTGGAGGTTGTAGCCTCCTGCAAGTAGGATCTTATGTACTGGTAAGAATCTGCGCTAGTACAAGATGTAGAAGATTTTCTTCATAATAAGAAACAATACAGAGATGACAATAACCATGGTTTTCTCCCACATTGGGTTTCCACCTAAACATTTGGTGTCCCTATATGTCAGTGTGTTGTTGTGTTGTGCATTCTTATAATTTACATGACTTTATAATTAATGATGCCAAGCTATGACTTATAACACAATGTCCTACTAATGAAATAATGGTTAAAGGTAAATTTGGAAATGAAAGCATAAATTAAGTAAATTTTAATTGGGAAAGAAATATTGATTCACTCCCCCCCTTAGTATTTCTAATAATTGGAATCATAGCAGGGCTCTTCGGTAAAGCTAAACCTCTTGAGAGTAGATTAGACAATGGGAAGGAAGCACGAGAAGAAGGAAATGCAAAGGAAGAGGTCAAGTCAGGAAAGTTGTGACAATGATGCATCCGATGTCATGGAAATATTTGCAATCATCAATCGAGGACAATCAATATTAGAAAAAGGCAAGTTAGAAACTATGGGTAATAAAGGTATGCTCATACTTGATGATGCTAGTTATCAGGCTTGGAAATAAAAGATGAAATCTAGGATAATGTCCCTTGGATCTAATGTCTGGAATTTAGTATGTAAAGGTTATACTAAAACTCCACCATCAAGACAATAACTCCAAAAGAACAGTCAGGCATTAAATGAAATATTTTGTAGTGTACCTAATTTGGTATTAGAGAAAATTATGCACTACGAAAATGTAAAGGAGGCATGGGATAATATGTAGGCCATTCATGAAGGAAAATAAAAGCTAGTAACAAAGGAAGATTTTTCATCAGGTAAACCGACAAGTAATCTTGTTTCACAAACATTAAATGAATCTAAATGAAATTGAGGTCTATCAGAAGATGAGATTTATCATAAAACATCCTTTGTTATATCAGATGGAGTTATTGGTTCAGAAGAAGACAGATTAGAGGAAGTATTTAAACTTAGAAGAAACCTTGTTTCTACTTTGAACAAAACTAACATTCTTGAGAATAAGTTGTAGGAATATGAAAACATGGATCATGATGAATTAGTAAATACTGTAGTAGTAACAAAACAACTTAATGAAAGGAAACAATATTGAAGGACTTGAAGCTGACATCATCTCTCAAATTTCGGATATGGAAAAGTTAGACAAACGAAATGAGGAGCTATTCCAAGTATTTTAAGAACAAGATAATAGGCTTAAAGAAGAAATTGTCAAGTTGAGAACAAAGCTAGAAGAAGGAAGGAAAATTGAAGAATGAATTAGGAAGAAAAATAAGGAAAGGTAAGATTAGTGTTAAAGACTTGAGGCTTAGGTAAACATTCTAAAAGGTAAATTAGCAAAAAAGGACAAGAATTTGAAATTTTAAGATAGTAACAAGATATTGGACAATCTTCTTAATAGTCAAAGATCCCCTTCCATCAAATCAAGTATTGGATTTCATGAAACTATTAAGGGGGAATCTAGCTCGTAATATTTTTCAAGAAAATTTGAGGTTAACAAAGCAAACTTTGATAATCCTGTAAAAAATTAAGAAGATAACTAAATTAGAAATCAAGGAAAGTGAATTTTCAAAGGAAATCATTTTCTCTCGATAATTAAAATAACAATCCATTCTCTCCTTTGGTCAATGATATTTAATTTTTAACTGTCATAACTTTGGGCACATTCCAGCCAATTACAGAAGCATATTGTTTATACCACAAACAAATAATATCTCCACAAGAAGATCATCGGTTCCCAGGTACTCAAGTTTGTTTAAGGGGTATTGTTTTACATGCAATGTATTTGGTCACAAAGCTATTGATTGTAATAAGAGAAATATGAAGCAAAAATATTATGATTCTCTTGCCCCCTTCTTTGGTCATGTAAGGTGTTATACATGTAATAAGTTTGGACATGTAGCAAAAGAATGCAAGAACAAGAAAATGAATTCATACATACAACAAGTAGATTCCCTCCAACACAAGCAACCAGACAATAATATTGTTATCAAAATACATGAAAAAGATGTACCCACTAGCACTTCTCATTTTAAGAACAAGGAAAAGGAACAAGTGATGTGTGGTCTTTCTCTTTGTGCATTTGAAGAATAAGATCAATGGTACATAGATAGTGGATTCTCTCATCATATGTCAGGAAATAATAACAAATTTATCTCTCTACAAAAAAAGAGTAGTAAGGTTATTCTTTTAAATAGTTCCTACAATGTGCGAGGAAAGGGTAGTGTTGATCTTGATTTCAAGAATACAGAAGAAGATAATGTATTCTTGGTTGAAGAGCTAAAGCATAACATTCAAAGTGTGTTCCGAATATCTGATAAAGGTCATGTGATTGTATTTACATCCACTGGATGCAAAATTATAGAAGAAGAAACTGGGAAATTCATAGCAAAAGGATTCAAAAATGAATACAAATTATATGTTCTAAAGAAAAATCCAGGAAAAAATAAGAAGTCAAGTTCCTCCTCTTTAGATTCATAGTAAGGGAATATGGTCTCCACTGCAATCTATTTTATATGATGGTTATTTCTGAAATGACTACAAATTTTCATGATAATTTGATGACAATCAGGTCCACAAGATCAGTGGTACATGATCTTAGGGGGACTATGCAGTGTTCTTCTTCACTAGTTCAATATTGATGATGATTTCGTATGTTGATAAATGATTATTTTGGTGATGATTTATGCTACTAATGCTACATATGTTAGAATTTTTGTGTTCGGGAAAATATATGATATGTTTAGGGGGAGATTCTCATTTGCTTCCAACAACTCTTTGTTGGCATTATGGTTATGACATTGGTTTATTACAAATTGTTGATCTGATGCTTAGGTGAGTTGATCTATGATGTTTTTATGATCTATGCATATATTGTGATCAATTATTGACAAAAGTTTGGGGGGGCATTTCCTATGCTTCCAATGGTTCATTATTGGCATTATGGTTTCTTGTAGAATGTTGATGATGACTATTTGGTGTTTGAGAAT
Organism: Pinus tabuliformis; assembly: GCA_031772625.1. Classification (NCBI taxonomy): domain Eukaryota; kingdom Viridiplantae; phylum Streptophyta; class Pinopsida; order Pinales; family Pinaceae; genus Pinus; species Pinus tabuliformis. The sequence goes on from CM062809.1 coordinate 551,271,346, forward strand.
GTGTTGATCAATGGTGGGGTCATATTGTTGTTGTTGGCCATTCTTCTTGCATTTTTTACTATTGATAGGCATCTTCCTGATATATATATATATATATATATATATAGAGAGAGAGAGAGAGAGAGAGAGCATTTTTTACTATTGATGAAATATTGAGAATAGACATGTCATATAATGTATTGTACTTCTATTTGTTGACGGATGCCATGTATTGATCCTACATATGTATCATTATTGTTCAAGAAGCAACCAATGATGCAACCATTGTAAAATTCAGTCATGTATGGACCTTTGGTCATGTCATATATAAAACCTTGGGTGATTGATGTAAACATGGGATCATAGAGTCTATGGTTGTGTTAGTCATGCTTATGGAAGGATATACTTCAAGGTCTAGTATATGCTTAGGGGGAGTATGGTCAGTATGAGAGGTTATGTGCAACAAATTTTCTTGTTGAGAAAGTCAGAGTTAGTACTTCTCTCAACTTGGTTCTACCCTTTTCCCTTGATGTCAAAGGGGGAGAGAAGACTTGGTGTTGTTTTGTAGAAGGTTGACATCAAGTCCAAAGGGGGATATTATTGCCATTATGGATATATGTTGTCCTCATTGTCAACCTAGATTGTTACTAATGACTTCAGAGGAACACTACAAGATTCTTAGGAACACAATAGGTGCATATCTCTATGAAGTGTGGAAATACAATTAATTATTATTCATTTGGTTTGGTCATTGATTATGGATATTATAAGTCAATTTATAAAGAATATTTATCTATAGTGCTTATGTTAAAGTAATCATCATTGGGCCAAATCTATATTTTGGTTGTAGAGTTGATTTGGCCATCAACAGTTTTAATAAAAATATTGATAAATAATTCAATCAAACACAAAAATATCCTTGGAGTCAGTTATCCTTGATCATCAACAGTTGACTAGGTGAAAAATAATTTAAAAATAAGTTGGTCATCGATGGTTGGTAATCATGGAGGAAGTAAATGATTTGGTTACAGGCCATATATGATTATGGTCCATTTAGTGTGTGTGTGCGTGTGTTACTTCTATTCATTTTCATTGTTCGCATGTGTTACTAAAGTTCTGGTATAACTGTTAGTATTATGTATTACCCACTATTGGGTTTCCTTTCTCTTTTATCTAGAATAGCAGAGGTTGGTTATCGCCCCTCAATATTTGTTTAGAAACTAGACTTTCCATTTCATGGGGAATATCTTGATTTCTTACTACATAAAATTCTTGCATGCTAATTCTATTTTAATTTTAATATAGGTTTTTTTCTTATAATAAATACTTCATTCGAGGGTTAAATAACCTCGAGCATATAATAAATAAGTTATGTTATCTCATAAAACTAGTGTGTTTAATATTATAAATTTATTTTCATAAGAAATTAGATGTATAGTTGTTATTTCATACTCCTTTTTCTTATAAAATTGCATGGTCATCGTATGACAATAAAGCAGTGATAAATACTATATCTTGTGGCCCTTTGGAATTATTTCTAAGGACTTTGTCCTTGGTCAAATGTAATAATATTATTAGATTAGATTCTGTAATTTTTCTTATATCTTTATTTCTTGGTTGCTTACTTATAATACAAGACAACTACAATAGAATGCTAAAAACACTACATAATTTAAGTGATAGAGACATTTTTCTGAAATTATATTGTGATTCCTAGCTAGAATCACAAATAGAACTCAAGTAATTGTATGGTTTTGATGATAGTTTGTATTGCATGTTTCCTTACCTGAATAGAACTTTTAATTCAAAGTCTAGTTTAATGATATAGAGTCTCATCTTTGTTCAAGACTAGTTAACTCTCGTCTTATGTTCTGAACTGTCCAATATGGTTGTCTCATTTTGACCCATAAATCCCATGATTTAGGTTCCCATACAATTATTTATCACATATATTTGTACTATATATTTACTCCATCTATCAAAGTAAACACTAGATTTCTACAAACCAAGTTTCCTTATAAAATATGGTAAAACTAGGCCAAAATTCCTTCCGGAATCTGGCAAATTGAAATATGTCAATAGGATTTTAGGACATAGAACTTTTGTTCACATGCAATAGTTTCCTCCTAACCTTTTATAGTTCTTGATATACATATATTACAATTGAACACTAATTCAAATCAAACATATAACCTCATTGTTATATACCATGCATCATGTATCTTCATTACTATTCCTATGTGCTATTGTGTATAACATGTACACCTTGACAATACATCCTATAAAAATTCATGCATGAATTAAATAAAATGGTTTCATAAAAAACATAAATAAAATTCATTCAAAATGTACATAAATACATTTATCTCCCACAATAAATCGTTGGGGAAAATTGTGGGAGAGTGCATGTTCCTCCCAACCAATGAGCTACCACTAGCATCTCTCCCTGAGCTTAGACATCTTGCCTTTAGGAATAACATATTTTGTATTCCCTTAGTGGTATTTTATGATTTCTTTCCAATATATTTTTCCTAGCAGCGTCCTTCTTTTAGGATCTACACCCCTTTAATTACCTAGGAATTTTCTTTTAATTACGAAAAAGTTTTTCCTTCTTCCTTTAAAGAATTTCTTTATCTCTCATTGTGATTTTCTCAAGTAATTTTTACCCAACTTAGCATTTGTGTCCAACTCAGTTTTACTTTCCACTTAGCATAATATTTCTCTCCCATTATGTTATTCTCATAATGGTATTTTCTTCTGGTATTTTTGGAAGAATATTTGGGAAGGGCCACCATGTGGACTTGATCACTTAACAATATTTTAGAGTAGCAAGAATTCTCTATTTGTCATATTCTCTTTCCCATACATTCCCATAACTAAAAAAATTATTCATATCAAATTTAATTACATAATCAATAAATTCAAATCTTTGCCTCCACAATCATTAAATTCAAATAATAATCACAATATTCTAAAAATAGCCATGTCTCTAAAAAGTAGAGCATAGGGGTATCACATCTTCCCCCTTTCAAAATAAACATTGTCCTCGGTGTTTTATATTTCCAATTACTTCTAGAAGAAGGAAGGAAATTCTTCATGTATCTTATCTGCCATTTCCCAGGTAGCCTCCTACAAGCTGAAGAGCTTTCATTGCACTTTAACCTAAGTTATGACTCGATTATGGGGTGAAGTTTCCCTTTGATCTAATATTTGAAAAGGTTCGACCTCGAATTCTCCTTCCATTTTGACTTACACCACATTCCAATCAATCACATGAGTCAGGTCATGAACATACTCCTTCAACAAAGAAACATGAAAAGCATTATGTGCTTTTATATAACCTGGTAGCGCTAGCTAGTAGGCCATCAACCCTACTCTAGCTAGTATCTCGAACTATCCACAAAACCTTGGCCCTAACTTAACATAGGTTCATAATTTTGGAGTACTTTTCTTTGGCTTAAATTTGATTTAGACATGCTCTGCCACAATATATCTTTTATTCAGTCTCTTATGGTTTGCATAAATCTTTTGCATATCTTACGCATTTTTCAATTTATGCCTTATCTTCTTAACTAAATGTTCCATTTCCTATAAAAGATCAGGTCCTAAAATCATCCTATCTTCTAGATGAATCCAACTTAAAGGAGTGTGGCACGTTCACCCATATAGAGCTTCAGATGGACTCATCTTAATGGATGCTTGATAGCTTTTATTGTAAGAAAATTATACTAAGTGCAAATAATCCTCCCACTTTATGGGTTGGTCCATTACATACATCTGCAACATATTCTCAAGTATTCAAGTATTTGATGTCCTTTCTGTTTGGTCATTTGTTTTAGGATGGAAAGTTGTACTAAAGTTCATCTACATACCCATTCCTGCAAACATTGTCATCTAGAAATTAGAATTAAACTTGGCATCCCGATCTGATATAACTGCTTTCGTTATCCCATGTAACAAAAAATATCCTTCGTGAAAACATTTGTTATTTTCACTGCTTTATACGTGGAGTGGACATGTATAAATTTAGTTGACTTACTTAACTTGTCCACCACCACCATGATGGAGTCATGTTTCTTCCTCATTCTAGTTACCAATAATGAAGTCCAATGAAATGATTTCGCACTTCCATTCTAGAATAGGTAAAGGATTTAGCAGTCTAGCATGGTGCAAGTGTTCCACCTTAACCGACAGGCACTATAAGCACCTTGCCAAATACTAACTACTTCCCTTTTAATCCCTAGCTAGTCAAACTCTTCTCTTAGGGATACAATAATTTTCTGATGTCCTGGATGGGCTAAAAAAGGTTTCCTATGATGCTCATTCAGAATTAGTTGTTTCAAAGTGAGCTCATTTGGAATATATATTATATTTTGAAAAGTTGGGATCCCATCCCAATTTTCTACATAACCATACTACTTTGCATTGTTTAATTTTTGTCTTATTTGTCCATAAATTTCATCTTTTAAGGTTTCTACCTTCATTTGTTCTGTAAAAACTATTTTTGCATTGCTAACAACAATTTCAGTAATTTGGTTTGGATTCTTGCTTAGTGCATCTACTACCTTATTCTCCTTCCCTTTGATGTGTTTAGTATCAAACTCAAATTTGCTGAAGAAGGTCATCCATCATGCCTGTATGGCATTCAAATATGGTTGGATAAAAAAGTACTTCAAACTAATATGATCAATAACAAGAGTAAACTTTTTCCCTAACAAATAATTTCTCCACATCTTTACTGCATGTATAACTATAGCTAACTAAAGATAAAAAACAACACAATGTTTCACATGGTCTTTTAACTTTCTTGATTTGTATGCAATTACATGATTTTCATGCATCAATACTCTAGCCAACCCTTCAAGAAATGCATGTGTGCAAACAATGAAATATTTAATAGGATGAACAATTTTTAATATTAGAGCTATTGTTAATAAATTTTTCATCCTATCAAATCTCCCTTTACACTTTTTTGTCCAATTAAACTTCACTCCTTTTTTCTGCAATCAAGTGATGGGGTAAGCTAGTTTTGAGAATCCCTCAATAAACCCATGAAGGACCTAATGTATGTGACATCCTTAGGTATTGGCTAGTTTAAAATGGAATTGACCTTTTCAGGGTCAAAATATATCCCTTCCTTAGAGATCACAAGTCCCAAGTAATGGATTTTGTTCTAATAAAATTCACATTTTTTGACTTTGCATACAACTGGTGTTCCTTAAGAGTTTGTAGAGCTATCCTCAAGTGGTATTCATGTTATTCTTGAGTTTTTGAATATATCATAATATAATCAACAAAAATTAACACAAACTTGTCTAAATATTTGGTGAACGCATTATTCATCAAGCACATAAATGTAGAAGGAGCATTTGTAAGACCAAACAGTAATACAACAAATTCATAGTGCCCATACTGGGTTCTAAATGTAGTCTTATGTATGTATTATTATTTGATTCTTGATGGTAACTAGACTGGAGGTCTATTTTTAAAAATACTATTGCCCCTCTAACTTGGTCAAAAAAATAATCTATCCTAGGTAGGGATATTTATTTTTAATAGTCAATTTATTTAGTTATTTGTAGTCTATACACATCTTGGAGGCCCTATCATTTTTTCTTAAAAACAACTTTGGGACTCCCCAAGGGGAAACACATGGTATAATGTACCCTTTGTGTAGCAACTATTGCAGTTGCATTTTTAGCTCCATGAGTTTTAGCACACTCATTTTGTAAGGTCCTTTGGACATAGATGTGGCTCCCAACACTAATTCAATTATGAAACATATGTTTCTTTTAATAGGTAGTCCCCAAATATCATACAAAAATACATGTTTAAATTCTTTGATCACTTCAAGGTCATTTATAATTCTGTTTTTTGTTTTTTGTGGAAATTCTTCTATCTGTACAACAAACAATTTACAGTGTTTCTGAGCACCCTATTTTAGTTGTAAAGCTAGAATTTTTCTAGTGGATATAGGCCTTGGTATTCCTCTTATAAATTGTACATTTCCCTCTTTAGTGATGCATGTAATAATTTTCTATAGACAGTTAATTATGGACTTATGTTTCTCCAAACAGTCCATTCATATCAACAAGTCATAGGAACCTAGAGGAAATACATTCAGATTCAATTTTTTGAATGCCTATTTAAATTTACAACATGGTTTTTAACCCAATTGGTCACTTTTCCTTTAGTACTAGTGGCCAATTGAACCAACCATGAATTCTTGAATTTTTTTACACTGACTTATGAGCCCCAAAAATGGGTAACTTATTGGGCTCATTTTTCCTATTGTTCTTCATCAATCCACCATTTTTCATAGTTTATTCATGTTTTTTGAGTATATTTATGTTAGTTGAACGAATGAGAATAGTCACTTGACCAAGAAGGCTAACACGTGGTTATTGCAGATTTTTGGACAATTTATGAGCCAGATGACAGCCAAGCATGAAGGAACAAGGGTGAGGATTTGTAGGAAGGGTTTCTCCTGCACTAAATGGACCCTTCCTCGAATTCTCCACCCTTAGCTCGGAGTTCAGCAGGCCACCGAAAAGGATTCCCAAAGGCAGCCGAGCAGTTTTGTGTAAAGTGACTGATCACTAGCAATTCGAGCAGCCGAGCCCCTCGAGTTAAGGAGGGTTGTTGGAGGCCCTCGTAGTGCATAAATAGGAAGACTTCCAGCCTTCATAGGTTACTTTTTGAACAATTGTATTATGCACTATAGTGCTGCTAGTTTCTCAGCTCATTTTGTAGCTTCGGCTGTACAACTTTCTTTGTGACATGATTATTTTTGAATAATGGAAAGCAGTTTCAGTTGGCATCAGTTCTGAGCTTTTTCTTAGGAGCCTGTAGCTCTTGGGGTTGGGCCCAACCCAAGTGCCAAGGCCTCCTTCGTGTACTGTTATATGTTTTTAATGTCTTTGCAAAATAATTTATGTTAAGTAGATTACAGTCCTTCTTGGTTACCTAGGTCATTGTTGATGATTAAAAAGGCTTTTCATGTTCAGATTGTTTTGATAGGTTAATAATAGAGAAGATCTTCAGAAAAAGGCCATCAAGCAGCCCTGACCTCACCTCTCCCTCTGTGGGACCATGAGTTGAGACCAAGGTGTCCTTGCCGCCACCAAAAACACTGTCTTTGCTTCATCATGCAATTGTTAGTGTTAAATTCTCATTTGCAGAAGTTGATACTAGTTGTGGTTACATGTTCAGGTTCATGATTACTTAGTTTGCATATCTATTTCACATGATTTCATTGCAATAAACTTCTGTTCATTTTCTTTGCTAATATTCAGGTCAGATTAGGTTAAAGTAGCTAGGTCTTTGGTTTTCTGAGTCTTTGTTTGAATAGTTTGGAAAATAACTTGCAAAGCACTTGTGATACCTCTTTACCTACCCCTACTCCATCAATACCACCTGCTCTATCCTCCAACTCTGATTCTTGCCTCGCATTTGCCACGTTCCCTCACTTTGACCTAATTTCCATATTTTTGTGCAACATTGCTCTACCCCTCCTTGAACAAATCTAGCCATCCTTATCACTCACTTGCTTCGTTCGCCAAGTCTTAGACCTCCTCACACCCTTATCTCACCTCCATACCCACTTCTTCACCTTTTTTCCACCATAAGCCCTTCAAAACTCCCTTTCCGAACATCCTATAGAAACATCCTGTAGAAGCCACAGAACATCCTGTAGAACCCCTGCAGACTTCCTGTAGAAGCTCACGAAAGTAGTTTCTTGAGACCCGAGCACTGTGAAACTCTTTGGAAGGGTTCTAGGGACTCGTTAGGCCCTCTTCTAACCTTCCCAACCTCTTGCAAGCACCTACTCCATTTCCTTTCGCCAGTCAACCTCTACACAGTCAAAAACAGTTAAAGCACATGCAAGATAATTCTGACAACTTACTCAAAAATGCAAAAAGATGTTTTCTTCATATTTATCTTTAGAAGTAGCTTAGTCACATACATTTTACCTTTCTAGAATTCAATGGCATTCATTTTTGTAGCTTTCATCATTTTATTTGCACCAGTAGGGTTAGTCGGTACAACTAGGGTTTGCTAGGGTTTGCATTCCTTTCTAGATTTCAACTTCTTTCTGCAAGTAGATTAGCCTCTGGTTGGGTTAGTTTTCATCCATCACAGTTAAAAGCTTCATCTGAGAGCTCATAGAATTTGGCTTAAGCTCCTAGCAGATTTGTGCCAGTTGATCAAGTGACAGCCTGAGGCAAGAGCTAGTACTTGTGCATATAGCACCGTCACTTCCAAGTTTGTTACGAACTACCAGGTTGATAAAAGTAAAGAAGGGAGTCCCAGGAGTTGCTGCAATATTGGAGCCCACCATTCTTTTTGGTGCCATTGCCGGGGAAGTGTCAGAGTATTTGTGATTGTTGTTTTTCTTCTATTTCCTACTACAACCTTCTGCTAAGTAGTTTATTTCATTTCCATTCTGCAATTTCATTTCTGCAAAAGTAGATTAGACCTTTCTTGCTTTAATAGATTAGCATTTCAATTCCGCACTTTCAATTCTGCAAGCGTAGATTATCATTTCAATTCCTCAATTTCAATTCTGCAAGCGTAGCCTAGCATTTCATTCTTGCAATTTCATTTCAGCAAAATAGATTAGTCCTTTCCTGCTTTCATTTCAATTCTGCATTTTCATTTCAGCAAGATAGCTTTTAGTTAGTTGCAATTCAATTCATTTCAGTTTTGCAGGTACAAGCAGAAAAAGAAAAAATAAAAGCAAACAAAAATATTCCATTTTCATGCCTCGTAGGAACAGAGACAATACCGGAAAATTCCTACCCAACACCCCCACCACATCAGTGGGTCACCCTTCTCTCCTCTTTGGTGGCAGTGATCCAGAAGAACCTATAGGTGAACCTCCTGCGATATACGAAGATCCTATAACAGAAGTGTTACACAGTAATTTGTCACCATTTGTCACTGTCCCTGTCACCCCTCTCCCGCACTTTGGAGGACTCATTCCGGGACCTGTGAGAAGTGACATAACTTGAAAACACTTTCATTATATTCCTCTAAGTATGGACTTCATATGCCCTGAAGACATCTCCTGCAGAATATCCTTAAAAAGTTCCCTTTTTCCATTAGCGCAGATCCACAGTGCACTACTCGCGCCAATAGGGGAAATCCTCCAAAGAGGACGCGCCAGTTGGCGCTCTGTCTCAGAGATATACTCGTGCCAACCGAGTTTGGGAAATCTTTTTAACAAACGCACGCGCGAAGGTTCTTTCCTTTCGACTCATGAAGCTTTTTAAGGATAATGCCAATCCCATGGATGTCGTGATTAATCTTATCTCCCTTTCCTCTATCCATAATAGCTTTTTGAGGATAAACCCAATCCCATAGATGGTGTGATTGATCTTATCTCCTTCTCCTCCATCTATAAAAGCTTGTTCCGTTGCCTTTGACAAGCTAGTTCGAGCATAGGGAGAATTATACTTTCAGAAGTCTAAGAGATTGCTGTAAGAGTCCTCTTTGCATTCATAATCAAAGAGAGAGAGGCTTGTTCCCAATCCCGACAAGCTTTGCAAGACATATGTAGCTGATCACCCAGCCAAAGGAGGATTTGACGTCAGAACTATGGTTGTATTATTCTTTGTTGTTTATCAATAATAGATGACTATCATTATGGTTCCACTCTTGTTGTTCATTGTAATGATGTTTGAGTTATATCTTTTCTGACCGATATATAATTGCATCTATTGGATTTTATGCTTGTATTTGTGTCGTTCTTTGCATGTGCAGGTGTCCATTCACGAAGATCGCGAGGATCGTGATCGGCTAGAGCAAAGGAACGGGAGTGTTGACTCTTCTACAACACTAGCGTTGGAATCCAAGTAGGCTCTCATCATTTACCTTTAATTTGTAATTAGGAACCTGCGTGTTAGCATTGTTTGATTGTTGCTAGACCCATTCTAGGCTAGTGGGGATCGCCTCTATCCGCGGAGGGGATTTACCTCGTCAACAATTTGGCGACTCCACTGGGGAGTTAGCTTGTTGTTTGATTTGTAAACTTTAGATGGAGCCTGAAGTACGGCCAGATAGCCTTCAAAACGCTATTGCTTTGCATTAGCGAAGTAGATCAATGCCACTTTAGTCAATCTCCGGTTTGGTTTACGAACTAAACAGCTTGGAGTTTGTCTTGCCTCTTTGGTTTTTCTTGTTTTTCTTGCTTGGTCAGCTTTCTGGGTTGATTCTTTGGTTGTCTCTTGCTTCTTGGTCTGTCTGGGTACTACTGGCCTAGTCTTGGATTGCTTGTTTTTTATTTTAGCATAGCAAACTCAATTGGCGCTCTTTTTTGCATGACAGTCGCGCCATTGGTGCCGCTTGTCAATGTACAGCCCGCACCAATCCTCAATTGGCACTACTTTTAGCCTGAAAGTCGCACCAGCCCAGGGAACCTTTTAGAGTTTACTTGTTTTGAGCCTTCCAAGCTTGGTTTTTGTGTCTGGATACTTCCTCTCAATCACTTGAGTGTGTTAGAGTCTTGTTTGACTGGTTCTTGGCCTTTACCCTTTGGGTGTTTTCTTTTTTCTACCGATTTCACGTTTTAGCCCTAGGGCATCTAGTGGCTTTGTGCATCGAGCCTTCCTTAGGCGTTTTGGCCTTCTGTTGGTCCAGTCGACTTTTTGGTTACTCTCTTGCACTTGTTCAGTGATTGTTAAGCTTTTTATCGCGTTATTCGAGTGTTTCTCTTCCCTTCGCTTGGATTTCGCTTGGCTTCGTTTTGGGCTTAGATTACATGGCCCATTGAGGTCTTTGAGATCTTCTCTTGGTTCTGAAGGACTGCCTTGGTATTTAGGAACTTGATTGTGTTTTCATTGAGTGAAATCTGTCTTTTTACTCTTTTTTATTGTTTCTCAAAATTTGTTTAGTGCATTTTGCCATCAAAAAAGAAACAAACAATCTCTTTTGCTTTGCATTAGTTAATGGAAATTAAAGCTTTTCGTTGTTATTAGCGATTAGTAACTTTAGAGAAAAGTTTTGTTAATTGCCATTAGTTGCATTAGAGTTATTGTTGATTGTTTTATGGTCATTTTGTTTGTGTGAAAGCTCTCAACTCTTCCGTAGCTAGCATTCATCAAATAAAATGATACATTTTGGCATATAGCTTGCATTGAGGAAATTGTGAGAAATTACATACGGTAAGGCCTGAAAATCGAAACCTAATCCAAGATCAACCGTAAAATGAACTGAATGAATCTAACAACGCATTGGAACATAACGCACACATTTAGAGGTCTAGGCTAGAGACGTGCTCCGGCGTCGTTAAACCTAGTCACTTTTGTTTCACTCAAGGTTGGGTGATTCCTCCTTTCGTGACGCAATAGTGTTCTAGCACAGATTTGTGCTCCCACGTACCGTCGAGTATATGGGGAGACCCCACTAGGTTATCATCCTTTATCCACAGGAAGCGGTGTCTACCGCCTTACAAGCCGTAACGCACTGAACACAGCATTCAGGAAGATTGACTGTCGTACGGAAAGTCCTTGGTTTTCATACGATTGCCAAGGTGTATAAGCAGTTTTACGGATTGTCTGGTAAACCTTTTGCCTAGTTTCTCCAGAGTAATCACTTTCGTTCCTTTTCAGACTCCATAAAAGAAAAGGTCCATCTGAGCACTTGTCACTTCAGGCTCATTAAACATTCGAAGGCGACTAGAGTCATCTTTTTGTCCTTTTCTCGACTCTTAAAAAATGAAAAGGTCAAGTTATGTCCTCGCGTCTTAAAATTTATTCGGCCACGATTCACATTTACCCGGTTAGATCTTGTTTGCGTTAGCTTGAGTAGGGTTCTTTCTCGTTTTCAATGGCAACCTTCCCCGAGTCTACCGGCCAGGGTGTTCCCCCGGATGGAAACCCTAGTCCATTTCCTTCTTTTGGAAATGTCGGTGCTCCGTATATGGCAACTTTGTCTTTGCCTGAGTTAACCATCGGTTTGCCCGTATGGTTGTTTTCAACCTCGGTGGTCCCGAGTGTGATGACTCCTGTTCCACTGTCTCCTCCACCCGAACAACATCATGTTGATTCCAAGGTGGACCTCTCCCCTTATTCGCCTGTTTCTGCGTCCTCATCTTCTACTTCGCCTGGCGAAAGTCTGGATTCAAGTAACCAGGTGGCTAAGAAGAAGAAGAAGAAGACAAAGAAGAAGAAAACTCCTAAGCGAGAGGTTAAAAGTACAACTCAAGTCAAGCCACCTTCTGCTCCTCCGCGGAAGGTCAAATTTCCTTGTAGGTTGTGCAAGGATGACCACCTTCTTCGTGATTGTCCTGGCATTCCCAGGGTCTTAGAAGTATGGTCTCATGATCCGGCCCGCCCCTCATCGTCCTCTGGATCTCACGGCGATGCTACCCTATCAGCTGGAAATTGTAAGGGAAAAGGGAAGATTCGAATCCCCTGTAGATTCTGTGAAGGCAATCATACCCTTCACCTTTGTCCACTCATGGATAAAGCCTCCATTGTATTGGAAAGTCTTACAGCTCCCTCACCCCAACTACCCATTGGCTATCAACGTCTCTCTGCAGCCGCAGATCGTTTCCCTGCTGACAAAGAGATCGACCAAGATTCCTCTCTTTTCCGGCCTCCTCTTCCTGAACCTGTCTCTACCAAGCCTGTTCCAGACCAACCATTGGTTGGAAAGAGTGTCGACTCGAGTTCACCACCCGATCACTCTGTTTCGGAAGAGCGTAATTCCCATGTTCTTCTCGTCTCCTCAGATTCTCCTGAGTCCGGAAATGACTCTCCTATCCCAGCTGTTCCCGAGAGTCCTGCTTCGATTCTTTTAGAGCAGGGGGGCAATCATAGGATTCCCCCACCAAGTAGTTCAGTCGTTTCCTTCGACTGGAGTCATTTGACTACCTCCCGCCTCCCATCCCATGTGCCTATCTGGGTCACGGTACACGCCTATGATAAGGCAATACCTAGCACTGTTTTGGATGAGGGTGCATCTGTCAGTCTTATACCTGCCACTACTTGGCAAGCTTTGGGTTCCCCACAGCTTGTGCCAGTCGCTCCCAATCTGACGGCTTTTGACGGAGGAACTAGTCAACCATTAGGGATCCTTCCAAAGTTCCCTATTACTTTGGGAGGCAAGATCGTCTATATAGACGTATCGGTTACCCAAGGTGCTTTAGATTTCAGTCTTCTCCTTGGCCGTGACTATGTTTATGCCATGGGGGCCCTGGTCTCTTCACTTTTCCGTGTGGTTTGCTTTCCACACGATGGAAGAATAGTGACTATAGATCAATTATCATTCGTTCGTCCACGGGTCCCTCCTGCGCAGTCGTCATCCCCTCCTGGTTTTCATCCACCAGTTGCATCTGCCCCACCACAGATCAACTACGTGGCCACTTATCCCGTGCCTGGATCCAGTGATGCCGCCATCGTGCATAGTGTCCTGGGGGCATTGGGTCCTGACTTCCGAGATATTACCCTTCCACCCGGAGTGGCACTCTTGGAAGCCCCGACTTCCTGTTCATTCTAATGAAGTTCGAGCGGAGCATAGTTCGTTGTCCTATGTCAATCTCCTTAAAAAATGAAACTAGGTCTGGCGGAGCATAGTTCGTTTTCCTATGTCAAGCTCCTTAAAAAATGAAACTAGGTCTGGCGGAGCATAGTTCGTTTTCCTATGTCAAGCTCCTTAAAAAATGAAACTAGGTATGGCCGAGCATAGTTCCTGATCTTGTGTCAAGCTCATTAAAAAATGAAATAAGGGTTATGAGGATAGTTCTTTTCCTAGGTCAACCTCATTAAAAAATGAAACATCTCCTCCTTTCCAAATCGAGTCTTTGATTAAGATCTTGTAAAGTACAAGTCGAGTCTTTCATAGATCTCGAGAGTGAACCTTCATTCCATCCACTTTGTTGAATGTAATGAAGCTTGGGGGGCATGTACCTCATTTTGCGTTATTATGTTGGGGGCATGCGAACTTATAACAAGCATAGTTTTTCATTTCAAGCTTGTGTAAACATGAAACCGAATCCAAGCAGAGTTCTCCACGGTTCAAGCTTGTGTAAAAATGAACCCATACCCGATTAACATCTCGTGATTGCCACTTTATCCGCTAAACTTTGCTAGATAAGCCTTGGTTGTTTCATTCCATCGCCACCATCTCTTTGGCTGATCATATGCTTTCACTTGGTTGTTTATCCTTTCCTGAGGAACCGCAACAATGAGTGGTTTTATTAGCCAACCTCTTGACCATTATATGTTTTGAGCAGTTCCACCATTACCAGTTATACCACTCGTTCCTCTAGGATGAGTCTCCTTTTAAGCTCTTTTCTGACTCGTAAAAGATGAAACGATAGCGGAGTATTTTTCCTTTTTTGACTCGTTAAAGAGAATAAAAATGGAGGTCTACTTTTAGCTCTTTTCTGACCGTCTAAATGTGCAAAGATCACCGAGTTACCCCTCTTGACTCGTTAAACGTAAATAAGAGACGGTCGTCTTTAAACTCTTTTCCGACTGTGTAAATATGAAAAGATTGTCGGGCCCTTGTCGTGTCAGGCTCGTTAATGGTTACGAAACGACGTGATCTCGATGAATTTTCTACTTTTTCAGGTCGAAATCACTACTCATGAAAAGTACTCCTCGATCGTAATGGTCAGGCGGTTCTTTCGAGCATTGTTTTATACTTTTTCGGGCTCGAGAGACACAACTTTACGAAAAAGGACACCCTTGGAGTTTTCTTTTCTACTGTCTTTTCAAACTCTCTAAACATGAAAAGACGCCGAGTTCTTCCTCTGTCAGACTCGTTAAAACCTGATGACATTGGATTCCATTGAAATGATGCCTCACAAGCATATGCTATCCCTGTCAAGCTTGTTAATAAAAATAACTGGGGTACTCGCCAGAAATGGTGGGGGAAAATGGAACCATAATTATTGTCATGTCAGCAGTATGTCACTCTTGAACATGGCACTTTATTTGCATTCGTGTCTGGGTGGGGACATCTCATCTCGTTTTTCACTTGCCTCCGTGGGTTTGGGTGATCCTGTTTGACCTCTCATCTGCTCATTGCCTCGTCACCATGACCTTTGATCCATTGCTGTCAAATACTACCAAGTCCACTGTTGTGCCGCCTATATGATCAAGAGAAGTTGACCTCTGCAGAATAACAACCTCTCTCTGATAGCTCACATAATTCTGA
The DNA here is from genome assembly GCA_031772625.1 of Pinus tabuliformis. NCBI lineage: Eukaryota > Viridiplantae > Streptophyta > Pinopsida > Pinales > Pinaceae > Pinus > Pinus tabuliformis. The sequence continues at coordinate 551,286,493 of CM062809.1, forward strand.
TTCACCACAACATTCTTCCTCTGTCTCGTGTCGATGATGTGGGAAACACTATGGCCCACCTTCAATCAAGGTCACTTCCTGTCGAATTCAGCTCATTATCCAGGAAGTTGATCTAGAGACTCCCTTCCGGTGCCTTGGAGCCTACATGCCTCAATGGCACGTTCTTCGTGTTCGACGTGAGGTTTTCATCATTGGCCTCCGATCGAATGATTCTACGGGTGTTCGACACCATCTCACTGATTCACACGCCGTAGATTGTACCTATAGTACCTTGAGGGCCATTATCATTATTGGTGGTACCTCTCGCGTCTGTTAACAGTTTTCATTATTGACTAGTAATCAAACGATGTTCATGCATGTTCGACTTCAACTCATGTATTCGCATGCTTGAACTTGTACTTTTGTTCGGGTCGAGATGGAGCGCAAGACCCTGGATTTTGTCTGTTGGAATCCAGGCGACGATTTTGTGGATTATTGTGATTATTACATGACTCATTCACTGGATGGCTGAGACCATGCCTGAGTCTATTCATCGATCCTCACTGAATGGTTGCGCCCATACCTTGGATCTAGATTATTATGTACTCTGTTATGGATGGCTACGCCCATACCACATATATCATGTACTTGAGATATCAGTTGTACCTCTCTATGCAGATTCTTCGGCGGCAGCATTTTCATTTGCATGTGTTCTTGTAAAGCATTTCACCCCTCTCTCTCTCGGGCCTCATGCTTTAGGGGGAATCTATTACACAGTAATTTGTCACCATTTGTCACCGTCCCTGTCACCCCTCTCCCGCACTTTGGAGGACTCATTCCGGGACCTGTGAGAAGTGACATAACTTGAAAACACTTGCATTATATTCCTCTAAGTATGGACTTCATATGCCCTAAAGACATCTCCTGCAGAATATCCTTAAAAAGTTCCCTTTTTCCATTAGCGCGGATCCACAGTGCACTACTCGCGCCAATAGGGGAAATCCTCCAAAGAGGATGCGCCAGTTGGCGCTCTGTCTCAGAGATATACTCGCACCAACCGAGTTTGGGAAAGCTTTTTAACAAACGCACGTGCGAAGGTTCTTTCCTTTCGACTCATGAAGCTTTTTAAGGATAATGCCAATCCCATGGATGTCGTGATTAATCTTATCTCCCTTTCCTCTATCCATAATAGCTTTTTGAGGATAAACCCAATCCCATAGATGGTGTGATTGATCTCATCTCCTTCTCCTCCATCTATAAAAGCTTGTTCCGTTGCCTTTGACAAGCTAGTTCGAGCATAGGGAGAATTATACTTTCAGAAGTCTAAGAGATTGCTGTAAGAGTCTTCTTTACATTCATAATCAAAGAGAGAGAGGCTTGTTCCCAATCCCGACAAGCTTTGCAAGACATATGTAGCTGATCACCCAGCCAAAGGAGGATTTGACGTCAGAACTATGGTTGTATTCTTCTTTGTTGTTTATCAATAATAGATGACTATCATTATGGTTCCACTCTTGTTGTTCATTGTAATGATGTTTGAGTTATATCTTTTCTTACCGATATATAATTGCATCTATTGGATTTTATGCTTGTATTTGTGTTGTTCTTTTCATGTGCAGGTGTCCATGCACGAAGATTGTGAGGATCGTGACCGGTCGGAGCAAAGGAACGGGAGTGTCAACTCTTCTACAACAGTAGCGTTGGAATCCAAGTAGGCTCTCATCATTTACCTTTAATTTGTAATTAGGAACCTGCGTGTTAGCATTGTTTGATTGTTACTAGACCCATTCTGGGCTAGTGGGGATCGCCTCTATCCGTAGAGGGGATTTACCTCGTCAACAAGAAGAAGAGCAAGAAAACCTTCCTTTCGAGACCATGGCAGAAAACAGAAATGGTAGAGAAGATGAGGAGAGAATAGAAGGTGCCTTTCCCATCCGAGAGACCAACGGGGACATGAAGATGAAAAACATAAGTCCCTTAGCCTTACCTCATTTCCATGGATTGACCACTGAAGACCCTGATACCGTCTTGTTTGAGTTTGCTATCCTTTGTCGAACTTATGACTATGCAGAAGACGAGCAAAAGTTGAAACTCTTTCCCTCTACCCTCAAGGATGTAGCACTACGCTGGTTCATGGGGTTACCTGGAAACAGTATCACAACTTGGGCTCAGATGCAGCAAGCCTTTAATGACAAATACTGGGACTATTGTAGGTCAAAGGAAACAAAGGGAGAGATCTTTCGGATGACCATGGGAAGTGATGAATCTTTAGAAGACTACGAGGAAAGGTTCCAACTTAGCTATAAACGGGTCAGGTGCACGCTTGACCCTGAATCTCTGAAGCTGGTTCTGCTCCGAGGAGTCCCCGAAGACCTTCTAGATACCCTCCATCTGCTAGCTGGGGGAGACATCTACCAACTACCTTATGAGGACATAAATACTGTGTTTATAAACCACTCTAGGGCAGCCCGGAAACGAGGTAGGGGGAATCCACTCTCAGCTAGTACCACCTTATCCAAGCATGAGTTTGCTAATCAGATGGAAGACCTCAAAATTGAGATGAGACAGACCATTGCCATGCAACTAGATACCTTCCGAATCCAACAGAAGAAAGAGGAAGCTGAGAGGGCTTTGGCCATTTTTTGTCCCAGATGTACAAGGAAGCATTCTAAGAACGAGCGTCCATTGCACTCAGTGGAGGTATGTTTCGTTTGTGAGGAAGACCACCCCACGAACTAGTGCCCAACCTTACCTGGACTTAAAGCCATGTACCAAGGGGCTGAAGGGGCCACTGAGCCACTCTACTTCCTTAACCAAAGGAGGCCGCATGGGTCCAGATCTTACCAGCAGGGGATGCAAGGAACATCCCAAACTTATTACAACCCCAACCAATCCACTCACATGCCTTCTTGGGGGCCCCCTGCTCATCCTTCCTGGTCCACACCTCCTCCTCGGTCTTATCCATCTCAGTACCATACTCAACCTACTGCTCATTCATTTCACTCTCATGTCCAGCCACAACCTCACTGGAATGCACCTCAATCGGGGTGGAGGCCCCAATACAACTCTCCTCCCGTTATTTTGCCTCCACCTCCTACTCAACCACAACCATTACCTCCTGCTCCTCCAAGACAACCCCAGATGCCTGCTCAACCGAACCTGAACCCCAACAATAGACAAGCCCAGCAGATATACACTGGAGAGACAACATGCCCTACCTATGCTGTGGAGATTTAGGAGATCAACCTACGATCTGAAAAGGTCCTTCCAGATCACCAGCCTCCTCCCCCGGAGGAAGAGGAAGAGAAACAGGAAAGTGAACCCAAAGCCATTCCATCCTTTCCTAAAAGACTAACAATAGTCACGCAACCAAACCTAGAGGAGACTGAACTTCTGGGAGAACTTAAACAGTTGTGTGTGAAAATCCCACTTCTCCGGGCCATAAAAGATGTACCAATCTACAAAAAATTGATCATGGAGAAGTGTTTCAGGCACCCAGGCAAGCGCAAGAGAGATGCCCCGACTATCAATGTCATAGGACAATTGTTCGATCTGATGTTGGGACAAGTAATCTGTCCAAAATATTTGGACCCTGGGAATCTTATAGTTGATGTCCACATCAATGGCACCATAATCCCCCACACCTTGATTGATCTAGGGGTTGCCATTAATGTGATGACTAGGGACACTGTGCTTAAACTTAACCTTCAGAGTTCCTTAAGAAAGACCTCGACAGTACTGCAGTTGGCAGACCACTCCACTGTGACTCCCGAAGGGATTGTGGAGGATGTCCTGGTCTTTGTTGATTCTTGGGAGTACCCTACGGACTTCTTGGTCCTTTAGCCAAAGGCAAAACTCATTGGATACCCCCTCATTTTGGGAAGGCCTTGGTTAGCTACTGCGGATGCTTACATCAGTTGTCGACCTGGAAGCATGACCATCAAGAATGGGCCTATGTCCAAACAGCTAGTCCTATACCCTCCTGCCCAACCTCTATTGGAACATGACTTACCACTCTAGTTGGAGGAGGAAGATGAGGGTGAAGTCTACTCTGCACCATTGTGCACAGTAGAAGCCACCAGGGGAGGTCCTCTGACTGAGGATGACTTGATCGAGAATTTGATTCAAAATCCACCTCCCAGTGCATTGTCGTTAGAGGAGTTAGTGGAAGGTACCCAAGCCAGTGCTTTAGTGGACCTCTATGTGGTCGATCAGACCTCACCCAGAGTTAAAAATGTGGAATTTGGCCCTGAAATAACCTTAAATATCAGCTCAACCCTATCTTCCTCTTAGGAGAAGGATCTCTGTAGCTTATTGAGCCACCATTTGGATGCCTTCGCTTGGAGCTATAAGGAGATGAAAGGAGTCCACCCTTCGGTCTGTACCCATCACATTTACATTAAAGAGGATTGTAAACCAATCAGGCAGCCTCAGAGGAGAATGAATCCAGCCCTTAAGGACATCGTTAAAGAAGAGTTGCAAAAGTTGTTGGATGCAGGATTCATCTACCCCATCTCGGATAGCGAATGGGTTTCTCCTCTGGTGCTTGTACCCAAGAAAAATGGGAAGTGGAGAATCTGTGTAGATTATCGAGAACTTAACAAAGCCACCAAGAAGGACCATTTCCCTTTGTCGTTCATAGATCAAGTGCTAGATGGGCTGGTAGGTAAGAAGTTATTTTCTTTCCTAGATGGGTTCAGCAGGTATAATCAAATCCAAATTAGCCCGGAAGACCAAGATAAGACCACCTTCACTTGTCCTTAGGGAACCTTTTCCTACCGGGTCCTTCCCTTTGGGCTATGAAACACTCCTACCACTTTCCAGAGAGCAGTATTGAGCATATTTGCTGAGTTGGTTCACGATTCGGTAGAAATCTATATGGATGACTTTACTCCTTATGGGTCTAACTTCCAAGAAGCATTGACTAACCTGGGAAAAGTTTTAACCAAGTGTATTGAGATGAACCTATCCCTCAGTCCTGAAAAATGTGAATTCCTGATGACTGAAGGGACCATGTTAGGTCATACCATTTCTCAGCAAGGATTACAGGTGGATCCTAACAAAATTTCTATCATCCAAAAGGTTCCACCTCCTCAAAAGGTCAGAGATGTTCAGAGTTTTCTGGGCTTAGCAGGATATTGTAGAAGATTCATTAAAGATTTCAGTAAGCTAGCCTCGCCATTGTTTAGCCTCTTAGGGAAAGATGTTGAGTTTAAATGGACTAACAACTGTCAATGGGCTCTGGATGAGTTGAAAGATAAGCTGGTGTTTGCCCCAATCTTGAGAGGTCCAAACTGGGCCCTACCTTTCCACATCCACACCGATGTCTCGAACAGAACCATAGGGGCAGCCTTAGGACAAGTTGAGGAGAAACTACCATATTCCATATACTTTGTCAACAAAAACCTGTCCAAGGCAGAGATGAACTATACTATAATCGAAAAAGAGTTCCTGGTTGTAGTCCACTCCCTAAACAAGTTCAGACACTACATCACTGGCTATCAAACATTCGTACACACTGATCATGCTGCGCTTAGATATTTAATGAATAAGCCTAATGTAAATGATCGTATCATTAGATGGTTACTCTTCTTGCAGCAATTTGATTTGACCATTGTGGACAAGCCAGGTAAGGAAAATGTTGTTGCTGACTTTCTGTCTAGATTGGATTTGCCTATAGGTGAAGAAGGGACAGTGGATGACCAGATGCCAAACGAACACCTGTTTGCTATTTCAGTACTCTCTCCATGATTTGCTGATATAGCAAATTACTTGGTCTCAGCACAGTTCCCTCCACACCTATCCTCAAGAGAGAAGAGAAAAATTGTGAGGAAAAGTGCCCCATTCACTTGGATCGAGGGCAACCTATTTAAACTTGGCCTAGATCAGATCTTGAGGCATTGTGTTAGGGAGGAGGAAGTTTTCGACATCCTCCTAACCTGTCACGATGGGCCCCGTGGAGGTCACTTTGCAGCGAAAAGGATTGCCTTCAAAATTCTACAGGCAGGCTACTATTGGCCCACTCTTCATCAAGATGTCAGAAGATACATCAGCCAATGTGACCAATGTCAAAGGATGGGGAAACCGACTCCAAGGGATGAAATGCCCCTCCAACCTCAAGTGACATTCGAGCCATTTGAGAAGTGGGGCATGGATTTTGTGGGTCCTATCAACCCTCCTTCAAAGCAAAGTTCTTACATCATTGTGTGCACAGACTACCTAACAAAGTGGGCAGAAACCAAGGCAATCAAGGCAGCGACAGAAGGAAAAGTGGCTGAGTTTTTAAGGGAAAATGTCTTCTCCAAATTTTTCTACCCAAGAGAGATGGTCACTGATCAAGGAAGTCAGTTCACCTCTAACCTGATTGAAGACCTGCCCGCTCATCACAAGATCAAGCACAGAACTTCCACCCCTTATCATCCACAAGCTAATGGGCAGGTGGAAGTTACTAATAGATCGTTGGAAGAGATTTTGACTAAAGTGGTGAGCAGCAGCAAGAAGGATTGGGCAGATCGCTTGGTTGAGGCCACCTGGGCCTCCAACACCACTTGGAAAACTACAACAGGTTTCACACCTTATGAGCTGGTCTACAGGAAGAAGGCTCTGTTGTCCATAGAATTCGAGTACAACACATTGAGGGTGGAAGCTCAGCTGGACCTAGATGTTAGCCATGCACAACGGGAAATATTACTGTAGCTGAATGGAATAGATGAATAGAGAATGTAGGCCCTCCTCCACTCAGAAGTAGTTCAACTCCAGAGGAAGATATGGCATGATCGGCACCTTAATGAAAAGCAATTCTAGCCAGGGGATTGGGTGCTGCTATATGACTCAAGATACAAGGATTTCAAAGGGAAACTGAGGACAAGGTGGTTAGGACCATATACAGTGGAGAAATGCAATGACAATGGTTCAATCCTTATCAGGACCATTGATGAAGAAGCCATCCCCATGCTCGTCAATGGGCATCGATTGAAAATCTACAGGAAACCCCTTTCGAGGCAGGAGTTCATTGAAATTTTGGACAAATCAGTGCTGGTAGTGGAGCAGGGCCCTGTCTCTACTCCACCCACACCTTGAGCATCAAAAAAAAATAGAGAAGTGAAATAAAAATATCCATGGGTGAAAACTTCTTAGAGGCGCCCGGGGCAGACAGTGAGGGTGAAAACCTCATGGAGGCGCCCCAGCTGTCTCTCAAAAAAAAAAAAACAAGCCTAATCTCTGTGGAATAATTGCAGGTTGCAGGGAATATATTGCAAGTTAGAAAGGTCGCGCAAAATAAGGACAAGGGTCCACACCAGGCTACAGGACACCCTCACAGACACTTCCTCCATGACCACTCACCTCTCCTAGGATTTGATCATATTCGGGGGCAGATTTCACCTTCTACAGGAAGTTCTGCCTATTCTACAGGCAGTTTATGTCTTCTACAGGAAACATCCTGTAGAACCTTCGGGCAAGCCAAAATCAATCTTGGAGGGGAATCTGAAGGTTGGAATCTGTTTGTTAGGCCTGCAGCCACCCCTATTTCCACCCATCACCATATGGCACCTTGTTCCATCTCTTTACACCTCCGTCACCCACCTAGTTATGTGTTCTTGCACAGTCATACAAGAAACCCTGTTTTCCTCATATTGACAGCAAGAATTTGTAGTGACAAGTCAAGTAACAAAGTCTCGCTCACCCTACCTATCCAAACTCCATCTAGACTCTTCATCAACGAATCCCTCGTCCGCAATATATCCCTGCTTGTTTAGCCTGCATCCCAGGAGGAGAAGCAGCTACAGGACATCTTACAGGAATCCTGTAGCAACTGATCCCTCTGGAATACATACTCTGGAGGCAGGGACAGCCGAGATCAACAAAGGGAACATGCAAAAGGTTCTTCTTGGACGTGAAAACATCCTCGACAGCCGAAACCAAACAGAACCTATGCATGCAGTGTTGATAACCGAAGGATCGGGTTCCAAAACTCGTGCATACAGCATCAACAAATGAAGGAATGGGTTCTAACACCTATGCACGAGGCAGCAGCAAGCGAAGCAGTGGTTCCAAGACCCGAAGTCTGCATAACGCATCCACGGCCACGCAGGTAAGTGTCTAAACTCATTGTCAATTGCATAAACTATATTTCGAAAATTGCACGACTATGAAAATGGTTCGGATTAAATGGGATCAGTGGCCAGTCAACTGTCCACCCTCAGCTAGTTACATAGCTTCGTGGGATCCGAACAAGCTCAGTTACGTTCAAATTTTCCACCGAGATGTGCAGCTGACACAGGTGGAGTGTCCAGTCGAGGAAAATCGTCAGGACTGGCAATGGTGGCGGCGGTTAATGGCAGAGGGGAGGTGATGGCAGTCAGAGACATGCAGAAAAATGATGGGCGTGACATTGGATCAACGGTTCGGTCCGACCACCTCATTCCCTCACCACAAATTGCGCCGCAGTTAAAAGATACTTGGCTGAAGACTCTCACCACCTGCTGTTCATTTGCACTTGCAACATCCTCGGCTGAAGTACGCGTTCTCTGCGTCCAAAATCTGTTAACACGTCGTCCTACCGGGCTCGTTCAGAGGTGGAGTGACATCCTACAAAAACCGGCAAGAGTTCTACAGGAAACAGCTCTACAGGAAGTCTGGCACAGCTTTTCGGAGCAGAGAAGCCTGGGCTTTTATTCGTCGAATTTGGAGTTCTGAGAGAGGTAGGCTCGAAAACACTCTTCCATGCATGGTATGTTTCGAAAAGGTGGTGAATTGAACTGTTTCAAATTGGGGAGTCTGAGAAAAATCCGCCTGTGAGTTGGAAATAGCAGTTTGCCTGTGTGTTGCACGATATTTCTCAGTCGTTTTTGCGTCAAATTTCTCCTCCACAGTTCCTGTTAAAAAAGATAATTCTCCTGTAGGAAAGATACACAACTGTGAGGGCTAGCCTATGTATGAAGAATTTGAATTTGCATGTTTGTATGTATGCTGAGAATAAACATTGAGCTCTGTACTCTGTCTGTGGAAACCCAATTTCTTCCTTCATAAACGGACAGCCGAGTTCTAGGTAGCAATAGCCTTAAAGCTAGGAAATTGGTGCTAATTGATAGTTAGAATCCCTTCTCAGAGTTCAGGGGAGAAATCCATAAACAACATTCTCTTTTTTTTATTAGAGCATAAAACAGGGCACTCTCACCAAGCCAGGGGGGTTTATCAGGAAAGAACCTTCGGATCCCAGCAAGCTGCGTGAGCATCCAGAGGTGGTAGACCTCTTCACCCGCGCCAATTGGATGTCCTTTTGTGACAAAATTCAGGGTCATGACGATGAGCCAACGGAGGAATTCTTAATGTCCCTAAAACCTGAATCAAAGACACAGGCCACAGTGAATTTTAGGGGTTTGACCCTAGAAGTTACCCCTGAGCTCATCAGTCGTGTTACTAGTCTCCCATTAGGGCTCCATTGGAGCAAAGAAGAAAGGTCATTGGGCCAGGTAGCCAAGAAAGCATTCTTCCTGCCTGAGGAACATCCTATAGAAGACAAAAACGGGGTCCGGAGAACCAGCTTACCTCCTCTTTGGAGCGAAGTCAGTTTCCAAATCATGAAATACATTACCTGTGAAGGGAGGTTCAGCATTGTCTACGACTATCATTTTAGGTTGTTGAATGAACTAAGACATGGAATGGATTTACCTCCAGAAGAGAAGTTGAGCATCCCATATTTTCTCCTGTAGTCATTAAGTGAATGTGGCACAAAATTGAAAGAAGGGACACCGGATCAGTTAGCCCATCATGGGCTCATTAAACTTTTAGTGGAAGATGCCCTCCACACCTACACTGTCCCCCTCTCTTGGGAAATTTTCCGAAACATGACCAGAGATGACGATATTAGAATCTTGGTCGAGGAGCTCACCTCATCCAGCAGTGAAGAAGGGGAACACACTGAAGCAGGAGAGAAAACCATTGGTAAAGAAACACAGGACAAACAAGCACAACCAGGACAAAAAGAGAAAGAGGGAAAGGGCCAAATCGCTGAGCCTAAAACAGAGCAAGGAACAACAGTACAAACACCAAGGGAAAAGAGACCGCAGAGGAGAGAAGAGAAGGCAGAAACATCCCAAGTAAATTCTGGCACAGCCACAACAGTCACACCAAAACAAAAGGCAAAGACAGATCCTGAAATGGCCACAATACAGGCAGAAACAGTTGACACATAGACTTCTACAAGAAGCATGGAAACAGAACAGCAAAGACGAAAATCACCAAAAATGTTGGCAAGAGAGGCAGCAGTTGTGCTGGCTGCCTTAAAAACACCTCCAAAACAAAAAGGGAAGCGAAAGAGGCAAACCTCCATGTACTTTAGAGCAAGAAGGAGCACATGGATCAAAGTAGGCAGACCCCAGCCGCAGTCAAAGGAGCCAATTATCATTGAGGACACAACCCCTAAACCAAAGGAAGGGTCTCCTTCAAATATTTCCGTCACCTATGAGCGAGGAAGCCCAAAAACTTCCACCTGGAGAGAAAGACTGGAAACAATGGACTCAAAGACAGTTCTACAGGAAGCTGAGAAAGCTCTACAAGAAACTTGGGCTAAGCTAAAAGAGACCGAGAAATTGGAGGAAAAGGCGGCCAAACAACCACAAGAAGAAGAAAGGACAGAGGAAATATTGGAACCAAGCCCTCAGCCCAGTTTGGGCACATACTATAACCTGTTAGAAGCTGGGAAAATAATTCCCCAGAAATTTGCGGTGCCACTATTCTTTTCACGGGAGGAAGAAAGAATTAGGACTCATACTTGGATGAGGATTTCCAAGTCCAAGGGTGTGGCAGACATAGGCCCCCTAGAAGAACAACTCAGGGAGTCAAGGAAATAATTGGCCATGGTGAAGCATGTGGAAAGCATTCAGAGGGCCAGACTACAGGAAGAGAACAAGCTGCTGAAACAGCAGCTACAGCTACAGGGAATCCATAAGAAAGACAAGCCCTCCATTCTAGGAGAAAAACAACAACGTGAAAAGCCTCCAACAGACAAAGAAACCTTGTATGAACAGCAAAGAAAGGATGGGTTGCAGGCTGAGATCAAGGCACTAACAAAACAGCTACAGGAAAAGGAGTTGCAGGCAGCAGAAGAGATATAGTCTCTAAGGCAATAGGTACATGAGAAGGAAGCCCAACTGGCCTGCATGGCTAGCTGGGCAATAGAGGCCATATAGTCTAGGCAGCCTACCAAGTCATACGCTTTGTACCTTGAAGATCAATGGTTGCAGTTCCAGATTAACACCTTGGCCCAAAGGGGCACTACTCCATTTCAAAACTATCATCAATTCATGGCTTTATGTGACAGTAGCTCATTAGAGGATAAGGCTAAATTATCAGAGTTTTATTTGCACAACTTGGCCCTTCCAAATATGAATTCGTGGGACCCCAACGCTGTGGTAGGAGATGTGCAACTTATGGCCATGGCCTCTTGGTTGAATCATGAGGAAAAAAAGGGAAGCAAAGGTCTGAGATATTGTGAATAGGGAACTCAGTGAACCACTAATGATCAGAGCAGAGTCGGAGGATCCCTCAGCATTGATAAGCGCCCACCAACACTTGGCCAACAACCCTCAGGATTTACCAGATTACATTGAACGATAGGCTCAAGCTATTGCCCACTTTGAGGACATGGAGAGACTGTTGGGGGATAACTGCCTTCATGCTTGCACAAGGAGGTGGAACACACTGCCCCACAGTTTGAAGATAAGAGAATACCACTCTCCAACCAGGATGAGGGAGGCCTTGGCAAGGGTACCCCTCTATAAACAATCAATGCAAAATCTGCAGGCCAATTGGATCGGCCTAAAGTTCAGTCCTCCCTTGCTTTTGGGATTTCTGGAAGGAGTTAAGGAAGAAGAGGAAAACAGGCAGTGGGAGGAAGTGGAAAGAAAAGTAGGATTTCATGATCGGGAAGAAGACATCACCTCGGAGGCCTGGGACATGAGAGAGGTAGTCAAAGCTATCAAGGATGATGAGCTAGATTAGTTGCTCAGAGGATGAGCAACCCATTTAGCAGGGGGGTGATGATGAGCCCCAAAAATGGGTAACTTATTGGGCTCATTTTGCCTATTGTTCTTCATCAATCCACAATTTTTCATAGTTTATGCATGTTTTTTGAGTATATTTATGTTAGTTGAATGAATGAGAATAGTCACTTGACCAAGAAGGCTAACACGTGGTTATTGCAGATTTTTGGACAAATTTTGGACCAAGGCCAAGAATTTATGAGCTAGATGACAGCCAAGCATGAAGGAACAAGGGTGAGGATTCGTAGGAAGGGTGTCTCCTGCACTAAATGGCCCCTTCCTCAAATTCTCCACCCTCAGCTTGGAATTCAGCAGGCCACCGAAAATGATTCCCAAAGGCAGTCGAGCAGTTTTGTGTAAAGTGACTGATCACTGGCAGTTCGAGCAGCGGAGCCCCTCGAGTTAAGGAGGGTTGTTGGAGACCCTCGTAGTGCATAAATAGGAAGGCTTCCAGCCTTCGTAGGTTACTTTTTGAACAGTTGTATTCTGCACTATAGTGCTACTAGTTTCTCAGCTCATTTTGTAGCTTCGGCTATACAACTTTCTTTGTGACATGGTTATTTTTGAATAATGGAAAGCGGTTTCAATTGGCATCAGTTCTGAGCTTTTTCTTAGGAGCCTGTAGCTCTTGGGGTTGGGCCCAACCCAAGTGCTAAGGCCTCCTTCGTGTACTGTTATATGATTTTAATGTCTTTGCAAAATAATTTCTGTTAAGTAGATTACAAACTTGCTTGGTTACCTAGGTCATTGTTGATGATTAAAAAGGCTTTTCATGTTCAGATTGTTTTGATAGGTTAATAATAGAGAATATCTTTAGAAAAATGCTATCAAGCACCCCTGAACTCACCTCTCCCTCTGTGGGACCATGAGCTGAGACCAAGGTGTCCTTGCCGCCACCAAAAACACTGTCTTTGCTTCATCATGCAATTGTTAGTGTTAAATTCTCATTTGCAGAAGTTGATACTAGTTGTGGTTACATGTTTAGGTTCATGATTGCTTAGTTTGCATAGCTATTTCACATGATTTTGTTGCAATAAACTTCTGTTCACTTTCTTTGCTGATATTCAGGTCAGATTAGGTTAAAGTAGCTAGGTCTTTGGTTTTTCGAGTCTTTGTTTGAATAGTTTGGAAAATAACTTGCAGAGCACCTGTGATACCTCTTTTCCTACCCCTACTCCATCAATACCACCTGCTCCATCCTCTAACTCTGATTCTTGCCTCGCATTTTCCATGTTCCCTCACTTTGACCTAATTTCCATATTTTTGTGCAACATTGCTCTACCCCTCCTTGAACAAATCTAGCCATCCTTATCACTCACCCACTTCGTTCGCCAATTCTTAGACCTCCTCACACCCTTATCTCACCTCCATACCCACTTCTTCACCTTTTTTCCACCATCATCCCTTCAAAACTCCCTTTCGGAACATCCTGTAGAAGCCACAGAACATCCTGTAGAACCCCTGCAGACTTCCTGTAGAAGCTCACGAAAGCAATTTCTTGAGATCCAAGCACAGTGAAACTCTCTAGAAGGGAACTAGGGACCCCTTAGGCCCTCTTATAACCTTCCCAACCTCCTGCAAGTGCCTACTCCATTTCCTTTTGCCAGTCAACCTCTACACAGTCAAAAACAGTTAAAGCACATGCAAGATAATTCTGACAACTTACTCAAAAATGCAAAAAGATGTTTTCTTCATATTTATCTTCAGAATTAGCTTAGTCACATACATTTTACCTTTCTAGAAGTCAATGGCATCCATGTCTGTAGCTTTCATCCTTTTACTTGCACCAGTAGGGTTAGTCGGTACAACTAGGGTTTGCTAGGGTTTGCATTCCTTTCTAGCTTTCAACTTCTTTCTGCAAGTAGATTAGCCTCTGGTTGGGTTAGTTTTCGTCCATCACAGTTAAAAGCTTCTTCTGAGAGCTCATAGAAGTTGGCCTAAGCTCCTAGTGTACTTGTGCCAACTGATCAAGTGATAGCCTGCGGCAAGAGCTAGTAGTTGTGCATATAGCACCGTTGCTTCCAAGTTTGTTACGAACTACCGGGTTGATAAAAGTAAAGAAGGGAGTCCCAGGAGTTGCAATATTATTGCTGCAATACTAGAGCCCACCACTGACCTTACATATGTCCATAACTTGTGGACTAACATAATTAAGAATGACTCCAGGATCTACTAAAATAGACGTGGGCTAATCTAAAATGATACCTTCAATGTCATTCATCGTTGAATGATGTTTTGCCTGATGATATTCTAGGGAAAAATTGATCCTTAGTATATTCTTGGTTACATCCTTCACTGTAGATGCCTGATCTATTGTTTGCAATGCTTGGACTAATTTGGTGTTTTATGGGCAGTTTCTGAGAAAATGGAGTTCTCCACATCCCCAACACTTTAACAATTCCCTCTCTTTTCCCCCATTATTACCTTTTCTATTCAAGTCAATTGTTTTACAACCTGTTTAGAACTATGTAGGTTGCAAATGATTATTTTTGTTAAGATTTTTGGGTTGAGGTTTTTCCCAAAGTTTTTGAAAATAACAAATTTTGACTTTTTACAAGCTACTCCAAATATATCTTTCCTTTTACTGGGCCATGATTTTGAGCCTTCACCTTTAACTGCTGATAGTAGGTTCTAGCTTTCTGGACAACCTTGACCATTATTTTTTGATTATCAAACTCAACTTTTTCCTTATATGAAAGAGGAAGACAATTAAGAATTTGTTGTACCTTTGCTTTTTATTCATGTATGTAAGGAACATATCTCAAAATATTTGTGAATTTGGCTATGGACTCATCCATACTGATTTGTGCTAACTTCAAATCATGAAATTAGTTTTCCTTGTCATCATAATATCTTTTGATTAAATACTTTTCCTTAAACTATTTCTGAAATTGTTCTTAACTTACCATTTTTCTTCTATATTGTGCACTATTCTCACCTCTTCCCACCATAGTGAGGTTTTTCCTTGCAATTGGTATTCCTCTTATAAGTCGTACATTTCTCTCTTTAGTGATTCATGTAATAATTTTCTATAGACAGTTAAGTATGGACTTTTCTTTCTGCAAACAGGCCATTCCTATCAACAAGTCATAGGAACCTAGAGGAAATACGTTCAGATTCAATTCTGTTGAACACCCATTTAAATTTACAACATAGTTCTTAACCCAATTGGTCACTTTTCCCTTAGTACTAGTGGCCAACTGAACTGACCATGAATTCTTGATTTTTTTTGTACTTACCTTGCATATGTCCATAACTTGTGGACTAACATAAGTAAGAATGGCTCCAAGATCTACTAAAATAGACACGGGCTAGTCTAGAATGATACCTTCAATTTCAATCATAGTCGATTGATGTTTTGCTTGAAAATCTTCTAGGGAAACATTGATCCTTAGTATATTCTTGGTTACATCCTTCATTTTAGTTGCCTCATCTACTGCTTGGAAGGCTTAGACTAATCTGGTGTTATATGGGCAGTTTTTTAGCAAATGGATTATGTGATTTTGAAGATGTTTTGTTTGAATCTTCCTCTCTCTCAAGTTTTTCATTCTCACTTTCATATTTATCATTATCACTCTCAAAATTACCATCTTCATTTTTCTGCTTTAAGGAGTCCTCTCAGGCCTCCTCTACCTATGTATCTAGAGATATGTGATTTTAATTTTCAGTCAAATCCTTAATGAGCTTCTCTTTTTCTGCACTTTCCTTTAGCAAATGCTCATTGTTGGCCCTGATACTAGTTAACTTTTGTTTGATGTCCTTTACCATTTCCAAAAGTTTGGTTGTTGGAGTTGAAGTTTCATCTCCTAACTGAACTCGAATATGCTCTCCTTCACTAGGATATTTGGCAAAAGGTTCCACCATAATTGTACCCTTTTCTTCTTACTTTTGTGTATAACAAAACAATAACTTATTTGTTTTTCAGAAAAACACAACAATAGTTGTATTAAATTTAAGTTGTTGTTTCACCCTTAGGCCTTCGAATTTGAACATACAACTCTGATACCACATGTAATCTACCTTTTGAAGCCTAGAAATGTCTTGACTCAACACAGGAGGAACTGCCCGGTCAGAGCCCCAATTAGACTCTTTTCCATTAATGGCAATCCTGACTAGAATTTTGGGACCAATTTTTCCTTTACAAGGTGATGCTCCAACTAATGGAGACTTGGTTTGAGACAAGAAGATTTTTTTTTGTATTTTTTCGAAAATGTGAATAAAACTTACTCTAAATGCAATTCTAACTATATTTTTACTGATGTATGTACAAGCCTAGGCTCAAAGTTATGTCCATGAAAATTAAAGACGAATAGTATATTTGACAATTGAATATTAATCGAAAAACTATTATCGAAATCATAATTGCAAATACAAAAGCTACAGTGTTTCCAAGAACGTAAAAAAAGGATCAAAAATATGATAAGGCACTTGTATAAACATAAGAAAACTCTTTATAGTGACAGTCTAATAATTATTCCTTGTCTCTTTTCTATAAGTTAGTAAGGCTTAAATCAAATTATTTGAAATGAGTTCAATACTACTTGAAGCATCCATGCACAAATTACTAATAACATGTATGTATGAAGTATAAATCTGAACAAAAAGACCAATAGATTCAAATCAATTAGTATTTCATCCATTAATTTGTGTAAGGAATCTCACCAATAAAATTATTAGAGAAATTTAAGAGTGAAAATCAATATCATATCATCTTGCCCATTAATAAAAATAAAGCTAAAGATTTAACTTTCATAAAAAAATAGACAAACTTCACACAAATATCTCCTTTTTCTTTTCTCTTTTGTTTTTTAAACAAAAAATTTAGTAACAAGATTGTAGCAATATTCCTCTTTTTTATGTTGAAATATTTTTTATTTTATTTTTTATATACAAAACTTTATAAAAACCAATGCTAAATACCCCAGCCATATATATATATATATAATCAATCAATCAATCAAATTCGTTTAACATATATATGTAACATCATATCTCAAAATGCACATGACGTGCATGATGTAATGGCTGGGGCGGATGGCTTTCACACCGCCCAGCCAAGTTCGAATCCTGCGGAGAGGTTGTAAAATGTTGTAAAAATGTGGAATATGAGTGGGTCCTACCGAAGCTTACAAAAAAAACATCACATCTCAAAATAAACCAACATAAAAGATGGCATTCATAGTTATTGAAAACATGAGTCTCTTATTTGGAATGAAGAGAGGATAAAATATATATAATGCCTTGTCACTGCTTTTTAAAATGCGCTCAACACGGAAATATACAAAACACGAAATGTCATGAATCTCCCAAAGCTGATAGTGACCACGATGAACATTGTTAGAATTCAGTTTTATGAAGGTAAAACATTAACATGCAAATGTACCAACGCTCGACCAAATTCTAAATGAGCAGGTCCAGAGGCTTCTGATAAGCGAAAGCAGGCCACAGTGAATGTCACACCATGAGCTAAAAGGAGAAATGTTTTGAACCCCTTTTCTAAGTGTAGAGACTAATTTTATATGTTTTTTTGGGATTGTTACAAGATTCTATTATTATTACAGTGAAACTAG
The DNA here is from genome assembly GCA_031772625.1 of Pinus tabuliformis. NCBI lineage: Eukaryota > Viridiplantae > Streptophyta > Pinopsida > Pinales > Pinaceae > Pinus > Pinus tabuliformis. The sequence continues at coordinate 551,304,086 of CM062809.1, forward strand.
TTTTTAACTAATTACAGAAGCGACCACTCAATTTGTGAGAAGGAATAATGCTCAGTTGGAACTGCACAAATCTCACGTTTTTCCAAGACATTATACCAAAACTGCTTTAGATTTGTAGAATAGGCCGCAAATTGATGCAACAAAATCTATTTTTGTGTTTTCTCTAGATGGGAATCTCGCCCACAATGAAAACTTGATATTTGGAATTGGTTATACTAGCGTTGGGATTTTCCATTATTAAAATGTGATTGAGTCATTTTTTTGTGCAAATGGTACTCGGTTGGGGCTACCACGAATTCTTCAACTGCTTCAATAAACTTGGCTTTTCACAATTCGTTCATTTCAAGTGCTCTAACTCGGATTCCTAGCCTTGATGCTTGGGAGTTTTCTTGGTATGCGCCGAGATTCCTGGACACCTGCAATTAAAATGAAAACCATAAAAAGTACATAAACGTAAAATTTAAAATAGTAGGGAGATTGCATGCAAATAATATTTCAATGTTTCTATCCCTCTTTTTTGGGCTCTTCAAATTAATGAACATTGGATTGCGATAATCGTGAAGAGGAAATGAAGGTAATTACGCTGTAAAGCGTTCTCTTTTGAAATCAACTCTCTTATGAAGATACGTGTAAATTCATGGACCCAGACGATTAAAATAATTTCAACCATTAGATTCATCTTGCCGGTATTAAATTAGTTATTAGCCGGTCGACAACCCTTGCTCACAATACTTCTTGCTCGGCACTACGCGGCAGGTCGACTGCCCTGGCTCACACTAGCACTACTTCCTCCTCCTAGCTGGTCACCCAAACCCTCATTCTTGTCCTCTGCCACCGCGAAATGTTGCTCTGCAACTTCTCCAGGGTTTTGTGGTTTCTCTTCGCGGTTTCTCAGGTAAGTGAGTTTCTGGTTTTTGTGTAACCTGGTGTAGATGCGTTTTTATTTTTCATATCCAACTTTTTGATATATGTGGATCAGAACATATTTTCACTCTATGCAGGCTCTGTTGTTCGAGATTTGTTCTAAATACTGGATCGATTCCTGCATGATGGAGGTTTTTGATTGCACAGTTGTTTTGGAACTTTGGTTGCATAAAACCTAATGAAAGGCTCTCTTTGAATCAGTGGAGAAATGGAAGTAGATCTGGGGCTGCTTGGCTCAAATTCTTTGTTTCTAACTGCCACATTGAATCCAATTTCTGATATCTATATAGAATCAAAATGCAATGAATACCTATTTCCTTTCCATGTGGGTTGTGAGCAGTGCATCTGGCAATTCCTGCAAAATATGTCTCTGACCAATTCAAGACATCTGACGCTGCAGTAGGGGAGGACGAGTAACAGTAAGACTGCTACATAACAAGCCTATTGAAAGCAATCAAACTCAACATTCAGCTGCAATAACTTTTCAAGCCTAGCTGACAAATATTTCCATCTTATGGTAGAGTAACGAGATTGGCCCTTGTTACGCAATTGAGAGAGATTAGCTCACGGTTTATGGATCCTGGCTGCAATCATTTTCAAGTCGTGTTGCATATCTCCATTTCATGGTAGTGCTCAAACAAGATTGACACTAATGCGTTTCCTGGAGGCACAGGAAAAACATAAACAGCTCGGAAGAGTTCAGTGAGAGATGGAAGAGGCCTTCAAGGGGATTTGGTTTCCTCCTTTGCGTGGCACAAGATCTTGGAACCACTTACAGTTGTGTGGGTGTTTGGGATGGTTATCATGACAGAGTGGATATCATTCCCAATGATCAGGGCAATCGGATTACTCCTTCCATGGTTGCCTTCACAGAAAATGAACGCCTCATCGGAGAGCCTGCCAAGAATCAAGTCGCTTTCAACCCTTCGAACATTGTTTTTGATGCCAAGAGGTTGAGTGGTTGAAGCCAAGAGGTTGAGTGGTAGGCGTTTCTCTGATTCCTCTATCCAAGCTGATAAGAGCTTTTGGCCCTTTTCTATTGTTTGTGAATCCAATGATAAGCCCTTGATCCAAGTAACTTTTAAGGGAGAAGAGAAAACCTTTGTGGCCGAGGAAATCTCTTCAATGGTATTGCTTAACATGAAAGAAATCACCCAAGCATACCTGGGTTGTCAAGTGAATAAAGTTGTCATTACCGTTCCCGCTTATTATAACAATTCGCAGAGGCAAGCCACTAAGTACCGAAAGCAAATAATGAGGGAAATGGAGATTCTCCGAAGGGAGAATTCTCCACAAATCGTGCAGTGTTATGGCATATTCGATCGAGGAGGAGAGATCTCTTTTGCATTGGAGTACATGGACGGTGGTACCCTTGCGCAGGTTCTTCAAGCCCACAAGAAAATCCGAGAACACTATTTGGCTGAGGTTGCCAGGCAGGTGCTCAAGGGCTTGCATTACCTGCACCAGAACAAAATTGTTCACCATGATATAAAGCCCTCCAATTTGCTGATCAACAAGAGAAGAGAACAACAATCTTGTGACCTGTCTCCCCTCCTGCAGTCTCTTCTCTGGGTTTCTTATGCATAATCTGAGTAATTTTCTCAATGAATCTGTAAGGAAATCTCTTATGTGGCCTTTCGATCTGATTTCACAAGGTTGGTTTTGTTTTTTCTTAGAACCAGTTCATAGGATAAGGACTTCCATCAAGCCTAAATGTTGTCACTGTATTTTCATGGAATTTTCATTGATAAGCCTCCATGGTCGTGGATCTGATACACTTTCCATCGTTGCTTCTTCCACTGCATTGTATTTATGTTCTTACAATTGTAACTTTTTATTAGTTGATGTATGCAGAGGATGGATTGGCTTGCATTCTTGTTCTTTAGTGTCCAATAATAGATAAGATTTATTTCAAAGACCAATTTGTTTGGACCATGGAATCACCATTTTTATGTCTGTCCTTCATTATCTAAGCATAAATGGCATTTGTTTAACTTTACACCATGAATTCACAATTGTTGTCACTACTCAACTCATTTAGTTCACAGTCTTTAATATCTGCTCTTATTTTTTCAAACTTTGTAACTCTCAAGATGTTATATTCAAGTTGTTTTGATGGCTTAGTTGTTGCTATAGGGAAGCCATGCAAACAGTTCAAGTGCAAATGATTTTCCTGATCATCAAAGGAACTTAATACATGTCCTACAAATTGTGTTCATCCATTCAATGATTTTCTTACTAACTTGATAAATATTCAATCATCGAAAAGAAAAATCTTGTCTGACAAACTGTCCTTAATAAAATCCTGAGATTTTGCATTTCTTATTACTACATTCGTGAAAGTAGATGAAATGAGTTTGTTTTTCATGCACATCAACAGAGCATATAAATATATGAAAGAGGTTCAGTAGTTGTTCAGCATAGTAAAATCCCAATTAATCCCTTGTTCTATTGACCTGGGTGCACTGCCTATTAAGCAGATAGCATAGATAAAGGGTTTTGCATCAGCAGTTACAACTTTTGGTTTTGTCATTAAACACTTTTTCTAGGTAGGGACGAATATACAGTTGTTTGCTTAATGTATTGAGTTATGATATGTTAATTTTTTTTTGTTCTTCCAAGAAGCTCTGCGTATCACTACGTGTCTTTGATTTAGCTTGAGAAAAATTCTTGTATGTCTTATACAGGATACCTATAAGAATCAAGTAGACTATGACCACCACAGCAATAACCACAATCAATAGACAAAATGCTCTCTAATTTTACTGCTTAGGAGTGCTAAGAAATCAACTTGAGAGAATATATCCTCCTCTGCTACTGTTATGGTGCTTACGGTATTTCATGAACTAGTGCCTATATAAAAATACACCATCAATCTTGGAATAATATTACATCTAAGCCTCATAATGGCCTTGAATGGCACAGGAGGTCTGACGGAATTGATTTCAATTATCCATCAATGATTATGAATCCAATGATATATTGATCACTCTGTGTGAAGTCTCTGTGGTAAACAATCTGGAGACAAGCTATTTTCCTAAGATGTTTTGTGGTTGGGCTACTAAAATGTCCTATTATACAATATACTTACTGGTTAAGGGAATGCAAATCTCAAAGGATTGTCTCTAATCCATTGTTTATTTTGAAAGTTATGCTACAGCATAACAACTCCTATTTGTTGGCATTATGATGCATGTGTTGTACTTGATGGCAACCCACCCATAGAAGAACAATATATAACTAGATGGTTCTACAGAAGAGATATCAAATGTGACAGGATGATAGTTCTCAGTATGACAAGGTAGCTTTGCCATCAAGTCCAAAGGGGGAGATTTTTGGCATTATGAGACAAGTGTTGTCCTTGATGGCAACTCACAAAGATGACAGATTATAGTGCAGCAGGTCAGTAGCAAAGAATTGATGATCAGACTACAAAAATGAAAGAAAAAGATATATACGCAGGTTCACCTTGACAAAGTCGCGAATACACGCAGGATCATCGATCAAAAGGCGCGTATGCGTATACACGCACTTTCATGCAAGGGAAGGCGTGTACATTGGGTTTTGGTCCATGGTATTAAGTCCTTGGTATTTGGACCTATGGTTTTGGACCATGGTATCTCGTCTAAAGTGTTGAACCCAGGTATTGGGTCCCCAGTATTGGTTCTCCATGGTTTTGGACCATGGTATTGAGTAAGGCCTAAGACTATAAAAGGAGAAGAAGATCATTAGGCAAATGCATTGAGAAAATCTTGAATATCTGATGAAGTATGAGATCCAGTATGCAGGTTATGGGTTTATGATGCATTGCCTGATCTAAGCTAAAGAGGAATCTCACCGGTTGATGGAGAACAAGATCTAAGGATAGATCGGGATCAAATGGTTTGAAATGAACTATCTCTATATGGTTGATTATGCTTATTCTAGATCTGTATACTGACGCATGTAATGTTCTGAACTGGGTATAACTTAAGTTTGAAATAGCTGCAAGTCATGATTGAATATTTATAGATCTGTACGCGGGTTGGCTTTGGTGAAAGCGCGTATGTATGCGGGTTTGGTTCATCGTAGTAGCGTATACATTATGAAGTATGATATTTGAAGTTGCAGTTGGGTCTGATTGTTATTACAAAGTTCTGTTGTCTGCTCTGTGACTGCAGTTTGTTGACAGGGTTTCAGTGATTCAATATTGAAGTGATTTAAAGATTGATGATGCTAATGTTGGTTGATTGTGTGCTTCAATGATATTTATGGGTCCAGTATGAAAATTGGATGAAATGTGGCCTTCAGATTATTGTGTTGTGCTTCAGGAGTATCCAGTCTGAAAATTTATGAAACATGGTCCCTGAAGGAAGAAAGAGAAGGTTGTAGCCTTCTGTAGGTCGGCACCTACGTACTAGTACATCAGCTAGTACAAGAGCTAAGGGGGTGGTAGCTCCCTTCCAGTAGCAGCTGGAGAACGAGTAAAGGTTGGAGCATTTCAGTAGGCCAGCACCTACGTACTAGTAAATGGATCAGCTAGTACAAGAGCTAAGGGGGTTGTAGCTCCCTTCCAGGAGAGTCTGGAGAACAAGAGAAGGTTGTAGCCTTCTGCAGGTAGAAGCCTGTGTACTGGTATAAGACTGCACCAGTACAAAAATATTGTAAAATGAATTTTCTTATTAAAAAAATATAGAGACGACTTGCAGCAGGTGGTTTTCACCCACATTGGGTTTCCACCTTATATCATGGTGTTCATGTGTGCTTCTTGTGTGTGATGATCTGTACTGTTTTACTGCACCTGCTTACTGTTCATATGGTTAATGAAGTTTTGATGCACTAACTAAAGATCAACATATAATGGATTAACTCAATCATAAGTATTCTGGATATACGCTAGTTGCATTAGACACAGTTGTGTATACACACGGGTTCCATTAACTGAAGTAGTGTATATGTATCTAAGTATGGAAATGAAAAAGTTTTATTGATTTGCTAATACTGATTCACCCCCCCCCCCTCTCAGTATTATTTCCAACAATTGGGATCAGAGCAGGTCCTTTTGTTGAAGCTTGATCGCTTGAAGGAGATCCGTAGAAAAATGGGAAAGAAGCTCAAGAAGAACGCACCTAAGAAGAAGAAGACATCTCAGAAAGACTATAACAGTGAGAGAATTGATTGGGGAATATGTGGAAGAAGCACTTCAGATTCAGAATCACTTTAGAATGAAGACGAACAAGAACTATCAGGTATGAATTTGTTATCCTCTGATGATACAGTTATCTATCCATTTGAAGATGATGAAAGTGATAACGAAACAACTGAAGTTGCGCTTATGGGTGAGCAAGAAAGATATCAAATAGAGGCAGAATTTAAAAGGCTTACAGACAAAATTAGAGATCAACAAGATCTGTTGAACAAAAGGGAATGTGCCTTCAAAGAAGAATCTACCAAACTAAAAGCTCAACTAGAGGAAGGAAACAAGGTAAGGAAGCTATTCAAGGAAAAATGTCAAAAGTTGCAGGATGAAGTGACATCATTAAGAAATGAAGTAAATGAAAGGAGCACAATAATCAAGAAACTCAGAGATAGATCCAGTTACTATGAAAGGCTTGAAGCTACGATCCTCTCGCTAAAGGAAGATCTTGAAGAATCAAAGAAGCAGAATAAAGAACTTCTCCAAGCTCATGAAAAACAAGAAAATGAAGTTCTTGATCTAAGACATCAGTTGGAAGAAGGAAGAAATGTTGAAGAAAACATGAAGAAGTAGTATCTTGAAAAGGAAGAGCAACATCAGGTTGAGGTAAATATTCTAAAAGATAAATTAGAAGAAAAAGATAAGCTCTTACGATTTCAAGATAGTACTAAGATCTTGGATGATATTCTTAGTAGTCAAAGGTCTCCTACTATCAAGGCTGTTCTTGGTTTTCATGAATCTATTGAAGAAGAATCTAGTTCACAAAGTAAGACAAGGGAATCTAATGCAAAATCTGAAATGCTCAACAAGGAGATGAGAGGTCGACCCCATCAACAGCCAAGGAAAGAAAATCTTTTACTCCTCCGATGAATAATGTTGAATGTTATGTATGTCATAATCTTGGACATGTTGCAGCCAGATGCAGAAGTAGAATGGTTCAAGACCATCACACATAAAGAACATCACGTTCCAGGTACTTTAAGGGATATTGTTTTTCTTGCAATATGTTTGGTCACAATGCTATTGATTGCTACTGAAGGAATATGAAACATATGAGATGTTATGCATGTAACAAGCTTGGACATATAGCAAAGGAATGCAAGAACAAGGTACGGGCACCACACCAAAAGGAGAAAACATCATCACACTTGAAGATATGGAAGAAGAAGGAAGTACAGTCAGAAATATGTGGCACAGCACCATATACAGACATAACAGACTCAGGGGGAGCTGAAAGTGTAAAACTTCAGTGTCCTAAATCTCATACGCAAGTTTCATAAAGGGAAGTCACGTATATACACGAGTTAGACACTGCACAGTCGCGTATATGTCAGTCTGAGGAAAAGCAGAAGGGACAGGCTCAGAAAAAGGGTCTAATATGATTCAGTCCATTATTTGCTCCGTTTGATAATGATTACAATCTGCTAATGAAGTGTGGAAATGTCTTGATACTCATAAGATGTTTAGAAGTGTTTTTTATCCTAACTTGATGATGATGTCATGATACTTCTTGCTGATATATGCATGATCAGATCTGATAGTAAACAGATGGCACAGGTTCAGGGGGAGTTTATGTTTTGAATAATGCATTGTTGGCATTATGGTTAGTAGTCCTTGGTGATGATGCTTATATGGCTAAATGATATATCTTGCTATGATATGGTTATGAGTTATCCATGACAAAATCTCATATGATTCTTGGGGTTACATAGTTGATGTTCAGATCAGATTTGTGGTTGATTCTCTGATGATGCATATATGGTGTTTACATGGTGATTTTCATAAGGATAAGGAGAAGTACAAAGCTTGAATACACATCTTCTTTACTTGATGATGAGTTACTCATATGCTACTGTCATCATATGCATAAAGATCATATAATACAGTTATGATGTAGGATTACTATAGTTCCTGGCACTCACATGGATGAGGATTGTGGTTGTTGATGATATCAAGAAGTCTTGAGCTCTATATACATAGTGTTGGATACATGGAGTTGCATTGTTGGAGATATGATGATGATGAATTCTTACCTATATGATGATAGTTTGATACTCACATATGTTGATTGATGATTATCAAATAAGGGATATTCCCGGGTAATGTTACATGGATGGTATATAAGATCATGTAGATCTTGATGATGATGAGATGACTATGGTGTTTTTCACATATCTTATAATGTGAATAATTTTATGATGATGTTCAAAAGGATCAGTTGATATCTATATGCAGACATTCCTTGTTACAGGACATTTACAGGTTTCTGATCTGGAAGTGGTTGTACGCGAGTTTTATGAAGAACATCCACATATATACGCCTGTTTCTATGGATACAGTCGCGTATATGTTGGTTTGATTTCAGGTGGAACAGGTGCAGAAGGAGAAAATGGTTGCTGATCTGAATGATGATTGACAAATGTTGTTGATGACTCTCATAGAATTGTTTTATATATTTCGTCTCTATGTCATGTATATCTTTTCTTATCAAGGTCATGTAACGGCCTATGTTGGTTTCCCCACTATGCCTGGGATGAATAATGTAATGTACTTATTTGTCATATGTAAACTTCTGGTGTATCCCCACTTGGTTGGGTAGATGAGTCAATTCTGGTATATCCCCACTTGGTTGGGAGATGGATGTATGTATGAGTCTTTGGTGCTAGGAAGGTCACTTGTGATGTATAAAGTCATGTTCTTGTAGAATATCTTTTTGCAGGCCTTGCTTACAGTCAGGGGGAGCATGAACCGCACACTTCAGAAAGAGCAGAGCTTTCAGCATGTACTCAGAGGGAGCATGCACAGATTGGTACACCTTGGCATATACAAAGGGGTAGTTCATTCAGAGATTTCAGCAGGTACTCAAGGGGAGCTATACTACTAGTGTAACCCCTTATTGTTATTAGTACAACCCACTTATTATATTGATGTACCCATGTAGTGCCCATATTGTTACTAATGTGCCCCATAGAAGCCCACTATTGTTATTATTGTGCCCTTACATTATTATTGTTATGTCGTCTCTGGTTATGTTATGACCCCTTAGACTCCTATATATAGAAAGGAGGTCTTTCCATTTGTATCATCAAAGAATTGTTCATTTATGTAATGTAAAGGAGGTTGCCCCCTCGAAGAGGCTGAATTCTAAGGCGTTGATCTAACTTTTCTATCTTTTCTTGAGCTGGTTTCATAACATTTGGTATCAGAGCTTTGGATTCTAGGGTTTCGCTGCTCCAAACAGGTCATCATGGCATTTTCGCTATAACTTTTTTTCTGTGATGTTTCAGAAGTCGCAAAAAAAAACCCATTTGAGAAGAAATCGCGCTAAACCTTGGGTCCAAATTTCAGAGCTTTTGGCACGATATTTGCGGAGATATGATCTGAGGAAGTTGGTCTTTTTGCAGACTCCTGAATTACATTCCAAACAGGTGACCTAGGGAAAATAGTCATAACTTTCTCTCTGAGCATTGGATTGAAATTTCATAAGAAGGTACAGAAAGAGGACGGACTTTAGTTTCTTTTATATCGTTTTCAGAACCAAATATCGAAAATTGTACACGTGGCACTTCATACAACTTCACTCTTCTGGAAAGGTCTATAATCCGGTCATCTTGAGAGATTGTGCATAACTCTTCCTTGGAGAATCCAATTTGGATCAGAGTAGTGGCATTGGAAAGAGGACACAGAGGGCTACTACAGGTAGCAATTTCAGAACTTAAATATCCACAAGTACAGAGTTACAGTTGTTTCAAGTTCGAGGTCCTAAAATCAAGAAAAAGCAAGATGAGGAAGTTTGATGGCAAGGATCCGGTAAATTGGATACTTCAGATGGAGCAATATTTTGATCTACATGGTGTACCACTGTTACAAAAGGTATGTATTGCATCTTCATATTTAGAACCGGATCAATTTTTATGGTATAAAGGGCTTTGTTCTCGTAAAAAACTTGTTACGTGGTCAATTCTCACGAAGGAAATGATAGCACATTATGAGGTTACAAAGAGCAACACCTTCTTTAGAGAAACACCACAACAATTGGAAAGAGTAAAAGGGCTTTGTGACATATTTGAAAGTAAAATTATGGCAACAAGGAAGTCTACCCCTCACAACTATAATGATGGACGTGTTGTTCCTCCTAGCCTTCCACAACCTACAAGGGTTACACCACAACAATTGGAAGAAAAAAAAAGAAAAAGGGCTTTGTTACAATTGTGATAGCAAATGCACTAAAGGTCATAAGTGTGCTGAGAAGAAATTATTTTACATAGAGTATGAAGAGGAGGAAGAAAAGGATCAAGAAACATCAAAAGAAGTGGATATATGCCAAGACCCGACCCCAGAGAAAGAAGAAATGAATCAGAACATATCTTGTAAACTATTGGCAAGAATGACCACTCCTCAAACTCTCAAGATAGAAGGAAATATCAAGAAGAAAAAGGTGCAAGAAGTGAAAGATCACATCAAGAAAGAAGAAATGAATCCAACCATATCTTGTAATTCACTGGTCGGAATTACCACTCCTCAAACTAGCGAGACAGAAGGACATATCAAGAAGAAAAATATTCAAGAAGTGAAAGATCACATCGAGCATCAAGAAATGAATCCGACCATATCTTGTAAAGGATTGGAAGAAATTACCACTCCTCAAAATCTAAAGATAGAAGTACATATCAAGAAGAAAAAGGTTCAAGCAATGAAAGATCACATCGAGCATCAACAACAAGTTCTCCAACTTTTAAAGGATAGTGCCACTTCGGTGCAAAATCAAATGAAACAACAGGTAGATCAACATCATAGTGAAAAATGCTTTGATGTAGGTGATTGGGTATTTTTACTGCTACATCTAAAGCAAGCTATTTATGAGAAGGAAACGTTGGCAATACTACATGCACTTAAAAAATGGCGACCTTACCGAATGGGAAGACTCTTCAAGGATGGGGATGTGGAAGCATTGTTTTGTGCTATTTATATTATCCAACCAGATTGGATAAACGAAGTAAGGGATGAATGGAAGAAGGACAAAGAAGTATGGCCACTTATTCAAAACTTGCAAAATATCCCAATGCAAACAATATTGCCAGATATTGAAAAGGAAGGAAAAATCATATTGGAACCTGGAGCAGTCACAGAAACAGGAACCCGACAGCTGTGAAATCGATCAATTTCAGAGTATCTCATCAAGTGGAAGAACTTACCCGCTGAAGATTCCACATGGGAGGACAAGAATTTTATACAGAAGCATAGGAACTACTCAAGCGTTGAGGACAACGCTTTTTGAAGGAGAGGGGCATGTTAGGCCCCTATACTACTAGTGTAACCCCTTATTGTTATTAGTACAACCCACTTATTATATTGATGTACCCATGTAGTGCCCATATTGTTACTAATGTGCCCCATAGAAGCCCACTATTGTTATTATTGTGCCCTTACATTATTATTGTTATGTCGGCTCTAGTTATGTTATGACCCCTTAGACTCCTATATATAGAAAGGAGGTATTTTCATTTATATCATCAAAGAATTGTTCATTTATGTAATGTAAAGGAGGTTGCCCCCTCGAAGAGGCTGAATTCTAAGGTGTTGATCTATCTTTTCTATCTGTTCTTGAGCTGGTTTCTTAACAAGTTGCATTGTTGGAGATATGATGATGATGAATTCTTACCTATATGATGATAGTTTGATACTCACATATGTTGATTGATGATTATCAAATAAGGGATATTCCCGGGTAATGTTACATGGATGGTATATAAGATCATGTAGATCTTGATGATGATGAGATGACTATGGTGTTTTTCACATATCTTATAATGTGAATAATTTTATGATGATGTTCAAAAGGATGAGTTGATATATATATGTAGACATGCCTTGTTACAGGACATTTATAGGTTGTTGATCTTGAAGTGGTTGTACGCGAGTTTATGAAGAACATCCACATATATACGCCTATTTCTATGGATACAGTCGCGTATATGTTGGTTTGATTTCAGGTGGAACAGGTGCAGAAGGAGAACACGGTTGCTGATCTGAATGATGATTGACAAATGCTGCTGATGACTCTCATAGAATTGTTTTTATATATTTTGTCTCTATGTCATGTATATCTTTTCTTATCAAGGTCATGTGATGGCCTATGTTGGTTTCCCCACTATGCCTGGGATGAATAATGTAATGTACTTATTTGTCATATGTAAACTTCTGGTGTATCCCCACTTGGTTGGGTGGATGAGTCAATTCTGGTATATCCCCACTTGGTTGGGAGATGGATGTATGTATGAGTCTTTGGTGCTAGGAAGGTCACTTATGATGTATAGAGTCATGTTCTTGTAGAACATATTTTTGCAGGCCTTGCTTACAGTCAAGGGGAGCATGAACAGCACACTTCAGAAAGAGTAGAGCTTTCAACATGTACTCAGAGGGAGCATGCACAGATTGGTACACCTTGGCATATACAAAGGGGTAGCTCATTCAGAGATTTTAGCAGGTACTCAAGGGGAGTATGGACAGCAAAATGTTTATCAAGGAAAGAGAATATCTTGGTCCGCCCTTTGCCCTTGATGTCAAAGGGGGAGAGTGATTTGGTGTTGTTGCCATCAAGTCCAAAGGGGGATATTGTTGGCATTATGATGCATGTGTTGTACTTGATGGCAACCCACCCATAGAAGAACAATATATAACTAGATGGTTCTATAGAAGAGATATCAGATGTGACAGGATGATAGTTCTCAGTATGACAAGTTAGCTTTGCCATCAAGTCCAAAAGGGGAGATTGTTGGCATTATGAGACAAGTGTTGTCCTTGATGGCAACTCACAAAGATGACAGATTATAGTGCAGCAGGTCAGTAGTAAAGAATTGATGATCAGACTACAAAAATGAAAGAAAAAGATATATACGCAGGTTCACCTTGACAAAGTCGCGTATACACGCGGGATCGTCGATCAAAAGGCGTGTATGCATATACACGCACTTTCATGCAAGGGAAGGCGCGTACATTGGGTTTTGGTCCATGGTATTAAGTCCTTGGTATTTGGACCTATGGTTTTGGACCATGGTATCTCGTCTAAAGTGTTGAACCCAGGTATTGGGTCCCCAGTATTGGTTCTCAATGGTTTTGGACCATGGTATTGAGTAAGGCCTAAGACTATAAAAGGAGAAGAAGATCATTAGGCAAATACATTGAGAAAATCTTGAATATCTGATGAAGTATGAGATCCAGTATGCAGGTTATGGGTTTATGATGCATTGCTTGATCTGAGCTAAGGAGGAATCTCACCGGTTGATGGAGAACAAGATCTAAGGATAGATCGGGATCAAATGATTTGAAATGAACTATCTCAATATGGTTGGTTATGCTTATTCTAGATCTGTATACTGACGCATGTAATGTTCTGAACTGGGTATAACTTAAGTTTGAAATAGCTGCAAGTCATGATTGAATATTTATAGATCTTTACGCGGGTTGGCTTTGGTGAAAGCGCATATGTACGTGGGTTTGGTTCATCGTAATAGCGTATACATTATGAAGTATGATATTTGAAGTTGTAGTTGGGTCTGATTGCTATTACATAGTTCTGTTGTCTGCTCTGTGACTGCAGTTTGTTGACAGGGTTTCAGTGATTCAATATTGAAGTGATTTAAAGATTGATGATGCTAATGTTGGTTGATTGTGTGCTTCAATGATATTTATGGGTCCAGTATGAAAATTGGATGAAACGTGGCCTTCAGATTATTGTGTTGTGCTTCAGGAGTATCCAGTCTGAAAATTTATGAAACGTGGTACCTGGAGGAAGAAAGAGAAGGTTGTAGCCTTCTGTAGGTTGGCACCTACGTACTAGTACATCAGCTAGTACAAGAGCTAAGGGGGTGGTAGCTCCCTTCCAGTAGCAGCTGGAGAATGAGTAAAGGTTGGAGCATTTCAGTAGGCCAGCACCTACGTACTAGTAAATGGATCGGCTAGTACAAGAGCTAAGGGGGTTGTAGCTCCCTTCCAGGAGAGTCTGGAGAACGAGAGAAGGTTGTAGCCTTCTGCAGGTAGAAGCCTGTGTACTGGTATAAGACTGCACCAGTACAAAAATATTGTAAAATGAAGTTTCTTATTAAAAGAAGATAGAGACGACTTGCAGCAGGTGGTTTTCACCCACATTGGGTTTCCACCTTATATCATGGTGTTCATGTGTGCTTCTTGTGTGTGATGATCTGTACTGTTTTACTGCACCTGCTTACTGTTCATATGGTTAATGACATTCTGATGCACTAACTAAAGATCAACATATAATGGATTAACTGAATCATAAGTATTCTGGATATACGCTAGTTGCATTAAACGCAGTTGTGTATACACGCGGGTTCCATTAACTGAAGTAGCGTATATGTATCTAAGTATGGAAATGAAAAAGTTTTATTGATTTTCTAATACTGATTCACCTCCCCTCTCAGTATTATTTCCAACACTATTAGTTTGGATATGGAAACCCTCAGATTCTGGTCCTGTGGTGAGTTGTTACCAAATTGGACTAATATCCTGATGTATTTGTTGAAGACCCAGTGGTCCTATTCTTTGTATGAACCCAAATGCTTCTATGCAAGGAACTGATGAAATTCTTCCATTGGGGTAGACACGTTTCCGGTTTGGAACAAACCAATAGAACTAGTTATATCTCGTACAACTGTATTAATCAAATGCTCCTGCAGTCCAGCAAGGGAAAGAGCATCGTTGAACAATGCTTCCGATATTGGTGATATAATAAAGATAATGGTCACATGTCTAAAGCTAAATCATTGCCCTGGAAAGGATATATGCTATTGTGTGCAGAAGAGAAAGCATATGTAGAGTTGGATGTAAAATCACTAGGATTCCTCTTGAGATGGGGAGACAAAGTGGAAGCTACCGCCTTCCTATTTTCTTCATCTAGGCTGCAGAGAAGAATCGTTTCCACAACTTCCCTCATGAAAGGCTTATTTATGCGCAGAGTGCTAGTGCATAGTAGAGCCACCCTTAACATCAACATCATTTCTTCTCTATGTGAGTCTGCTATGCGTGAATCCAGGACTCTGTTAATGTCAATGTTAATCTGATTCCGAACCCATCTAACAATACCCAAGTCATCTCCAAATTCGACATCATTGAGTTTCTTGCCAATCACAAGCTCCGGCGAGACCACACCAGAGCTGGATATGTCACTCTTCTCATTCAATTTGAGGGTGTAAGCATACTCTGCACACATATCAGTCAGTTGAATGAGTTGGCTACAATTGTGTCTTTTCTATTGACACATTTGGTTAATACAAACATATATGTCATAACATTATCCGTTTAACTGGAAAGTCTTACCTAGGGTAATATAGCCATATGAGCTTGCAACTACTGACATGACATTCTCCTGACTCGGCTTCTCCACCATTTTAGCCAAACCAAAATCCCATCCAGAATCCAGCAATATATTATATGATTTAACGTCCCTATGTACTATTAGAGGGGAAAAATCATGATGCAAGTAGGATAGACCCTAAGCAGCACCAATAGTAATGTTATAACGAGTAGGCCAATCCAGGGTTTCCCCTTCAGAATTATGAAGTCGTTCATACAAGCAACCATTTGGCATGTATTCATACACTAACAGATTAGAATCTGAACTAGAGATGCAACAAAGCAGCTTGACAATGTTGGCATGCCTAATCTTCCCTAAAGTGTCCACCTCTGCTTGAAATTCCTTGTCTTGGCCCAACTACAGTTTCTTGTTGTTCCAGATCTATTTCACAACAATAATAGTGCCATCTCCCAGTGTCACCTTGTACACTTTTCCTGCACCTCCACTTCTGATAACATTATTTTTTGTCAATCTCTTCAAAATGTCTGATTCGTCGAATTCCAGCCTATGAAAGGGTGTGAGTTTCCAAGAGAGTGTCTTTGATTTAGCTTGAGAAAAATTCTTGTATGTCTTATACAGGATACCTATAAGAATCAAGCAGACTATGACCACCACAACAATAACCGCAATAAATAGACAAAATGCTCTCTAATTTTTCTGCTTAAAGGCACTAAGTAATCAACTTGAGAGAATATATCCTCCTCTACTACTATTATGGTGCTTACGGTATTTCATGAGCTAGTGCCTATATAAAAATACACCATCAATCTTGGAATAATATTACATCTAAGCCTCATAATGGCCTTGAATGGCATAGGAGGTTTGATGGAATTGATTTCAATTATCCATCAATGATTATGAATCCAATGATATATTGATCACTTTGTGTGAAGTCTCTGTGGTAAACAATCTGGAGACAAGCTATTTACCTAAGATATTTTGCAGCTGGGCTACTAAAATGTCCTATTATACAATATATTTACTGATTAAGGGAATGAAAATCTCGAATGATTGTCTCTAGTCCATTGTTTATTTTGAAAGTTATGCTACAGCATAAAAACTCCTATTAGTGCAGATATGGAGACTCTCAAATTCTGGTCCTATGGTGAGCTGTTACAAAATTGGACTGCTATCCTTATGTATTTGCTGAAGACCCAGTGGTCCTATTATTTGTATGAACCCAAATGATTCTATGCAAGGAACTAATGAAACTCTTCCATTGGGGTAGACGCATTTCCGGTTTGGAACAAACCAATAGAACCAGTTATATCTCGTACAGTTGTATTAATCAAATGCTCCTACAATCCTACAAGGGAAAGAGCATCATTGAACAATGCTTCCGATATTGGTGATATAATAAAGATAATAGTCACATGTCTAAAGCAAAATCATTGCCCTGGAAAGGATACATGCTATTGTGTGTAGAAGAGAAAGCATATGTAGAGTTGGACGTAAAAGCACTGGGATTCCTCTTGAGATGGGGAGACAAAGTGGTAGCTATCGCCTTCCTAG
The DNA here is from genome assembly GCA_031772625.1 of Pinus tabuliformis. NCBI lineage: Eukaryota > Viridiplantae > Streptophyta > Pinopsida > Pinales > Pinaceae > Pinus > Pinus tabuliformis. The sequence continues at coordinate 551,321,071 of CM062809.1, forward strand.
TTTCTTCATCTGGGCTGCAGAGAAGCATCATTTCCACAACTTCCCTCATGAAAGGACTATTTATGGGCAGAGTGCTAGTGCATAGTAGAGTCACCCTTAACATCAGCATCATTTCTTCTTTATGTGAGTCTGCTATGCGTGAATCTAGGACTCCGTTAATGTCAATGTTAATCTGATTCCAAACCATCTAACAATACCCAAGTCATCTCCAAATTTGACATCATTGAGTTTCTTGTCAGTCACAAGCTCTAGCAGCACCACACCAAAGTTGTATATGTCCCTCTTCTCATTCACTTTGAGGGTGTAAGCATACTCTGCACACATATCAATCAGTTGAATCAATTGGCTACAATTGTGTTTTTTCTATTGACACATTTGGTTAATACAAACATATATGTCATATCATTATCCGTTTAACTGGAAAGTCTTACCTGGGGCAATATAGCCATATGAGCCTACAACTACTGACATGACATTCTCCTGACTCAGCTTCTCCACCATTTTAGCCAAACCAATATCCCATCCAAAATCCAGCAATATATTATATGATTTAACATCCCTATGTACTATTAGAGGGGAACAATCATGATGCAAGTAAGACAGGCCCTGAGCAGCACCATTAGCAATGTTATAATGACTAGGCCAATCCATGGTTTCCCCTTCAGAATTATGAATTTGTTCATACAAGAAACCATTTGGCATGTATTCATTCACTAACAGAATAGAATCTAAACTAGTGATACAACAAAGCAACTTAACAATGTTGACATGTCTAATCTTCCCTAAAGTGTCCACCTCTACTTGAAATTCCTATCTTGGCCCAACTGCAGTTTCCTGTTGTTCTAGATCTATTTCACAACAACAATAGTGCCACCTCCCAGTGTCACCTTGTACACTTTGCCTACACCTCCAATTCTGATAACACTATTTTTTGTCAATCTCTTCAAAATGTCTGATTCGTCAAATTCTAACATGTGAAAGGGTGTGAGTTTCTAAGAGAGTGTCTTTGATTTAGCTTGAGAAATATTCTTGTATGTCTTATACATGATACCTATAAGAATCAAGCAGACTATGACCACCACAACAATAATCACAATCAATAGACAAAATGCTCTCTAATTTTGCTGCTTAGGGGCACTAAGCAATCAACGTGAGAGAATATATCCTCCTCTACTACTGTTATTGTGCTTACAGTATTTCATGAGATAGTGCCTATATAAAAATACACATCAATCTTGGAACAATATTACATCTAAGCCTCATAATGGCCTTGAATGGCACAAGAGGTTTGATGGAATTGATTTCAATTATCCATCAATGATTATGAATCCAATGATATATTGATCACTTTGTGTGAAGTCTCTGTGGTAAACAATCTAGAGACAAGCTATTTACCTAAGATGTTTTGCAGTTGGGCTACTAAAATGTCCTATTATACAATATACTTATTGGTTAAGGGAATGCAAATCTCGAAGGATTGTCTCTAATCCATTGTTTATTTTGAAAGTTATGCTACAGCATAACAACTCCTATTAGTGCAGATATGGAGACTCTCAGATTCTAGTCCTATGGTGAGTTGTTACCAAATTGGACTGATATCATGATGTATTTGCTAAAGACCTAGTGGTCCTATTCTTTGTATGAACCCAAATGCTTCTATGCAAGGAACTAATGAAATGCTTCCATTAGGGTAGACGCGTTTCCGGTTTGGAACAAACCAATAGAACCAATTATATCTCGTACAACTGTATTAATCAAATGCTCCTGCAGTCCAGTAAGGGAAAGAGAACCACTGAACAATGCTTCCGATATTGGTGATATAATAAAGATAATGGTCACACGTCTAAACCCAAATCATTTCCCTGGAAAGGATATATGCTATTGTGTGCAGAAGAGAAAGCATATGTAGAGTTGGATGTAAAAGCACTAGGATTCCTCTTGAGATGGGGAGACAAAGTGGCAGCTACCGCCTTCCTAGTTTCTTCATCTGGGCTACAGAGAAGCATCATTTCCACAACTTCCCTCATGAAAGGCCTATTTATGGGTAGAGTGCTAGTGCATAGCAGAGCCACCCTTAACATCAGCATCATTTCTTCTCTATGTGAGTCTGCTATGCGTGAATCCAGGACTCTGTTAATGTCAATGTTAATCTGATTCGAACCCATCTAACAATACCCAAGTCATCTCCAAATTCGACATCATTGAGTTTCTTTCCAGTCACAAGCTCCAGCAGGACCACACCAAAGCTATATATGTCACTCTTCTCATTCACTTTGAGGGTGTAAGCATATTCTGCACACATATCAATCAATTGAATCAGTTGGCTAGAATTGTGTTTTTTCTATTGACACATTTGGTTAATACAAACATATATGTCATAGCATTATCCGTTTAACTGGAAAGTCTTACCTGGGGCAATATAGCCATATGAGCCTGCAACTACTGACATGACATTCTCCTGACTCATCTTCTCCACCATTTTAGCCAAACCAAAATCCCATTCAGAATCCAGAAATATATTATATGATTTAACGTCCCTATGTACTATTAGAGGGGAACAATCATGATGCAAGTAGGACAAACCCTGAGCAGCACCAATAGCAATGTTATAACGAGTAGGCCAATCCAGGGTTTCCCCTTCAGAATTATGAAGCCGTTCATACAAGCAACCATTTGGCATGTATTCATACACTAACAGATTAGAATCTGAACTAGAGATGCAACAAAGCAGCTTGACAATGTTGGCATGCCTAATATTCCCTAAAGTGTCCACCTCTACTTGAAATTCCTTGTCTTGGCCCAACTGCAGTTTCCTGTTGTTCCAGATCTATTTCACAGAAACAATAGTGCCATATCCTAGTGTCACCTTGTACACTTTTCTTGCACCTCCACTTTCGATAACATTATTTTTTGTCAATCTCTTCAAAATGTTTGATTCGTCGAATTCCAGCTTGTGAAAGGGTGTGAGTTTCCAAGAGAGTGTCTTTGATTTATCTTGAGCAAAATTCTTGTATGTCTTATACAGGATACCTATAAGAATCAAGCAAACTAAGACTACCAAAGAAATAACGCAATCAATAGACAAAATGCTCTCTAATTTTTCTACTTAGGGGCGCTAAGCAATCAACTTGAGAGAATATATCCTCCTCTGCTACTGTTATGGTGCTTACGGTATTTCATGAGCTAGTTCCTATATAAAAATACACTATCAATCTTGGAATAATATTACATCTAAGCCTCATAATGGCCTTGAATGGCAAAAGAGGTTTGATGGAATTGATTTCAATTATCCATCAATGATTATGAATCCAATGATATATTGATCACTCTGTGTGAAGTCTCTGTGGTAAACAACCTGGAGAAAATCTATTTGCCTAAGATGTTTCGCAGTTGGGCTACTAAAATGTCCTATTATACAATATACTTACTAGTTAAGGGAATGAAAATCTCAAAGGATTGTCTCTAATCCATTGTTTATTTTGAAAGTTATGCTACAACATAACAGCTCCTATTAGTGCAGATATGGAGACTCTCAAATTCTGGTCCTGTGGTGAGTTGTTACCAAATTGGACTGATATCCCGATGTATTTGTTGAAGACCCAATGGTCCTTTTCTTTGTATGAACACAAATGCTTCTATTCAAGGATTGATGAAATTCTTCCATTGGGGTAGAGATGTTTCCGGTTTGGAACAAACCAATAGAACCAGTTATATCACATACATTTGTATTAATCAAATGCTCATGCAGTCCAACAAGGGAAAGAGCATCACTGAACAATGCTTCTGATATTGGTGATATAATAAAGATAATGGTCACATGTCTAAAGCCAAATCATTGCCCTAGAAAGGATATATGCTATTGTGTGCAGAAGAGAAAGCATATGTAGAGTTGGATGTAAGAGTACTGGGATTCCTCTTGAGATGGGGAGACAAAGTGGCAGCTACCGCCTTCCTAGTTTCTTCATCTGGGCTACAGAGAAGCATCATTTCCACAACTTCCCTCATGAAAGGCCTATTTATGGGCAGAGTGCTAGTGCATAGCAAAGCCACCCTTAACATCAACATCATTTCTTCTCTATGTGAGTCTACTATGCATGAATCCAGGACTCTGTTAATGTCAATGTTAATCTGATTTTGAACCCATCTAACAATACCCAAGTCATCTCCAAATTCGACATCATTGAGTTTCTTGCTAGTCACAAGCTCTAGGAGGACCACACCAAAGTTGTATATGTCACTCTTCTCATTCACTTTGAGGGTGTAAGCATACTCTACACACATATCCATCAGTTGAATCAGTTGGCTACAATTATTCTTTTTCTATTGACACATTTGGTTAATAGAAACATATATGTCATATCATTATCCGTTTAAATGGAAAGTCTTACCTGGGGAAATATAGCCATATGAGCTTGCAACTACTGACATGACATTCTCCTAACTCAACTTATCCACCATTTTAGCCAAACCAAAATCCCATCCATAATACAACAATATATTATATTATTTAATGTCCCTATGTACTATTAGAGGAGAACAATCATGATGCAAGTAGGACAGACCTTGAGCAGCACCAATAGCAATGTTATAATGAGTAGGCCATTTCAAGATTTCCCCTTCAGAATTATGAAGCCGTTCATGTAAGCAACCATTTGGCATGTATTCATACACTAACATATTAGAATCTGAACTAGAGATGCAACAAAGCAGCTTGACAATGTTGGCATGCCTAATCTTCCCTAAAGTGTCCACCTTTGCTTGAAATTCCTTGTCTTGGCCCAACTGCAGTTTCCTGTTGTTCCAGATCTGTTTCACAGCAACAATAGTGCCATCTCCCAGTGTCACCTTGTACACTTTTCCTGCACCTCCACTTCCGATAACATTATTTTCTGTCAATCTCTTCAAAATGTCTGATTCGTCGAATTCCAGCCTGTGAAAGGGTGTGAGTTTCCAAGAGAGTGTCTTTGATTTAGCTTGAGAAAAATTCTTGTATGTCTTATACAGGATACCTATAAGAATCAAGCAGACTATGACCACCACAGCAATAACCGCAATCAATACCCTGTATTGATGATTCTCAGATCCCTTTTTCTGTTGGAAGCATGAAGGAAGCTTTAATGGCCCACCTCCACACAGGCCAGGATTGCGAAGAAAACTTTCATCATATGCCAGATTATTGTAACCAACAGGGACAGAGCCAGACAAGAGGTTTCCAGACACATTAAGAAAACTCAACTTGAGATTGTCTAATTCAAGGGGTATTTCCCCTGAAAGCAAATTGTTTGAGAGGTCAAGGCTGTTAAGAACTGGCAGCGACCCAAGAGATGCGGGAATTGAACCTGTGAGGCTGTTGTTTGCAAGGTTAAGCTGAGAAAGCTCTTTCCATGATATTATTGTCATAGGGAGTACCCCATTTGACATATTGTGGTCAAGTGAAAGACGTTGCAGTGACGATAATTTAGTAAGTTCCCCTGGAATAGTACCTGATAAACTGTTGTGACTGGCTAAAAAGCTGCTGAGATTCCACAACTGTGAAATGCTAGAGGGAATACTTCCACTGAATTGATTGTATGATATCTCCAAAGCCCACAGATTGGCTGCTTTTGTGATTTGGGCAGGAATTTGGCCCTGGAAGGCATTGTTTGTCAAGGATAATTGTCCAAGGAGTGGAGAACTCCATAGTCCCAGATGAACCTCACCGCTTAGTTGGTTATTCTCTACTCGGACAGTGGTTAGGTTAGGACAATTTCCTAGAGACCTAGGTAGTCTTCCATTAAACTTATTATCATATACAATAAAAGCTACCAGTACTCCACCTGCACAGACATTCTGTGGAAGAGGACCTGACAGCTCATTTGTTGATACATCAAACTCAACAAGTTTAGAAACCATCCCAATTCCCGGGGGCACTAGTCTTGTGAGCTTGTTGGTAAAAAGCTTGAGGTGGACTAAATTAGTAAGCTTATCAAGCCCAGAGGGTATAGATCCAGAGAGATGGTTGTTGTTTAATTGCAGTGTCTCTAGGTTTCTCAAATCTCCAATCCCAATGGGGATGCTTCCATTGAGCTCATTGATAGACAGATCCAAATTCACAAGCCTCTTAAGATTGTTGATATTGTCTGGAATTGGTCCAGATAAATTGTTATAATATAGAATCATATCTGTCATGTTTGAAAGGGCCATCAATTTTCTGGGGATCCTGCCCGTCAAATGATTCTCTGAGAGGTCCAAATGCACCATATCTGTTATATTTCCTATTGACTCTGGAATTTCTCCTACTAAATTACAATCTGTCATCCACAACTGCTGCAGCCTTGACAAGTTCCCAAGTTCAAGTGGGATTACTCCTTGAGACAGAGGGTTGTAGGCCAGTGTCAAGTTTTTTAACGAAGAGAGATCTCAAAGTTTTTTAACTAGTTAATGATGTGTCCAGGATGCTTTTTTTTCTCTATTTTTCTTATATAGACAAAATGCTCTCTAATTTTGCTTCTTAGGGGTGCTAAGCAATCAACTTGAGAGAAAATTATTTGTTTTTGTTAAAAAAATTTCCATATTCACAAATTGGATTATCACTCTGTGATCTGCATGAACTAATTAGCGACCAATTTCTGGGTGTAGGTGCTTGATATCGAACATATTAGAAAAGATGTGAAGTGTCTCACAATGTATATTTTTGTAATTGGACTTGGCATTTGTAGTTTACCTGTGCAGGAGCAATGGAAGAGTATCAGTGGTGTAAGATGAATTTTCATGAGGTGGAGGCTTTGGTTTTACTCTTTTCTGCAAGCAATTACTTTCTTCCATCGTTTTTGAATAAAATGAGAAAATTGAAAGTCCTCATAGTATTCAATTACAGGTCCAAGAGAGCCACAGTGAAGGGTCTGCCATTGCTATCATCACTCACTCAGCTCAAGACTATTTGTTTGGAGAGGTTGATTGTGCCCCCACTTCAAGAGCACAGTAAAGTCTTACAGAACTTAGAGAAGCTATCTTTGAGCTTATGTGAAGGGCTTGGAAATATGTCCAGGTTCAATGGCATCCAGTCGAATCTAAAGCTTCCCATAATGCTAGATTTTAACATGGATCATTGCTGTGATTTGGAGGAGTTTCCCCTTGGCATTTGTGACATGTCTTCAGTTCAAAAGTGGTCTATCACTAACTGTCACCTTCTTTGAAAGTTACCTGATGATTTGGGGAGGCTCAGTTCTTTAAGAATGTTAAGAATATCTGCATGTCTAGGTCTAAAAGAGCTTCCAGCATCTATTGGAAAACTTGGGAAGCTGGAATATATAGACATTTCTCTATGTGAGTGCTTGAAAGAACTTCCCGAGGAAATAGGGCAGCTAAAGAAACTCGAGGAGCTTGACATGAGAGAGTGTTCTCAGTTGAGGAAGCTGCCTAAATCAGTTGGAGGGCTTAAATCTCTAAAGCATGTTATATGTGATGAGAAGATTGGGCAGCAATGGAATCGTCTGAAGAGTTGTTCTTCTACCATGGATCTTAGAGTTGAAATTGTAGAAGCACACTTCAGCTTGGATTGGCTGGATGGTTAAGATCTCTCTTAAACATGATGCCAAGTGCAAGTAGACTGGTAAGATATCAAGATATAAGCTTAAAGTTTCCTTTTAATAACATTTGATTCTCATATGGGTGTCTGTTCAATGTTAGCAGATCCTCATATGGGTGACTCTTCAATGTTAGCAGTGCATATTTTTTACATCAAAGTGTATCTTTTTTGGACAAATTTTCAGTTTATGACTTGCGCTCATCATGGCAAGGTTTCTGTTGTGCAGGATCAGGACGAGTGCACACTGCAAACATGTTATCCATGTTCCACTGGCATTATTGGCCCTTCAGAAATTAGTTATCCAAAGTTTTTGTGTAGTGTGTCTAGTCCTGCTAGTATAGCTAAATAAATAATTGTAAATAATATATAGCTAAATAAATAATCGTAAAGAATATAAGTGTGTATCTAGAGTCCTCATCATGGTAAAAGTAGGGTGTCTAGTTGTGATCGTAACATTAAGGACCTTTTAAATATTGTATTAAGAGTAAATCACTTTAAATATTCTGTTTTAAAACTTTAAATATTGTGTTTTAAGATTAAAAGTTCACTTCAACTTGTGGATAGAAGTGAGTAAGGACAATTTTTTAATGGAATGGTGATGTGTGTAAAAAAATTCAAAATTTGGTTTGTAGTTTTGATGTGTTATGATAATGTTCTATTTATATTAGATTAGAAGTTTTTCTTTTTTAATGGGACTCTGGTTATCATCACAATCACTAAACCACCATCAACGCTATGTATTCCTTTTTATGCCTGTTTTTGTGAATAGAAAAGCATTTTGAGATTCGTGAACATTATGATTTTGATAATTGTGATTTGAAAAATCCTTTACTGCCAAGTATTCATTACATTCATCTTCATAAGCCATAAAACAAACGTTGTGATTGCACTTTAAAGCATATTAGTTCATGCTTCAACAACAAAATATGTGTTTGATTGGTTTTTCTACCCATAGAAGTTGCACTTATGGTTATAGTTGTATACATGACAGGTGCAAACACAATGTAAAGGTCTGCCACTTGCTCTGAAGGTGATAGGAAGCTCTTTGCATGGTGAGCCTCGTCCAGTGTGGGAGAGTGCCAAGAAGAAACTATTAAATGGTGAATCAATATCAGATTATCACAAAGAAGGGCTTTTCAAATGCCTAGAAGCTAGTATTGATGTCCTGGACGAAGAAGGGATTTTCAAATGCCTAGAAGCCAGTATTGATGTCCTGGACGAGGAAGCACGAGAGTGCTTCTTAGACCTGGGGTCATTTCCAGAGGATAGAAAAATCTTTGTGGATGCATTATTGGATATTTGGGTTTATGTGCGAAAGATGGAGTGGCATGATGCTTTTGTCATCTTGCTAGAACTTGCAAGTAGAAATCTATTAAATTTAACAAGTAATCTCAGGTAAGTTTATTTTCTTCTGGTTGTTGTGTTCAAGCTCTTTGACCTCTGCTTCCTCTATTTTATACATTGTTGTTTTGATAATTGGGCATGTAGGAGTCAAGCAATAAATTATGGAAGTCCCTATGAGTTGTATGTTTCCCAACACGATGTCATGCGAGCCTTGGCCCTAGATATGGCATCTCGAGATAGGATAGTTTGCAGGAAGAGGTTGCTTATGCCTTGAAAGGAGGAGAGTTTACCATGGAAATGGGAGTTGTTCAAGGATCAATTGTTTGATGCTCAAATAGTTTCCATTCACATAGGTGGGTGATGTTAGCAATTTGATTGGAGTGTGATTTGAAAAAGCCTTTACTGCCAAGTTTGTTGAAGGTTAGAGGTTTTACTGGACTGTGTTTGAAGTCATTTGGAGATGGTGCAGTTATGTAGAAACTTATAAAGCCAAGTCACCAATGTTAATGTGAAGGTTGTGTAAGTGGGCTATTCGCCTTCTGTGCATTAGCTAAATTCCGCTACGCTGCTAGGCTATGAATGAATTGGATACAATAACTCACGAACTCTTTGCAAATACACGCTCTTTTATCATTCTGTGTGTTTCTTTGTAGATCCCCACATGTTGTAGAATTGTAAGGTCCTTGATGCCTGAGAGGAAAGTAGACATCTATGTAGATGCCATCTTAAGAGTTTGAATGCAGTGAGTTTCTGGTTTTTGTGTAAAATATATATAATTCAAATCATAATCTACATAATGTAATAAAGACAACCACAAAAATCTGTATTTTATTATTATATCTTATATCATCTAGAAACATGTAAATATCCTAATATCAACATCATGATCATTTGACAACCTAAATAGCTCAGATGCTTTATTAGCAAAGTCCAATATATTCATCATGTCAAAAAAATTGCCAACATCAACCGTATGAGGAAACACAAAAAACGTTAACCATCTCTGCATCTTATTTAGATTTTCCCATTACCATGTCGTCATTGTTCCTCATTTTATGCCTTACGATGTTTCCTTTGCAACATCTAGTGCAAATGCTAGTCTTAATTTATCGCTTCATTCTTGCTACCTGGAATGATACTCGGATACATAGATGAGTATAATGATTGAGTGGAAATGATACTGTTGCATATGGAAAAGGTGTCTTCGTGTTGATAGTTAACATTGTATGTTTTATCCAAAGCCCATGTCTATTGTTTGATGGAAACCTTTTAAAGATAAGTGTGAAAAAACATATTAGTAACAACACTATGTGAAAACATGGTGAGAAACTTGAGTGTTTTGCTAGCTGAATTGCAAACTTGCATTAAGAAAATGTGATAAACTCTCAGGTCGTTTCATTCCTGTATAAGACTTGCCCTTTGTAGGTGAAATTGTTCACATGTTTAGTTTGTTTTATTAATGTGAGTTTATGTTTTTTTATATTTTCATTCACGTTGTTTCATTGACGTTTATTTAGTTTTTCCATTTCTTTTATTTCATGTTATATATTTTTAATATATCGAATGTGTTATGTACATTGTTGTCGTATACATGTTATGTGTTTATATCATACATACGTTGTATTTTGTATTTATAATATATAATATAAAAACATGTTATATTTATTATATTTATAATTATTTATTTATATAAATTTTGTAAATGAAATATTTATAATATTTATGTACAATTAATATAATAGTAAACATATATTAAAAAAATCATTTATTAAATGTACAAATTTTCTTTTTCAAAGCACATAGATTCTAAAATGATACCACATGGAATTTAGGTGGACCAAGAGGCAAAATAATGTGTACATGTTGCCAACATGATGAAAATAACTCAACTCAAGCAACCATGTTTAAATAAATGTGGAGTTAGAAGTAGGAAATTTTTCTATGTTTGGAAAGCAAGTAAAATGACAAAGATAATGGAGCTATCGAGACACTTAAAGTAAGGAAAACAAGCTAATAAATGAAGGACCCGAATTTATTATGAAAAGACAAAACAAAAAAGGGGAGTTGTGGCAGCTATAATAGTACCTCAAAATACACTCCAATATTTTTATTTTTATTTTCCACTGACTAAATTACATTTCATAAGTGGCTCTTCACATGAATGAGCCATATTGCTATGATATAGGTTTAAACATTAACCATGTTTTCCTTTGTAATAATGAATATACAGGTTGACTTTAAACTCCTACACAAGGCTCTCTCATCTTATAAACACATATGTCTTTAAGATCACATGATACTTTAAACTCTTACTTAAGGCTTACTCATCTTATAAACACATGCATCTTTTAGTTGTTTGTAACCTTTCCAAAATAATTCTCGGTCTATGGTTTGGACTTGTGGATTATTAGAACATAATTTCCCTTAAGACCATTATGGTCCTTTAACCACCATGATCTCCAACCTAAATATCAACCTATACACATGTTGTTATACATATATTTATTCATGCCCTTACCAAATTTATACAAGGGTTGCTTCATATATATATATATATATATATATATATATAGATATAGATATAGATATAGATATAGATATATATATATATTATAATTTATAATTGTGCCCCCTTTGTTCCTTTATGATAAGGATTGGCACCATCTTTGTTTTATAATCTTTAACCATGACCTATAATATTGATTTAATGCACTATTTGGTTTCATATTCATTTGATTTATAGTCATATATGAGTTTTTCCTTACCCTCCTTTTTGGTGGTGTATGATACTAATGTGGGGACCATGTCTTGGCCACATGGTTTGATTCTATTGAACCACGTAAAGCTCCCCACCTAACCTCACATGGCTTCACATGGTAATGTGTGCATTTTAGATCAATGGTCTCAATTTGGTTTGGAAAATTGATGGTGCTCATTACAAGGGTTTAAGTTGATGGGCCTCATTTATAGGTAAATAATAGGGTCCATTTGGCCTACCTTCAACCTATATTTACCTATTTGCTTACATTTAATGGCATATTTTTTATTATTATGTGGTTATCAGGAAGACCAGAGGATGATTATATTATCTTGTTCCCAAATGCGGTTAATGTGAAGGAAAAGAGTGCATTAGAATGCATTTACTATGTAGAGATTCATTCGAAGGAAGATGGAGAAGATGTAAGAGGATAGTATCCTATATTTACTCATCCAAATCTTGACCTGCTCCCTACATTTACTCACTTCCAGTTCGAAGATCCACTGACAGCTGATGAACTCAAGGACTACAAGGAGGAAGATCCATATTTTTAGGACTTTTGGAGGGAAGGAGGTTTCCCCTTAGCCACTTTTGTATCAATAAGCAATCCTAAGGGCTTATTAGGATTCAAATGCTTGCATAAGGATAGAGACTATTAGGAGCTAAGAAGTTGTTATTCCCATTTCCATTTCTGATGTACTAGAGCACTATTTTGCATTAATTAAAAGCCTATTTTTGATCCATAGCTAAGTTCATTTCATAGGGTTGAGTCCCCTTGGGTTAGGGCCCAACCCAGAGGATCTAGTCTCTCTTACTTGTATATTTCTTTTATGCATTTCCTTTCCTAGCAATATTTTCCTACTTTGTTTAGCAGACTTGTGTATAAACATTACTTGTGTAGGTCTTCCAATCACTTCTCTTATGGGATTCTTGGTTGGGGATATAGTATTGGCAAGCCAAAAATATATAGTTTCTTTCTCTTGCAATAGTTAGGTCTTTTGAGCACTTCGGTGCACGATGTAATGGTGAGGGCGGTGCGCTGTAGCACCCCCCACCCAGGTTCAAATCCTGCCGCGGCAGGCGAGTATGATGTATGAGTCCCACCCCAACTTACAAAAAAAAAATAGTTAGGTCTTTTGATTTGCCTCTTTTTACATACTTTGTTTTCGCACATCTAGTGATTAAGTAGCAGTCTTCTTTGAGCCTAGAAAGCATAATCTCTTATGGATGTAGGTCTTGTGCATGTTACAAGTCAATTGTATTTTGATGTAGTATATAGATTTTAAATAAAATTTAACTCATCCTTTCTTGGTTAGTTTCATTTTTCTGCAATTTATCTATTAGTTTGGCACTCTTTTCAAGTTGCAAAAGAATAATTTGTCTGGTGTGTAGGTACTACTATTGTCTTTCAAGGTTTGAATTTTAATTTCACACTTCTCCCACCTTTACCCTCTTTCTTCTCACCTTACAACTCCCCCAAAACATTGTCCGCTAAGAACACAATCTTGGGTTATTAAAGGCCACAATGTGCATTGGTTTTTGTGCAATATGGGCCCCTGAAGGGTACTAGGCTTGGAAAAGCCCTCACACAACCTCCATTTACCCTTTGATACCTTTCCGTAGCCTCAGACTACCTTTACCACTCTCTAAATCCTCACGGATCAAATCTTGTAGAAAAACAGAGCAATCTTGTAGGAATCTTGTAGGAATCTTGTAGTAATCTTGTAGTATCTCATAGCACAGTGTAAACTTGGTCAGAATTGCTCCTAAAGCTTGATTTTTTCTTCCTAGCATTGAATAATGTTCCCTAGGCTCTGATACCATGATTGAGGGAGACCAAATACCACATAGAACTTTCATTTTTCCCATTGCAAGGCATTTTTGCAACTAGGGTTAGTGGACATATTTATGAATTTGGCAATACAATGATGGTTTTCTTGATTATCTCACAAGATGTCAAATGAATTATGTCACTAAGTCTACCATATTTAGAACACAATGATTAAATATTGATTACATGTTTTCCCCTTATGCAAAGTTGATAAGGATTTCTTTCTTTGATTTCTGCTTCTTAATCTAGGGTTTCAATTCCAAGCATTGTTATTCCAGTGCATAGACTAGGCTTCCTTTATATGTAACATTTAAATTTTGTAAATAGGTTAATGTCTATGTTTCCACAAGTAGTGTAGCCTTTACATTCCTGTAAATAGGGTTAGCATTTACTTTTTATCTAGTATCATTTCCATTCTTTTGCGAAGAGAGTAATATTTCCATTTTTTCCATTAGAATAGAACTTTCCTTTCATGTAATTTCTTTCCTTTCTAATCTAGAATTAGTTGATATAGTGGTCTTTTTCTGCCTTGGTATATTCCATTGCTTGAAAGTGGCATGAGTAGAGCTTATCCTATTGTGCATATAACATTGGCACCTCTTAAGTTTGTACGAACCCTAGTTTGATAATTAAATCTAGTAGCCTTGGGAGTTGCAATACTCTTGTTGCAATACTGAGGCTCACCACTTTTTGGCACCATTGTTGGGGAGGTGTCCAAGTAGGTGTTTTTTTTACTTAGAAGTTTCCTTCCCTTTTCATCTTTTTATTGTTTTGCATAAGTAATGTTTGATCTGAAAAAAAAAACAAAACAAAACAAAACAAAACAAAAAAACAAAAAAAAAGAGAAAAACACAGAAAGTAAAAATTATTTCATGCCTCATAGGAGTAGGGATAATCAAGAGAAATTCCTACCAAAAAACCCCACCCCTTCTAGTAGTCAACCATCACTCTTCTTTAGTGACTATGAACATCCTAATCTAACCATAGAAGAATTGGAGAATCCCTTAAGTAAGCATCCATAAATCTTTAAAGAACCCATAGGGGAGGAAGAACCTATATCACCTACCCAAAACATGGTTGAATATAAGAAAACTAAGCTCTTTCCTATCTGGGAAACTAATGGGGAGGCCAGGATGAAGAATATAAGCCCCACTACTCTCCCACACTTCCATGGCTATCCCTAAGTACCCTAATACATTCATGTTCAAGTTTGTTGTGGTTTGTAGAACTTATGATTGTACTTCTGATGAACAAAAGCTGAAGTTGTTTCCTTCCACCCTCAAGGATGCAACCTTACATTGGTTCATGAACCTGCCTAGAGGCAACATCACTACCTGGGCACAAATGTAGCAAGCCTTTAATCAGAAGTACAAGGATTATTGTAGGTCTAGGGAGACAAAAGAGAATATCCTTAGGATGGTGCTAAGGCTAGATGAGTCCCTAGAAGATTGTGAGGAAAGGTTCCAACTCAACTATAGAAGGGCTAACTGTACCCTTGACCCTGAGTCACTGAAGCTTGTACTCCTACGAGAGATTATGTAATGGAGACCCTTAATATGTTGTCTGGTGTAGATATTTGCTAGTTTACCTATGGAGACATCAAGACAGTATTCAAGAATCATTCTAGAGCTGCAACAAAGAGGGATAGGTCCAATCAAGGCTCGATGAACTCTTCTCCCTCCATTTCGACCATCAAACATGAGATAGGGAATATGCAGAAGACTTTAAGAGTGATATGTTGCACACTTTTTCCTTATAGATGGATATTATGCAGATTAGAAGAAGCAAGAGGAGGCAAGAAGGGCACTAGCTATATTTTTCCCTAGATGCACCAAGAGGCACCCCGGAAATGAGTTTCCACTGGATGCCACAAAGGTATGCTCTGTTTGTGAGGAGAACCTTGAAACAGAAAAATGTTTGTCTCTTCCAGGTCTGAAGGTTGTATACCAAGGGGCAAAAAAATGCTTGGAGTAGCTTTGCTTCATCAATCAAAGGAGGCCACAAGACCCTCAACCATACCAACAAGGCATGTAAGCTACACATTATCCTTCTTTCAACCCAAACTAGAATGTACCCTTTTAGCCTTGGTGTCCTATAACTCACTCATATTTTTCCATGCCTTCCCCTTGCTTCTATACTACTCAGTGTCCTCCTCGGCTTGTCAATCCGCCCTTCCAACCATACCAACCTCAACCTCCTCAATGGGGCAACCCTTCACAATGATATACGCCCTAAGCAACCCAACCTCCTAACTTGTTGCCTCATCCTCCATCTCAACCACAACTACCCCTTAGTAACCCACCTAAGCAACCTTAGATGCTTACCCAACCAATGTGAGCCCGAACAACAACCAGGTCCAACAAGTCGATATTGGGGAAACATCCTATTCTACTTATGTTATAGAAATCTAGGAGATCAAGCTTAGGTATGGGAAGGTACTTCTAGATGCTCACCCACCTTCTCCACCTAAAGATATCGAAGAAGAGAAGGAATATAGTACCCCTCAATCCAATATACCTCCCTGTCCTGAAAGGTTGGTCCAACCTAAACAACACACCCAGAAGAAGCTGAACTTTTGGGAGAATTGAAGAACCTATGTGTTAAGATGTCCCTTCTCTAGGCCATCAAAGATTTCCCCATTTACAACAAGCTTATCAGGGAAGAGTGTTTCAAGAGGCCTAGAAGAATAAAAAGAGATGCCCCCACTATCAATTTTGTTGGGCAGTTGTCTGATCTAATGCTTGGGAGGGTTATCTCCCCAAAGTACTTGGATCTTAGTAGCCCAATAGTGGATGTGCACATTAAATGTATTGTAGTCCCCAAAAACTTGATTGACATTGGGGCTGTAATCAATGTCATGACCAAGGAAACCATGTTGAAGCTCAACCTCCAAGGATCCTTAAGGAAGAACACTATAGTGGTGCAACTTGTAGATAGATCCATAGTAGCCCTTGAGGGATTTATTGAGGATGTGATGGTCTCCATCGAATCCTAGGAATATCCCATATATTTTTCTTTTCATCCAGCCCAAAACCAAGTTTAATGGGCACCATCTCATTCTAGGATACCTTGGTTAGCCACTGCTAATGCTTACATTAGTTTCAGGGTTGGAAACATGACCATTAAAAATGGGCATCTCACAAAGTAGCTTGTATTATATCCTCCTGCTCAACCCTCTATTGAGCATGATTTACTTATGTGGGTAGAGGAAGAGGGAGTGGAATATTTTTATCAATCATCCCTCTACCCATTTTTCACATTAGACACTACTATAGGAGGTAGGCAGTCAGATGAGGATGACCTTATTGTTCACTTCTTGCATAATCAACCTCCTAATGTCATACAAATTGATAAGCTAGTGGAAGAATCATTAGTGAAACCTGAGAAAAATCCATGGGTTGAACTATTTACAACCAATTCTGATCCAGAACATGCTAAGGTTATGGAAATCAATCCATCTATTACTCTAAAATTCAACCCTTCCCTCTCAGCAGAGCAAGAAGAGAAATTGTGCACTATATTGAGACAACATATTGATGCCTTTGCTTGGGACTATAAGGAAATGAAAGGTGTACATCCCTTAGTTTCTACCCACCATATTTAAATTAAGGAGGGATGTAAACATGTGTGCCAACCCTAGAGGAGAATGAACCCTACCTTTAAGGATATTGTGAAAGAAGAATTGCAAAAACTATTAGATGCAGGATTCAACTACCCCGTTTCAGATAGAAAGTGGGTATCCCCTCTTATCATAGTACCCAATAAGAATGGGAAGTGGAGGATCTATGTTGAGTATAGGGAACTCAACAAGGCTACAAATAAAGGCCATTTTCCTTTGTCCTTCATCGATCAAGTTTTCGATGGCCTTGCAAGGAAGATTTTTTCTCTTTCATTCTTGGATGGATTTAGTGGATATAATTAGATCCAAATAAGCCTTGAGGATCAATACAATACCACCTTTACATGCTCGCGAGGGAATTTTTCCTATAAACTCATTCGATTTGGCTTATGCAATGGCCCTGCCACATTTTAGGGGGAAGTTTTGGGTATTTTTGCTGATATTTTCCATGACACAATTGAAATCTACATAGATGACTTCACCCCTTATGGAAATGTTTTCCAGGAATCTCTTTCCAATATGTGAAAATTTCTAAAGAAATACATTTAAATTAATATTTCACTGAGTCTCGAAAAGTGTGAATTTTTGGTGAATGCAGGGATTGTCCTAGGTCACTTCCTTTCTAAGGAAGGGATCCAAGTTGACCCTAACAAGGTCATCATCATCAAAAGGGTCCTTGTCCCTAAAAAACAAAGGGATGTTAGAATTTTTCTTAGGCTAGATTGATATTATAAAAGATTCATTAAGGACTTTAGAAATTTGGCTTCACCTTTGTTTTGATTGTTGACCAAATATTTAGATTTTTGTTGGACTAATAAATGTCAAGAGACATTTGAAGAGATAAAATAGAGATTAACCACTACACCAATTCTTAGAGGTACTAATCGGGCATTGCCTTTCCACATCCACATAGATGCATCAAAAAAAGTTGTAGGATAAACTTTGAGATAAGTGGAAGACAAATTCCTTTATGCCATATATTTCATTAGTAAGAACCTCTCCAAAGCTAAACTTAATTACACAATTACTAAAAAAAACTCTTAGTTGTTGTGCACTCCTTCAACAAGTTTAGGCAATATATAATTGGATACCAAGTATTTGTTCATACTAATCATGTAGTCATTAAATACTTAGTGAATAAATCTGATGTTAATGCTAGGATCATTATATGGTTATTATTGTTGCAACAATTTGATCTAATCATTGTTGATAAGCCAGGGAAATAAATGAAATTTTAGATTTTTTGTCAGAGGAGATGATAGATGACCAACTTCCAGATGACACCTTTTGTCTATTTCACTACTATGTCCTTGGTTTGTTGGGAGGTTCCCCCTAACCTATTCTCCAAGGAGAAGAGAAGAATTGTTAGGAAGAGTGCCCCTTTCACTTGGATTGGGGGGAATCTCTTCAAATTTGGACTAGATTAGATCTTGAGGAGATGTGTGAGGGAAAATGAGGTCTTTAACATCCTCTCAGCATGTCATGATGGACCCTATGGGGGCCATTTTGTTGCTAAGAGGACAACCTTCAAATTCCTCCAAGTTGGCTACTATTGGCCTACTCTACACCAAGATGCTAGAAGATACACTGTTAGATGTGATGAGTGCCAAAGGATGGGAAAGCCTACACCCAAGGATGAGATTCCCCTGTAACCTCAAGTGACTCTTGAGCTATTTGAGAATGAGGCATGGATTTCATTGGGCCAATTGATCCTCCATCTAGACAAAAGAGATACATCATTATGTGCACTGATTACTTCATAAAATGGAATGAAACAAAAGAAATAAAGGAAACAACTGAGTAGAAGGTGGAAAAATTTCTAAGGGAAAATATCTTTTACAATTTTGGATTTCCAAGGGAGATGGTCACCAATCAAGGAGCTCAGTTTACTTCAAATCTGATTAAGGGCATCATGGAGCAGCATCATATAAAACACAGAAAATACACTTCCTATCTTCCTCGGGAAAATGGGTAGGTGGAGGTCACAAACATAGCTTTGGATAACATCTTGACTAAATTTTTCAGCAACAACAAAAAGGATTGGGTAGCCCAACTTGTAGAGGCCACTTGGGCCTATAATACCACTTGGAAAACTACCATTGGATTCACCCCCTTTGAGCTATTTTATGGAAAGGAGGCTTTGTTTTCCATTTAGTTTGAGTAAAACACGTTGAGAATGGCAACACATTTGGATTTAGACATCACTGCAACTCAATAACAAAGGTTTCTCTAGCTCAATGGTTTGGATGAGTTCAAATTGCAGGCTCTCATGCCTACTGAGGCGGTCCAACTACAAATAATTTAAACATCTGGCATGATAAAAACATCAATAAAGGGACCTTACAAGAGGGTGATTAGGCCCTATTGTATGACTCCAAGTTCAAGGATATTAAGGGAAAATTGATGACAAGATGGTTGGGCCTTTATCTAGTAGAAAATTTTCATGAGAATGGGTTTGTCCAAATAAGAACAATTGATGAAGAAGGAATTCCACTGTTAGTTAATGGTTACCAGTTAAAGTTGTATAAGAGGTCTTTTTGAAAGGAGGAGTTTACCAGATCAATAAGCAATGAGACAAATGGAATTTGGGGTCTCACAACTCTCAGTTCATCCAACCTTTGATGAGCAGAAGAAGAAAAAAAAAACGAAAGAAGGGAGAAAAAAGGGGAAGAAAAAGGAAAAAAGGAAGGAAAAATAAAAGAGCCTAGGTGAAAACCTCCATGAGGCACCTGAGGCCAAATATGGGGCTAAAAACCTCTATGAGGTAGTCTAAGAGTTAAAAAATAGTAAATGAAAATATCCCTTGGTGAAAAGCTCCTTTGAGGCACCTGGGGTAGTCATGTTTGTTGAAAAACTCCTTTGAGGTAGCCTACAGGTCTCAAGAAAAAAGAAAAAAAATGAAAAAGAAGGAAAAATTAAAATTAAAATAAAAAATTAAAGGGAAAGTAAGGGAACCCTTACATAAATATTGCTAACATATTTTTCAAGTTTCCAACGATGACTAAATAAGGACAATAATCAAAGTAATCAACCTCAACACCCCACTTTTGCACCCACCAAGACTAGTTACGTGCATATCCTTCATCATTACATCAATTTCCCCAAGTCCCCCCATGACCAGGCAACATATCTCACTCAATTCTTCCTTAGTATTGAAGTGCTACAAGATTGTCTTAAAACGCTACAAGATTGTCCAAATTTGCTATAGGATTGTGATCGGCACAGAGGACAGGTTCAGATCTTATGTTTCCATGGGGGAAAGGAAGGAGAGGTCTACCACACCACCATCACCCATCCTCCACACCATTTAGGCACTTCTCCACCCCAAATAATCATCTTTGTCCATAAAAAAAAAAAAAAAACCCATTTTTACCACTCCTTTCATTGTTTTCACCACCACCAAAGATTTTAATCTGTGTCCATGAGTTTAACATGAATTATCAGAGTTTTTGAATGCATTGTATGAATTTTATTCTAATCATAGGGGGGTCTATGTGACTATTATAGGAAGGAACCCAATCATGTAGCAGTGTGGATAAACCCTCCAGGACCACAGTCAAAAGCACTTGGAAGAACTAGAATGAAGAATTGACCATCATGAAGCATTGAGGGATCATTTTCTTGATATTTTTCAACCACAAAAATTTTGCAAGGTTGGTACTAAGTCGCTT
Source organism: Pinus tabuliformis (assembly GCA_031772625.1). Classification (NCBI taxonomy): domain Eukaryota; kingdom Viridiplantae; phylum Streptophyta; class Pinopsida; order Pinales; family Pinaceae; genus Pinus; species Pinus tabuliformis. The sequence continues at coordinate 551,341,861 of CM062809.1, forward strand.
ATCATCTCCAACAACAAAAACTTGATCCACCATCAGCAGGACCTATAGTGATCGTGCTCAGTCAAGCACATCTCAAGAAAAATATGTACAAAATAAAAAGGAAAACATATTCCAGAGTAGAGTTAAAGCATGGAGCAACCAGTATGGGAAGTGGCACCTCAAACAGTCAGCAGATCAACCACCATTTTTGAAACAGCATGCAGACATCAAGGCAGCCAGAGACCATTAAGTAGGCATGGGTATGAAATTCCTCACCTCTTCCTTTAAGTGCATGATAGTTCGAAAATGTCTAAAATGTATGAGGAGCGAGGTTTTTGTAGGTTGGAGGTGGCCAACAGTCCCAACCACCCTCGAACAGTTAAGTGAAGTAAATTTCCTCTCTCATGCAATGTAGGGAAATGAAAAAATGGGAAGGGTGATAATTTTGAGGAGTGGGCCAATAAGTTTATGAAGTTACGAAGGTGGTAGGTGGGGGCCATCTCATACAACGCGTTGAGCCCACCACCACACCACAAAAGAATAAAGGACAAGCTTGAACTTCATTTGTACCAAGAGATAATTCCCAAAAAATGGTAATAAAGGCCCACTACATCGTTGACAGTCAATCTAGCTACCACTAGGGGGGGGCTAGGATGCTACAGAGGTGCTGTAGGATCAGAATTTAGTGCTACAAGATTGCACGGAATTGTTATATGATTGTAACGATTTGCTACAATATTGACTCAGGGGGTGAAAAGGGCTCTATTTGGTGTGAATTCTCCTCCAAAACCAAAAAATCCATGAGGGAGTCTCCAAAGGAGGGGTAAGTCATGCATTTCCCTCACCTTCCATGTAAGAAAATTGAAAAACTTGATCAATTCCTACATCCTGTAGCAAACCCTTGAAATTAAGATTTTTCAAACCCTGTGTTTTTTTGTGTGGAAAGCATGGTATAAGAAGAAATAATTTTTTTTGAGTGTGGAATATCATTTACATACATCTTGTCAGAAGAAAAAATCCATTTCTCTCATCTTTATTTTGAAACCCTAGGCTTACCAGAAGTTGATAATTAATTGAAAATCCTTTAGAAGAAACTTAGAGGAGCCATAGTAGAGAACATGGGAGGAGACTTCAATATAAGGGAACCCACAGACTCAAATAAAATCCACCAACATCCTCTTGTTAGAGACATCTTCATATGTCACTAATGGATGGGGTTCTTTAAGAAAATTAAGGGATATGATGATGAGATAACCCATGAATTTTCCATGTCCCTTCAATCTCAAGGGGAAGATAGTGCCACCACCATTGTAAGAGAGATTCTCATCCATATCAATGCATAACTCATTAGTAGGGTTACCACATTGGCCTTGGGAGTTAGGTGGGGCAAGGAGGATAGGAAAAAAATCCACCACATCTAAAAAGAATTTCTTCCTCCCTAAAGAAAAGCCAATTTAGTATAAAAATGGAGTTGTAAGGCAGAAATTTCCTTACCCATGGTTTGAATTAGCCTACAACATCTTAAAATACATATCATGTGAGGGGAGGTTAAGTGTTTTGTATGCCTATCAGTTTAGGCTACTTTATGAGATGAGGTTCCAAACAAAATTGTTTATCCCAAACGGGCATAGTATACCCCACTTTCTTCTTTACTCTATGATAGAAATGAGCCAGAGCGTGAGAGAAGGGAAACACCAATACATTTCTCATCATGATCTCATAAGGCTCATTGTCATGGATTCCTTGAGTCACCTCAAGAACCCTCTACCATGGATAAAATTTGTAGAGATGGATAGGGAGACCTTCATTGAGACTCAAGCCCAACCTCTGCTAGAACATGAAGATAGCACAAAAAAACGTGTTACTAAAGAGGAGGCTAAAGAAGAGAAGGGGGAAGGAAAGGGAGAATAAGTTGAAGGGAAGAAAGAAGAAGAGAAACTAAAGGCAGAGAAATAGGCCCTTGGGGAGCCTTCTAGGCCTCAAAAGAGGAGAAAACATAACAAAAAAATAAGCCTCTTAGGAGGAAACATTGAACAAGAGGTGGTTGCCACCCTGACAGCCCTTAGCACACATGTTAAAATCAAAAGGAGGTATCCCAAACAAGGCCCCTTATATTTCAAGAGAAGAAGGAGTACTAGAATCAAACAAGGGAAGCATCAACCTCCTTCAGCAGTCCCCATCACAATTGAAGAATTTGTCAGCCACCAAGAAGGGGAGAATGGATAAGGAAAGAAGAAAATTGAAGAATTCACCTCCCTCAAGGCCAAAGGAAAGCAACCTCAGACCTCCCAAAGAAGGGCGAACACTAGGGAAGCTAGGGCCAAGAAACAAGAAGAAGAAACTACCCAACTATAGGAAGAGATAGGACTACTATAGGAAAGGGAACAAATTTCTATAGGAAGGTGAGGCAGAACCACAAGACCTCTAGAAGCCTGATCCCTAGCTTGATCTTATGTCCTACTACAAGTTCTATGAGCTAGATAGAGCTATATGAAATTTTTTCAATCCCCGTCATACTTAAGCTAGACATATAGCGAAGTCGAACCTATCGATGGATGCAGATTGCTAAATCAAATAAAATTGAGGATGTGGGCCTCCTGGAAGAAAATATGAATAAGATGGGTGAATAAATGGTTGATTAGATATTAAGAGATTCAATCATGAGGGAGTTGTTGCAAATGGAAAATAAAAGGTTAAGAGGGTAGTTGTAGGAGAGAGAAGGACAACTTTCCACCATGGAAAGCTTAGATATGGAGGCCATTGATTGCATATAGCCATCCAAGTCATATGCAATCTTTCTCAAAGGAAAATGGATGCAATTTAAAATCAAAACCTTGACACAATATGGCTCTCTCCCATTTCAGAATCATAAAAAGTTTATTGATTTTTGTTAGCAAGCCAAAATTGAGGATATGGCCAAATTAGTTGAATTTTACATGAACAATATGATCCTCATAAATATGAACTTCTAGGACCCTAATTCAAGATTTGGGGATGCACAGCTAATGGCCCTAGCTTCTTGTCTTGCCCATGAAGAAGAAAGGGTCGAGGAAGTAAAGAAGGTTATGGATAAGGAAGCAAAAAAGCCTTTAAATATCAAAGAAAAGTTAACAAGTTCCAGGGCTGTAATAAAAAATCATAGCCTGAGAGTTTGCAGGCATGTCAAAGGAGATGGCATGCTTTGCCACACAGTTTGAAGATCAGGGAATACCACTCCCCTAAAAGGTTGAGGGATGCATTAGAGAGAACCAAATTCTACAAGAGGATTTTTCAGAGATTTAATATCAACTAGATAGGGCTAAAACTCAGTCCTCCTTTCTTATTGGGTTTACAAGAAAGAAGAGATCAAGCAGAGGAACAAAGGGAGTGGGTAGTAATAAAGGTGAATGCAAGTTTTTATCCACAAGAGGGCACACCATCTAAACTACCTTGGGATGTCAGAGAGACCACCAAGGCCATGCATGAGCTACAAATCAGTGAGTATGTTTCTTAGAGGTTGAGAAACACCTTCAGTAGGGGGATCGTCATCATCAATAGGGCCCATATGGCCTACCTTTAGCCTATATTCACCTCTTTCCTCACATTTAATGGCATCTTTTTTACTATTATGTGGTTAGTAGGAAGACTAGAGGATGATTATTATATATCATGGCCTAATGTGGTTAATGTGCAGGAAAAGAGTGCATTAGAATGAATTTACTATTGATAGATACGTTGGAAAGAAGTTGGAGAATATGTAGGAGGATGGTATCTTACATTCGCTCAACCAAATCTCGACATGCTCCCTATATGTACTCTCTTCTAGTTCGAAGATCCATTGGCAGATGATGTGCTCAAGGACTACTGGGAGCAAGATCCATCCTTTTAGGACTTTTGGAGTAAAGCAACCCTCTTTCCAAGGAGGTTGCCCCTCAATCACTTGTATAAATAAGCAAACCTAAGGGCTCAGTAGGATTCGAATGGTTGGAGGAGGATAAATATTATTAGGATCTAAGAACATATTATTCCCATTTCCATTTATGATGTTGTTGACAAGGTTAATCCTCTCTGCGGACAAAGACGATCCCTCTAGCCCAATGAGTGGGTCTAGAAACTGAAGTGACAATCAATTAGACATCTTCTTAGGTTACAATTAACAATAAGAATGAAGGAAATGGCCTACCTTACTCTGATGATATTTTGATTTCCTTTGTTGAGAACTCTGAACCACTTATGTCATGGGCTTGTTCTTGCTTCTCTCAGTGTTTATGCACCTGCACAAGTGATTAAGACACAACAAGACATGCCAAAACAAATAAAAAATCCAATAGCAACCTATTTAACTGATCAAGGAATTTCAAGCTAAATGATACATGAACATATACATTTTGGGGAGATGAACCGACAATTGTGTATTATTAGAAAATAAAGGGAAGCTTACAACCAAAGCCTTGATGTTGATACACTCTCCTTGAGTGGTAATCCAAGTCCAAGCCAAGAACTCTCCAAGAACTCCTTCTCCAATTCGAATGAATAGCCTCTAGGCACAATCTTAGCGTAAGGGTGAAAATAGACAAGACCAAACCAGCCTCTAACCTCACCAACAATTTGGGAATGGGATAGGATGAATATATAGGCTGGGAAAAGGGGGTTAAGATCTCTCCAAAGATAGGATTAGGCTCGTATCTCAAGGAGGTATCTCATAGGGATAATATCAAGAGGCCAAGTTGGGATAATTTGACCTCATCTACGCCAAAAAACCTCTAGCTCACCACTCTGGAAGCTTCTATATCACGAAGCTTCTCATTCTCTTTGGGAAAATTGCCTTTTTGGGATCATCGCAGGTATACAAGTAAACATAGTGATGCCATCGCAGGTCGAGTATAATGAAACATGTGATCATCGCGGTTTTAAGTCTCATAAGAGTGATGATCATTAAATTAGGGTTTTAGAGCTATTTCTTTCAGGGAAAGCTCAAGGAATTTTCCAATCAATGCCTTATGAGGGATCTGAGCTATATACATGAATGGGTGCACTGCATAATGGTCATGTTTTGGGCACTTCGGGGTATGTCACAGGGAATTGCAGGAGGTGTGACAAAATACTGTGTAATAGATGCCCCCTAAAGCATGAAGGCAGAACGAGGAGTGATGGTTGAGATGATTTACAAGATTTTGCAAGGACGAGGACACACATTATAAAGAGACCTGCAAATCAAGGACACATATACATATCTGAGAGAAAGACATGAATCTATGGCATGGGCGCATCCATCTGGATAATAAGGACTATATGAAAGGATCCATGGTATGGGCGCAACCATCCAAATAAGAAGAATCATCTGTAAATCTACGATCCAAGGTATGGATGCAGCCATCTGATATAGAAGGATCATCATCATAAATATAAAGTCCCACGGTATGGTCATAGTCATCCATATAAAAGAAACATGTGTACTATCATGAATAACATATAACTCCAAGTAGCCTAAGTCATATCAGACAAAACTCAGGGTCTTGTGCTTCATCACCACCCGATCAAAGTACGAATTCTAACATGCGAATGAACGTGTCGTAGACGAACATGCTAGAAAACCACCTGATTACCGACCATTGATGTAAACCGTTAACAGGCACGAGAGTAACCACCCATAATGACAATGGCTCTCAAGGTACGACAGTACAATCTGTTATGAAACCAACTCACAGAAAGATAGAAAAGATAGATCAACGCCTTAGAATTCAGCCTCTTTGAGGGGGAAACCTCCTTTACATTACACAAATGAACAATTCTTGGGATGATTCAAATGGCAAAACCTTCTTTCTATATATAGGAGTCTAAGGGGTCACAATATAACCAAGCTGACCTAACAATAATAATATAAAGGCACAAAAATAACAATAGAGGGATTCTATGGGGCACAGTGATAACAATATGGGGACAATAGGGGCACAACAATATTAATAAGGGATACAACTACAATAGTAATGGGGGAATCACTAGTATTATAGGGACCCAACATGCCCCTCTCCTTCAAAAAAGTGTTGTCCTCAACACTTGAGTAGTTCTGGATGCTTTTGTATAAAATTCTCATCCTCCCATGTGGAATCTTTAGTGGATAAGTTCTTCCACTTGATGAGATACTCCAAAATTGATCGATTTTGTAGCTATCGAGTTCTTGTTTCTATAACTGCTTCTGGTTCCAATATCATTTTTCCTTCCTCGTCAAGTTTTGGCAATATTGTTTGAACTGGGAGCTTGTCACCTATAACCTTCTTTAAACATAAAGCATGGAAAACTGGGTGTACTCGAGAAGCTGCAGGAAGATCCAATTTGTATGCCATAGTACCAATCTTCTGCAACACCTTGTATGGACCATAATACTTTGGTGATAATTTATTATCCTTCTTAGCTTACTTGAGGGACATTTGTTTATATGGTTGTAGCCATAGGAATACCCAGTCACCTACATCAAAACTTCTTTCGCTGCGATGTTGATCTACCTGTTGTTTCATTCTATTCCGTGCCAACACGAGGTTATCCTTTAAGAGTTGGAGAACTTGTTGTTGATTCTCGATGTGATGTTCCACTGCTTGAACCTTAGAATTTTCTCTTAAATATGATGTGATGGATGGTGGTTGATATCCATAAAGCGCCATAAATGGGCTCATTTTTGCTACAGTATGGAAGGAAGTATTATACCACCATTTAGCCAGAGGCAACCATTTGACCCATTATGTCTGTTTATCAGATACAAAGCAACGAAGATATCCTTCCAAACATTTGTTTACTATCTCAGTTTGCCCATCAGATTGAGGATGACAAGATGAGCTATGAGCTAACTGAGTACCAAGACAAGAAAATAATTTTGTCCAAAAATTTCCAGTGAAAATGGGATCTCTGTCACTTACAATAATCTTTGGGTTTCCATGTAGCTTTTGAATTGTTTCCATAAATGCAGTAGCAACTGTACTGGCTTTAAATGGATGTGATAATGCACAAAAATGTGCATACTTGGTAAGTCTGTCAACTACCACCATGATGACACTCTTTCCTTCAGACTTGGGTAAACCTGTGATAAAATCCATTGAAACCTCCTCCCAACGTTGGCTTGGAATGGATAAAGGTTGTAATAGACTTCGGGTCTTAATTGTTTCAACTTTATTTTGTTGGCAAACCAAACATTCCACCACAAACTTTTGAATATCTAATTTAAGGCCAACCCAAATAAATTCCTTCTTAACCCTGTGGTATGTTTTTAAAAATCCTGAGTGCCCTCCTAAGGGAGAAGTGTGCAATTCCATAAGAATTTTTTGTTTGATTTGGGAATTCTTACAGAGGTATAAGCGATCTTTGTACCATAACGAATCATTTTTCCAGCTAAATGTATCAGATGTACTGGAATCTTGTTGTAACTTTCAAATAAATGCCCCCACTTCTTCGTAATTCTTCCATTCCTCCCTTGCTTTGTTTATCCAATCTGGTTGGATAATAGAAATGGCGCACAACAATACTTCCACATCCTCGTCCTTTCTTGAGAGTGAAACTACCACAACATTTTGCTTCCCTTTTTTGTAGATGATTTCAAAGTCATAATCCAACATCTTTGTGACCCATTTTTGTTGCTCTTCAGAGGATAATATTTGTTCTAAAAAGTATTTAAGGCTATCATGATTCATTTTTACCTTGAAGTGTCTTCCCATTAGGTAGGGTCGTCATTTCTTAAGTGCATGTAGTATTGCCAACATTTCCTTCTCATAAATAGCTTTGTGTAAATACTTTACCTTGATTGGACGACTTTCAAAAGCAATGGGTCTTTCATCTTGCATTAAAACAACACCAATTCCATTTCCCAAAGCATCACATTCCACAATAAAGGTTTTTGTGAAGTCTGGTGTAGCTAAGACCGATGCTTGGCACATTGCCTCTTTAAGATGTTCAAAGGCCTTTGTTGCTTTTGGAGTCCATGAAAATGCATCTTTCTTCAATAATGTTGTTAGAGGTGCTGATATTCTCCCATAATTCTTAACAAACTTGCGATAATACCCTGTCAACCCGATAAATCCTCGTAGATGCTTTATGGATGTGGGGATTTTCCATTCCTTAATGGTTTTAATTTTGCTAGGGTCTACCTTAACACCTCCATGAGATACAATATGACCTAGATATTCCACCTCTTGTACTCCAAAGAAACATTTCGAGCTTTTTGCATATAATTGTTTCTCCTCCAATAGTTGTAGCACCCTGTCAACATGTTCAACATAATCCTTCCAAGACTTGTTGTAGATTAGTATATCATCAAAAAATACTAACACAAATTTTCTAAGGAAGGGTTTGAAAATGGAATTCATCAAACCTTGAAATGTAGAAGGTGCATTGGTAATGCCAAAAGGCATGACCAAAAATTCATAATGACCCTCGTGATTTCTAAATGTTGTTTTCGGAATGTCTTCAATCTTCATTCTGATTTGATGATATCCTGAACGAAGATCCAACTTGGTGAAGTAAATTGATCCATGCAATTCATCCAATAATTCATCAATGACAGGAATGGGAAATTTATCTTTAATAGTGAGCTTGTTGAGCTCCCTATAATCCAGACACATGCACCATGATCCATCCTTCTTGTGCACCAATACTACTAGAGCAGAGAAAGAACTTTGACTAGGTTGAATTATACCAACCTCTAGCATTTCTGCAACCATACGTTCAATTTCACTCTTTTGGGCATAAGGATATCTGTACGGCCTGATGTTTGGAGGAACACTTCCTGGAATCAAATGAATAGCATGATCTTGATCACGAATAGGTGGGAGACCTTTGGGAGTCTCAAATACCTTGGAATGATTGTCCAAGACTTTTTGGAGATCTAGAGAAATAGGTGATTTCGATGTGGAAACATCTAGCGAACATAATTGTGCAATTACACCTCATTGTTCCTTTTTTAGAAGCTTTTTCATACCGTTAGAGCTGATTATCTTTCCCAGTTTCCCTGCAATACCCCTTAATTCAACCTCCTTTCCATCCACAGAAAAATTCATGAAAAGTTCTTGAAAATTAAAAGCTATTGTACCCAAGGATTGTAGCCATTAGACTCCTAGTACAACATCAGCACCTCCTATTGGAATGGAAAGCATTGGGCTATTCAATACATATTCTCCCATGGATAGCTTGATATTATGGTACTTTCCAGAGCAATTTATGGTTCCTCCACTTGCAACCATTACTTGACACTCTAGTGCTGGATATAGGAAGCAATTCAATTCTTTTGCTATCTTACAATGAATAAAATTGTGGGTACTTCCTAAATCAATCAACACTATTACCTTTTTCTTCTTGATATGTCCTTCTATCTTGATACTTTGAGGAGTGGTAATTCCAGCCAATGCATTACAAGATATTGTCGGATTCATTTCTTCTTTATCTAGGGTTTTTTTTGGAGTATATCCTCTTCTTTTGACATTTCTTGTTCCTTTTCTTCCTCCTCTTCACAATCTATGAAGAATAATTTCTTCTCGGCACACTTATGACCTTTAGTGTATTTGCTATCACAACTGTAACAAAGCCCTTTTGCTCTTTTTTCTTCCAATTGTTGTGGTGTCAACCTTATAGGTTGTGGAAGGCTAGGGGCGACAACACTTCCATATTTATAGTTGCGAGTGGTAGGCTTCCTGGTTGCCATAATTTTGCTTTCCATTTTTCTTGCTAACCTGAATGCCTTCTCCAATGAATCAGGTTCCCAAAGGCGAACCTCATGTTGGATATTATCCTTTAAAGTCCCTATGAACATATCAATCCTATGCTCCTCTGGAATATCTTTTACCCTTATGCTCAATTTTTGAAAGTCCTCGATGTGCTCCATCATTGAACCCTTTTGTTTGAGACTTATCAATTGGCTAAAAAAGGTGTTGATTTTTGTATCCTCATAATGTGTTGTCAATTCTTCTGTAAAAATTGCCCAGGTGACAATTTGTTTACGAGAGCAAAGCCATCGATACCATACAAATTGATTTGGTTCCAAATATGAAGTTGCAATACGTACCTTTTGTGTGTTTTGCACTTTATGGAGATCGAAAAATTGCTCCATCTATATTATCCATGTTGCGGGATCCTTGCCATCAAACTTCCTCATATTGATTTTTGGAATATGGTTGGTCTCCAATCCAACATTAGAGTCTATGAAATCATGATTAACATTTCTTTTGTTCTCATCATGAGTTTCCTTTACTACTGTTTCACCATTAGTGACCATTTTTTGTAGCAACTTATTCAAATTTATCTTCAATTCTTCCATCTTAGCTTCCACGTCATTCATCTTGGATTCATTTATCTTTAGTGAGAACGAAATTTGTTGTACTTGGTCTTGTAATTTTGATATATCATGTTGCATTTCTTCCTCTTCTTCACGAGTCATGCTAGAGCTTTCAGGTTTCTTACTAGGTGTTTCCATTTTCTTTCTTCAGGGCATTAATTAATGCTAATAATTCTTCACTATTCCCTTTGAATTCCTTCAAACTAATTTTTCAAATCAATCTTATGCAAAATTTAAAAAAAAATAACACCTTTTTCACTTTGTAGGAGCTCGATATTGAATCTGATGTATCTCTGTAATTTCGGATCATCCAGTTCTAAAATTGCGACCTGCAGTAGCCCTCTACGTCCTCTTTCCAATGCCACCAGTCTGATCAAATTTAGATTCTCCATGATAGATTTACGCACAATCTCCCAAGATGACTTGATTATATACCTTTTCAGAAGAGCGAACTTGTATGAAGTGCCACGTGTCACTGTTTTGACCTTTAGGTCTAAAAAATATACACAGGAAATTACAGTCCGTCCTCTTTCTGTAACTTCTTATGACATTGCAATCTGATGCCCAAAACAAAAGTTATGACGATTTTCCCAAGGTCACATGTTTGGAATGTAATTCAAGAGTCTGCAAAAATACCAACTTCCTCGGATCATATCTCCGCAAATATTGCGCGAAAAGCTATGAAATTCGAACCCAGAGTTCAGCATGATTTCATCTCAAATGGGTTTTTTCTCTTCTGAAACGTCACAGAAAAAAAGTTATAGCGAAAATGCCACGATGACCTATTTGGAGCAGCGAAACCCTAGAATCCAAAGCTCTGATACCAAAATGTTATGAAACCAACTCACAAAAAGATAGAAAAGATAGATCAACGCCTTAGAATTCAGCCTCTTCAAGGGGGAAACCTCCTTTACATTACACAAATGAACAATTCTTGGGATGATTCAAATGACAAAACCTCCTTTCTATATATAGGAGTCTAAGGGGTCACAATATAATCAAGCCGACCTAACAATAATAATATAAAGACACAAAAATAGCAATAGAGGGATTCTATGGGGCACAGTAATAACAATATGGGGATAATAGGGGCACAACAATATTAATAAGGGATACAAATACAATAGTAATGGGGGAATCACTAGTATTATAGGGACCCAACACAATCCGTGAATGTGATAATGAAGCTAAAGTGAACAGTCATCGAAACGTCCAATCGAAGGCCAATGACGAAAACCTGTTGTCAGATGTGAAGAACTTTCCATTAAGGCATGCAAGCTCTAAGGTATTGAAAGGGAGTTTCTAAGTCATCTTCCTGGATAATGAGTTGAAGTCAATAGAAAGTGACCTGCCGAAGGAGGGTCATAATGATTCCCCCATCATTGACATGAAACAAGGAACAAAGTGGAATAAGTTTCAAGACTGTAACAATGACTCAAACAGTGTATAGGTAAATAACTGCAGATTGGACTTCTCTTGAACATATTGGTGACACAACTCCAGAGTGTGGCAGCATTAGACTCAACATAGGACCAAGGGTCATAATGACGAGGTGGAATAGTCAAATGAGAGGAAAAATGGATCACCCAAACCCGAAAGGACAAGTGACTGAGTGAGGATATCCCAAACCTGACATGAGATGCAGAAGAGTGTCATGTTCAAGAGTGACATGCTACCTATACAAAGAATGTTTCATCTTCATTTTCCCCCCACTATTTCTAGTGAGTACCTCTTTATTTTTACACAAGATTGAAGAGGATACCATATGCTTGTCGTATAAGTTCTCCCTTCAGATGAATCCATCCTAGTAAGTTTTACGAGCCCTAGGAAGGAGAAAGATGGGCTGGTCATGGTGACAAGTCTTTCATCGTTTAATTTTTAACAAGTCTGATGGAAGAGTAACTCAGTGTCTTTTTCATGTTTAGAGAGTTTGAAAAAGAGATGAAAAATAAAACTCCATCAGGTCCCTTTTCCTAATTTGTCTCTCGAACCCAAAAAGGTAGAAAACAATATTCGAGAGAACCTCTTGACCATTTCGACCAAGGTGTACCTTTTCCATAAATAGTCAATCTCATCCCAAAAGAGGGGTAAACTTATACTGAGTAGATGTCAATTCATTTACTTTAACGAGTTCGAAATGACAAGTACTCGACAATCTTTTCATATTTTTGGAGTCGAAAAGAGCTGAAAGACGACTCCACCCAGAGGAACGAGTGGTATGAAAGGATAGCAAAGGGTTCCGATCATGATGGAACTTCTCAAAACATGTAATGGTCAAGAGGCTGGTTAATAAGACCACTTATTGTAGATGTTCCTCAGGTAAGGGAAAAACTACTAAGTGAAAGCATATAATTGGCCAAAGATATGGTGACGATGGAATGAAAAAACCAAGGCTCATCTAGAAAACATGCTGATAGAAACGGAAATCACGAGATGTAAAGTGGGAATGTTTCATTTTTACACAAGCTTGAAACATCGGAAACTATGCTTGATTATACTTGAAGATGGTTTCATTTCTCACAAGCTTTAAACATGAGAAAAATTATGCTTGGATTTGGTTTCATTTTTACACAAGCTTGAAACAAAGATAAACTATGCTTGGGTTTGGTTTCATTTTTACACAAGACTGAAACAAAGATAAACTATGCTTGAGATAAGTTTGCATGCCCCTAGCATAATGACTCAATTTGAGGTACATGCCCCCCAAGCTTCATTCAACTAAGTGGATGGAATCAAGGTTCACTTACGAGATCAAGTGAAAGACTCGACTGGGATTTTACGAAATATAATCAAAGACTCGAATTGGAAGGGGATTTGTTTCATTTTTTAACGAGCTTGACACAGGAAAAGAACCTTTCTCATAACACTTTGTTTCATTTTTTACCGAGCTTGACACAAGTAAAGGAACTATGCTAAGAACACTTTGTTTCATTTTTCACTGAGTTTGACACAAGTAAAGGAACTATGCTCATGGGGACCTATTTCATTTTTTAATGAGGTTGACATAGTAAAAGAACTCTCCTCACGGTCCTTGTTTCATTTTTTAAGGAGCTTGACATAGGACAGGGAACTCTGCTCCATGGTCCTTGTTTCATTTTTTAACGAGCTTGACACAAGACAAGGAACTCTGCTCCATCTCTTTGATCACAGACCAAAGGAGGCCATGGCTTCCAAGAGGTTCTCATCAGAAGGGAGAACAACACTCTGGAAGGGATACGTGTTTAGGGATCCAAATGAAAAATCAGGTTCCAATGCCCCCAATACATGGTGTACTACATCACCTACTAGATCATCAGTAGATGTGGGCATGGAATAGGTGGCCACGTAATTAACCTATGGCAGGGGTGATACTGCTTTCATATGAGAACCATTTAGGGATGATGGTTGAGTGGGATTTGATTCAGGACCAATGAATGTAAGCTGATCAATGATCACAATGCTTCCTCCATGCGAGAAACACATCCCTCGAAAGAGGGAAGAGACAAGAGCTCCCATGACATAAACATAGTCACAACCAATGAGTAGATTAAAATTTAAAGGGCCTTGGACAACCATCACGTATATATAGACAGTATTTCCTCCCAAAGTAATAGATAACTTAGGAACGATCCCTAATGGTTCATTGGATCCTCTGTTAAAAGCTAACAGATTCTGGGTGATGGGGACAAGCTGAGGAGAACCTAAAGCTTTCCAAGTAGTTGAGGACAGGATACTAACAGATGCACCCTCATTTATGACTATGCTAGGTATGGCCATATGGTAAGCATGTATTGTAATCTAGAAAGGCACATAAGATATAAGGTGATATCCTGCCAGTCGACTCTAATCAAAAGATGTGACTAAACTACTCAGAGGGGGTGTCGTAGGAATGTGAGAGCTACCCTCTTACTCAATGGGAATAGGAGAAATGTTCTCATGCACCTCGGGAACAGGAGGATTTCTCTCCAGTTCATTCAAAACTGAAGAAACCAGAAGAACCTGAGCAATATGAGGTTTACTCTCTATCGGAAAGGTACAATTAACTGAAGGTGGGGTCAAGTCTACCGGTTTATCAATCAATGGTTGGTAGAGAATGGACTCATGAGACTCACTTTCAGAGAGATTAGGATTGACCAAAGATGATTTTCGATTAAACATTGGATCAACTAGCGGAGGAGTAAGGGAAAGCTTTTGATACCCAGTTGAAAGACGAGGTTGAGAAGTTGTAAGGTTTTCCAACTCTTTAGAAGCTTCATCCATAATAGGACAAAGGTGAATGGGATGATTACCTTCACATAACCTTACAGGGAAATTTGACTTTTCCCTTTTTCCCATAGGCTTTACTATTGCTAGTTGAGAGTTTGTCACCAGCATGATCGCCAAAGGCTGATGACAAAGGTCGATGTGAACATGTGGACCACACTTCTAAGACCTTGGGAATACTAGAACAATTCCTAAGAAGGTGGTCACCCTTACATAACATGCAAGGGAATTTTACTTTCCAAGGCTCGTTGGAAGATTTGTCTTCATTAGTTGCATCTGTAGCAATAGTTGTTCAGTTGCCCCCTTGCTTATTTTTCTTCTTCTTCTTCACCCTCTTCTTCTTCTTCATAGCTTCCTGGTTACTAGAATCCATACTTTCACCAGGCGAAGAGGAAGAACGAGGTGAAGAAATAGGCGAAGAGGGCAAGAGGTCAACTTTAAGACCAACGTGAGGTTGATATTGTTCAGGTGGAGGATAACTTAGTTGAAAATCAGTTTGGACACTCGAAACCACCGAGGTCGAAAATAACCAAACTGGTAGACCAATGGTCAATCCAGGAAGGGACAACGTCGCCATATAAGGAGCACAAGTATTTCCAAAAGAAAGAAAAGGACTAGGATTCCCATCATAGGGGTTTCCTTGACTGATAGATGCAAGCAATGTTGCCATTGGTATCAACCTAAGATCTTCTGAATATTTCCACAGGAAGGATGTTATTCTGTGGTCAATTAATTTTAGAATTTGAAACAAAAACTTTTCCTTTTCATGTTTTAAGAGTTGAGAAAGGGACGAAAACGTGACTCTATTTGCTTTCGTTGGTTTAGAGAGCTCGAAAGGACAAGTGCTTGATGATATTTTCAAATTTAAAGAGTCAGAAAATATCGAAATGACCACTCAGGTAACTCTAGGCAAAAGGAGTACCAAGTAACATGAACTACAATACACACCTCACACAATAAATTTACCAAGGACTTGACATACGTGCAGGCAATCTCCCCGAGTGTTGTGTTTGGTGTATCATGTTTACAGGGTGACAAACTCGACTTCATATGGATAAAGGTTTGAAACCTATGAGGGTCTCCCTTTATATATGCAACAGTACAGGGAGCACAAGTATGTGCTAGCGATGTTTAATGCCGAAGCGAACGACAGCCACTAAGTTTTATAGGCGTCGAAATACGTCTCTAGCCTAGACCACTAAGTATGAATGTTAATGTTCCAAATGCCCCTTAGATTAATTGGTAGATTTTAAAGTTGATATTGGAATTATGTTTCAATTTCAAGGCCTTAACGATGTTACCTAAACACCTATGATGCAACTATATCAAAAAAGGAAATTTTCCACTTCAATGAAAGCTAGACTAACCAAGGGAAGAAATTCCAATCAATAATGCATCAAACAAAATGCATCATGCAAAATGATTTCCACTAACTTTCACTTTTGTCTTCCAAACGCAGTGCCAAAAGTAAAAATGATTTTCAGTTTTCACTATCCTAAATGCAACTTTTTCGAAAGCAAAATGGTTTTACTTTACTAAGATGCATTTAGATGAATTATGCTTTTCTTTTCATTTTGAATGATTTGATGCACCTAATACAGTTTTTATCTTTCAATCACTAAAAAATGTGATATATTTTCAATGATGAATTTCAAAAAATAAATTTTCAATGCAATTAATCTAACGCATTTTCACGAAAAGTAAATTTCAAAATACAAGCTAAAACAGATGCAAAACGATGTTTTCAATGATTTCTACAGAAAACAACACTCAATCAATGAGAAAAACAAACATATCAATGACACCAACAAGTAGAAAATGATGACCAATTGACCAAAAACACTAGAACTGAGTCAAATTTCAATTCAAAACCAATGAGACAATTTTTGCAAATTAATCAAGGCAATCAATCAAAAAACTGACAAATCCAAGCATATGGGATGGGAAAAGACCGTAGGGGCCAAGACACACTGGATTCTTAGGGAGAAACCTCAAAAATTCTCACATTCAAGGATCATATCTACTTTATATACCCAAAACCACGATGGAAACACTACTTTGTATAGAAAAAGTAGTGATGATTTCAGTGCGACCAAATAATGAAGAGAAAAAATTTCATCGCGACTGTAAAGGTAAAAACCATGATGCCATCGCTATTGTTAAGGGTAAACCCACGATGGGCGAGGAATATGGGAAAGAACTAAAAATATTCCAAGAAACAATATAGAGTTAGCACTTTAAGGTAGTAATCAGTGATGGTATAAACCCAGACTGATGCAAACAAGCTGAAAAATCGATGGTTGTTCAAACTAGTCAAAACATCAGGGTGAAGGATTGGATGGAAAGGATCATAGGCTCCCCAGTGGAGTCGCCATTTTTTTGACAAGGTTAATCCTCTCTGCAGACAGAGATGATCCCTTTAGCCTAATGAGTGGGTCTAGCAACTGAGGTGACAATCAACTAGACATCTTCCTAGGTTACAATTGAAAAGAAGAACGATGAAGATGGCCTACCTCATTCTGATGTTATTCCGATTTCCTTTGTTGAGGACTCTGAATTGCTTGTGTCATGGGCTTATTCCTTCTTCTCTCAGTGTTTATGCACCTGCAAAAGTGATTAAGACACATCTTAGCATAAAGGTGCAAATAGACATAGACCAACCCAACCTCTAACCTAACCAACCATTTGGGAATGGGAGAGGATGAATATATAGGCTGTGAAAGGGAGTTAGGATCTCCCCAAAGATAAGATTAGGCCCTTATCTCAAGGAGGTAGCTCATAGGGATAATATCAAGAGGCCATGTTGGGAGAATTTGACCTCATCTACGCCGAAAAACCTCCAACTCGCTGCTCTGGAAGCTTCTAGATCACGAAGCTTCTCATCCTCTTTCGGAAAAATTCTTTTTGGGATCATCACGGGCATGCAAGAAAACAGAGTGATGCCATCGTGGGTCGAGTATAATGCAACATGTGATCATCACGATTTTAAGTCTCATAAGAGCAATGATCCTTAAATTATAGTTTTAGAGCTATTTCCTTCAGGGGAAGCTCAAGGCATTTTCCAATCAATGTCTTAGCACTAGTACAAAATGAGAGATTAATGACTATGTGACTAAAAGTGTTAGTCACCACAACTCTTTAAAGTGAATTACTATTAAATTTGAGCAGTTTTAAGTGACCAAACTAAAAATGACTAACTTAAACAACTAATTTAGTCTAGGGATAAAATATATGACTAGATATTAAGTGACTCAACTAAAAGTGACTAACTTAAATGACTAATTTAGTCTAGGACTAAAATATATGACTAGATAATAAGTGACAAAATTAAAAATGATTAACATAAATTAAAAATGATTAGCGCTTTACTTGTAAGGACACAATATCATATTTTTACTTGTTCATGTTGGATTTGACAGATCTAGGTAACATATCTATGGCATAGTAAACACTCTTAAGCTTCACATGAGTACATGAATGCATGAAACACCTTGATATTTAAGCTCTTTATAAATAATTGTGAAAAGGGTTTACAAATTTTCATCATGGTCAAATTTTTCTCTTGATACATTTATTTCTTACATTTTTTGAACAAATTTGACATTTTAACCACACCCTTACGCAAATCAATGCATGGGAATGTGAAATGACTTGGTTCATAAGGCTAACAATTTATTATTTTTAAGATTGTCTTGATGGTTTACTTTCCTGCCTTTTTGTAGATGTATGATCACTTTCTAATTTGAAATGCCACATCCTAACACACATAACGAGATAGTGATTGAAGCCCAATAGTGCCACTATTGGTGCACTCTACACACAATTTAGACAATGCACACAATTCTTAAATATTTGATGTTGACATATGGAATTTCTTATTGTTTAGGGGTGCTTTAAAACTTACATTGATCTCTAGTCTTAATGGTAATTTGTTCTAAATACATAGTGGTTATTGTGCTCACACGCTAATGGTATTTCTCATGGTTCATTAGTTGTAATTATGCACTTTGGAATGTTACAAATACATTGTTTGGGTCACAATTCTATGTTTACAAACTGGCCAACTATAAATGGTGATAAATTGATGATAAATGGATGATTTTTTAATGTTACAAATGTGTAAGTAGTCCACATTCAACTTTGTTGTCTTCATTGTCCTTAGCAAAAACCACAAGTTTCATTATTTCCTTTATTTATCATCGCAAACACATAACTCTTTGTTGTCCCAAACATAGTTAATACTATTGGTGTATGATCTCTTAATTGTGGAATGGTCTCTTGATGATGATAATGAACTCTCAATATCCAATGCTCATGAATACGATGAATGAATGTTATAATTCCTTACTTGTATGGACAATGTATGATTCATTTTCTATTTTTATTGTGCCATTATATATTTGCTTCACTAGCATTTCATGTTATATGGTTAATTAAGCAAGCTTTATCACTAGTCTTCATTAAGGAACTTCCCTTCATTACTCAACTAAATCCATCTTAACTCCGGATCTATCAATCGCTGAGAGGGATGAAATATCTCAAGGTGCAAACCTATTTTTTGAGTGAAAAAATTGAGGAAAGGTTTTCACCTCGAGAGATTTTATCCCTCTCGACACTTGATAGATCTAAAGTTAAGATGGATCTAGGCTAGTTTTAGTCATGTGCAACCAAAGAAAATCTAACAACATATGATTAATTTTATCAATAATATGTAAGTTCATCTGATATTAATATAATCATTTTAAATATGCTAAATATGTCTGAGATTAATCTGGTCATTTTAATTTTAAATTTTCTTAGTTACCTCAATTTGTTGAGATGATAAATATTGTTAATAATTTTAATGATGAAAAATGATGAAATAAATTTTTTGAATGTAAAGTGACAATGTAATAGTGTTGAATGATAGAAAATGTGAATAATAAGAATATAGTCAATTACAAATAGTCTTCATTGTGATTAATCTCAAACTATTTTCTTCTACTATTCTTATTGTCACCCTTGTTACTTTTGTCATCTTTTCATATCGATTATATGAAAAGGATAGGTTAAATCATAAACCATTTAAATCTTTAGCTCGAACTATTGAAGTAAACATTCTAACTTGTCTCTCTTTCTCTCCAATATTAATAGTTTGAATTACTATAACACAAAAGTCAATGTACATTGTTAATAATTTTGTGTGCTTACATTGAAATCAATGCACAATGTTAATCCAGTCACTTTAAAATCAATGTACCATTATACATCCAATTACATCAAATCAGAAATCAACATATACACTTAAATCAATGCATCTAATGCAAGAAATCAAATAAGATTAGAAAACAACATTTACACTGAAATCAATGCATCTAATGCAAGCAATCAAATAGGATTAGAAATCAACATTTACATTCAAATCAATGCATCGAGTGCAAGTAAGAAAATAGGATTATAAACCAACATCTACACCAAAATCAATGCATCTAGTGCAAGCAATCAAATAGGGTTAGAAATAATTATCTACACTGAAATCAATGCATTTAGTGCAAGCAATCAAATAGGATTAGAAATCATCTACATTGAAATCAATGCATCTAGTGCAAGCAATCAAATAGGATTAGAAATCAACATCTGCACTGAAATCAATGCATTTAGTGCAATTAATCAAATAGGATTAGAAATCATCTACATTGAAATCAATGCATCTAGTGCAAGAAATCAAATATCATTAGAAATCAACATTTACACTAAAATTAATGCATCTAGTTAAAGGAATCAAATAGGATTAGAAATCACCGTCTACCATAAAATCAATGCATCTAGTGCAAGAAATCTTCTTTCCTATCTACCCCCTCCATCTATATCTATATCTCCCTCAATATTTCCTTATTTTTCCCTCTATCTCACCACACCAAACACGCATGCTCTCTCACTCTATATCTATCAATCTCTATGTCCCTCCCTCCCTCTCTTCATCTCTCTCGTATTCACTCTCTTCACTTTCCATCTATATCTCTATCTCCCTTTGTATCTCTATATCAGCCCCAAAACATACACTCTCTTTCTCCTCTCTCTCTCTCTCTCTCTCTCTCTCTCTGTTGTCTTGTCTCCCTCTCTCCATCTTCCTTATCACTCCCTCTCTCTCTCAACCTTTATCTCTCTATTTATTTCTTCTTACCACCCGCTATCTCCCCATCCAACTCCATCTCTCTTTCCCTCCCTCTCTCCTCTCTCCTTCTCTCCCCCATTCTCTCCATCTCTCCTTCATTGTCTCTTTATATCACCCCAAAACATACACACTCTCTCTCCATCTCTCCCTTGTCACTCCCTCTCTCTTTCCACATCTCACTCTCTATGTATTTATTCTCCCCCTCTCTCTCCCCCTCCAAATACATCTCCTTATCCCTCCCTCTCTCTCCTCTCTCCCTCCCTATCTCCTCCTCTCTCTCAAGTCTGCTCTCTCATATTTCCTCTCTCCCTCTTTCTCTCCTACCTCCATCTCTCTTCCCCCATCTCTCTCTCTCTCTCTCTCTCTCTCTCTCTCTTCAAGTATGTTACTATATTCCTACCTCTCTCATTCTCTCACCCCTTCTCTCTATCTCTCCTTCTTTGTCTTATTATCTCACCCCTAAACATACACACTCTCTCTCCATATCTCCCTTGTCACTCCCTCTCTCTCTCCACTTCTCACTCACTATGTTTGTCTTCTTCCTTCCCTCTCTCCCCCTCGAACTCAATCTCTCTATCCCTCCTTGTCTCCTCCTCTCTCTCCCTTTCTCTCCTACCTCCATCTCTCTTCCCCCATCTCTCTCTCTCTCCCCCCTCCATCTTTGTGTCTCCCTCTCCCTATATTTTCCCTCTCTACCTCTCTCACTCCTCTCCCTCTCTCTTTGCATTACTCCTCTCCCCTCTCCTTCAGTTTATCTCCATCGCTCCCTTGTCACTCATCCTATCTCTCCACCTCTATCACTTTATGTCTTTGTTCTTCCCTCCCATATATATCTAGAGTTAATATATATCATAATATATTATATATATTATAATATAATAAATTTAATATTGTATTAACCCAAAGTTATTAAATTTAACAATATTAATATTACAATATATTAATATGAATATTAGATTTAGTAATGATAATAATATTTTAATATTAATATTAGGATTAATAATGATATTTTTGCATAGTATTAATAATAATTTGGCTCATAGGCTTCACCTAAATAAAACCTCTTTTTTGAATGTTAGTAAGTATAAATAGATTTATGGAGTAAATATAAAAAGAGGTTTTATTTATTTACCATACCTCTGGTTTATTTATATTTATATTTATTTATCATATCTATTTTATTTACCATGGTATTTGTTCATTTTTAATCCTATTTGATATATTCTTATTTATTTACCATACCTCTTTATACCTCTTTTATATTTATATATTTATCATACCTTTCTTATCTATTTACCATACCTCTTTATACCTCTTTTATATTTATTTATTTACCATACCTCTTTTATAAATATGGTATTTGGCCCATGGTATTAATAATTATTTGTCCCATGGTATTTGACCCATAGGCTTCACCTAAATAAAACATCTTTTTTGAGTTTTGTTAAATAAAAAGAGGTTTTATTTATTTACCATACTTCTAATTTATTTATATTTTTATTTATTTACCATATCTCTAGAGTAAATATGAAAAAAGGTTTGATTTATTTACCATACCTCTTTTTTGAGTGTTCGTGAACATCTTTATATTTTACATTAATATTTTGTTTATATATAATAATAATTAGATTGATAGATTGATAAGGCCGACATTAGATTAAAAATGTTATTGATCTATCCCCATAGCGCAATCAATGACCTAGCTTAGCTTGATCTTTAAGGATTCCCCCCTAGACAAGGATATCCTTAGTGTAGTCTAAAGAGTGAGAGAAGGCCACCAAGGTGACATTGGGTGGCTTGCTTGACAATTTCATTTTAGGCATTGTGGGTGGGTTCAAGACTATTTATTTCTATAAGATTGTTTGAGTGGAGATACAATTTAGAAAATGCTTACAAGAAAATTAGTTTCCTTTATTTCCATCACCTAAACCACTTCCAATAAAATCACGTGCTTTTAATAACATCTAATTTTGATAAATAATTAATTCAATAATTATTACTATTGTTATTTTTTGTATATGAGAGAATAGACAACTATAGCTAGTTTGTACTTAAGGATCGATTCTATACACTACCACAATCACCTCCAAGTGTACCCACATTGCATCACACCAGGCGCACTGAGGTAATCCAAGTTTAAACCAATAACATCATAAGAAATTCCTTAACAACCCATTCTATCATCAACTAATCTACACCATGGGGAAAATTAAAACTAACTTTTAATATTAAAAAATAAAGCCAATTTATTTTATTTGAAAATCAATTTTAATATTTAATTTGAGGAAACTCATTAAAATAAAATTTATTGTGAAAAATATTAAGCAAAATAAAGTTGGGGTAAATTATAAAAATAAAATAAGTAAAGTGAAATATAAAATTAATAATTATAATTATAATTAATAATTAAATCATCTTACTCCTAATTTACCAAGTGCGAGAGGGATAAAATCTCTTTATATACAAACCTTTTTTAAAGTGAAAAGAGATTTGATCCCCTCTGTCCCTTGGTAAATCCAAAATTAAGATAGATCCAAGCTAGTTTTATATCAATTTATGTAATTGAAAGTAAAGAATTATTATTTGAATGAAAAGTTACTTTCAAAAATATTTGTAATTTCCTCAATTTTAAAATAAAATAATTATTTTATTTTTAATCTGAAATTACAAATAACTTTGAAAAATACATATAAATAACAAAAAACAATTTTATATTAATTAAAATAAAATAAATAATTATATTAATTAAAATAAAATAAATTTCAATTAATTGAAAGTTAAAATAATATTATTTGAATGAAAAGTTGCTTTCTATTTTCAAAGAGAGTAAAGAGATTTGTAATTATTTTATTTAAACTTTGAATTACAAATAACTTAATAATTTAATAATTTAAATTGTAGAGGCAGTAAATTTGGGGTTTTGGGTGATTTCATGGTAAACCCTAGGGGTTATAGATCATCCTTCCTTGATAATGGGCAATGTAAAGGTATTGTTTTACAACCTGGCACTGTGATGGTAGCACCTATTTAGATCACTGGGAGGGTAAAAGTGATCCAAATCTCTGCGGTGGGGTTGGATTTTCAGTCGATCTACGTGTTTGGTACAAAGAAAGCCCGACATCTCAACCATCCGAGTGATTTCAAATTCTATCAGCATTGAACTAGCGACAACTATTTGGGAACTAGAGGAAGAGAGATGGAGTGAGTTGTTGAAACCTGGAGAAAAGCAAGTGGGATTTTAGATTCGAAGGTCCTTGTAATGGAGACGTGGTGGGTAGTGCATGCTTCCCCTGTTGGTTACATGCCTGCCAACTCGACAAGATAAATGAATGCGAAGGTTTCATCGAGGCAAGTCCGTCTTTGACAAAGTTAAGGAAGCCTTCTAATACGAAGCTCCACTACTCTCACATTGTTGTTGAGCTAAATCAAATATTCAACTTGCACAATGATTGATCCAATAGTTATGCACTACGGCAAAGGTCAACTATCTTGCTTCTTGTCCGATCCAGAAATTGTGTTCGATCTAGTGAGTAACTCTTAACAAAGTGTGAAAAGCATTTCGTAATTAATTTTTTATTTTTACGGAGTATTTCCATATTATTTATTTTTTTATTAGATTAGGTTTTCGATCTATGTTTTGAGGATGATAGTGGATGGTTCCAAATTTAGATTTTACATTTCTTAATTATTTAAATCATATTGATTTGATTTTTCTTGAGCTTCTCTACATTATTTATTTCTTTTGGGAGATCAGAGCTTCCATCTATGTCTTGAGGATGACCCTAAATAATTCAAAAATTCGACCAAAAAAACCATTATCTACTTATACTTTTTCTCTTAAATGTGGTACTTTATCTTTTTAGATAAAAAAAACCATTATCCTTTTTCTCTTAAATGTGTTATTTTTTTGGTTGAATTCAAATTGAAGATATCAGAAGACATGGTTGTGAATGCAACTTTAGCAGTCATGGCCAAACAGGCATTAAACTTTAGCAACCATGGCCAAACAGGCAGCAAAGCGTCGCCAAACTTATCTCGATTTCAGGTTCTTTGGGCCTTTTGACGTGGCCAGTCGGGCCCCCTCCATCTCCATTGACGTCCATTTACATAAACAGAGAGACGCGTTCCCCTACCCAAGTCAAAAGACTCCTGAAATTTGTTGCAATTAAGAACTCCCTGCCACCGGGTATCTTTCCATTGTACATCACACAGTCTATATCATACCTGATAAGGGATTGAAACTTAAATTGGAAAATTTTGTTACGTATTGAAACTAGATTTTGTTACATACCTTCTTCCCTGCTCTCCCACGGCAAGCGCTATGCACCTTGCTGCAGAGTCTTTCAAGATACGCCCATGCTACATGCATATGACCATCAGAACTAGACTCACCTTAACGAGCCTTAAACCTGTTGGCACATGAGTATATTGTTTTCGCATAGCCACCCGTAGAACCCATGGATCCATGAGCTCTTCTTAATGGATGAATCTCGATCACGCTTACAATATTTATGGATTTCATTTAAACTAATTTTTAATTTTTAATTTCAAAATTTAAAATTTGAACTTTGTCTTTAGCTCGGTGTGATTTTTGTGTGATTTTGATTTGAATTGATTTGGGGACAGCAAGTTCAGATACCGTAGGCTAAGGAGGCATTGCTACGCAACCATGGCAGAAGAAGTTATTGTTGTCATTCTCATTCCGAGACACAAAGAGGACCAGATCAAGCTTAACCATTCACCTTCATATCTGATTTCTCTATCTATTTGTCCTCATACTATCCAAATAGTCTGGGTTAATTTCAGGTTACTCCTTACAAAAATATGCTTTAGCTTATTGCTTCTTTCAAAGCTGATTTCTATAAAATGTTTGAACAAATATGTAGTAGAAAAGCATTGGTCTGAAACTACTGGTTCGGGATAAATGGGCTCCAAGGTAATCATCTTATTTAACCGGATCAAATGCCCATGTCGAGTATCATTACGAGCACAAAACACAGAAAGGTGTAGCGTGGTTTTGACTCTCATGCTTCTGGAGCAAAGAATACGAATATGGTTACCAGAGCAAAGAGCCCAATTAGCTCCAATATCAGCAAACATCAAATGGTTACCACATACACCTACTAATGAGCAAGGAGCAGCACGAG
Source organism: Pinus tabuliformis (assembly GCA_031772625.1). NCBI lineage: Eukaryota > Viridiplantae > Streptophyta > Pinopsida > Pinales > Pinaceae > Pinus > Pinus tabuliformis. The sequence goes on from CM062809.1 coordinate 551,367,674, forward strand.
ATTTATTTGCTTTACACTGTGTTACTCAGAAGCTATATATAGGAATGGAGAGGAGAGGATTAGATTTCGTTATTGGCATAGCTATAGGAATAAGACCATGCACGACAAGATACATATATGAATTACGATAAGTCAATCAAATTGCATTCCTAAGGTTCTTTATTTATCACTTGCATCAGTATTCCAACCTCAACGCCAGGAGGCAAAAGAGGTGTGTCCGGAATTGGCAATATATTCTTTGAAATACAAGCCGGTATCAGAGAGAAGTAGGGGAGTCGTTCAAGTACCCAATGTTATTTCAAACATCAAGCAAATAAGTGTTACAAGCATTTTCTTCATCAATTCTAGAGGGAATGTAATATTTGGGGCGCCGTATATTTCATGTTTGGAAAATTATATATTAATTTACAAATTGAATTCAAAATTAGATTGGAGAATAAAGGAGCATTGAAAAGTTAATTCTCTATTTAATTATATACAATTACAATATAAAAAATAGGAAAACTGAAAAAACTAAAACAAAATCATTACACTAAGTTAATAATAAAAAGTTAAATTAAATGATATGAAAATTAAAATAATTACAAATGATAATAAAAAAATATATATAATAATATTTTTTAATTAAAATGTAATTAATAAATATTTTAAAAATAATTGTGTATAAATAGATAATACTATATTATCATATTAAAATGATTAATTATTATACTAAAATAAAAATATATGTAGTTGTATCACTGAAAAGGAGAATACACTAAGTTAATAATAAAAAGTTAAATTAAATGATATGAAAATTAAAACAATTACAAATGATAATAAAAATATATATATAATAATATTTTTTAATTAAAATGTAATTAATAAATATTGTAAAATTTATTGTGTATAAATGGATAATACTATATTATCATATTAAAATGATTAATTATTATACTAAAATAAAAATATATGTAGTTGTATCACTGAAAAGGAGAATACTTGACAAGAAAAAGTATTAGGTATAAGTGACTGAAAAGCATCATGTTTCAAAATGAATTTTTGAATAATTATCTATAAAGTAGTTGTGAATGTATTGTTTATGGTAAATTAAAAAAACATGTAACATTTCAAATTTTATAAAACATATTCACAAAAAACTTTCCAATATTATCAACATAACTATAGACAAATGACAAAAATAGTCCAATCATAAATAGATTTTTACTTGCTCCTAGCTACTAATTTTGAACCCTTATGAGCACGAAGCACTAAGAATATATTATGTTAGCAAAAATGTATTGCTTAGTCAAGCCAAACAACACTATTTTTCATAAACTTAATTTGTACCATAATCCTCCACCACCACTCGCTCACTCTCTCCAAGTTTCTAAGCAAACCCATTGTCACTAATTGTCCTCACCTTGTAATTAGGTCCATGAATGAGCTAATCACTGCCATTTGAGAGGCTTACCAATTAGAATTGGGTGAAGACCATGGATGCAATTGAAAGAGGAGAGCTATAAAGATTGTGAACTATGAGGAGTTATCATTTTTTCTCCCTTATACCTTATTCTTGTTTTTTAAATTTTTTAAATGAGCACAACTACTTCTTCTTTGTCATTACCATATTAAATTCAACTGTATAAAATAGTAACAAAATGATATATTGTATTTTCAATATATTTAATCATTTTACATCAAAACTAATGTAGAAAATTACCAAGCTATCTTATCCCATATCCATAATATTTATAATGATGTTCAAAACCACCATATACTACCTTAATGCTACCATAAATACAACTTAATGATTCACAAAATTATCAAAAACTTCTATGGTACCTATTTTTTTTACTACAAACAACTACCGAGACTACCCTTACAGGTCATAGAATTACAAAATGAGATTCAAAATATATAATGTTTCCATTTATCTAAGAAATCATAAGTCGCAAAAACTCTTTTTGTGCATCCGATTGATGGTTCTCTGTTAAATGGAACTCTGAACCACTAGGGTTTTGAACAGGGGCGACAGGAACGAGCTGGTAACAATGGAGGGGCTTGGAGGAGGGAGCTCCACTCCCTCCTACAGTAACATGGTTTCAAACAGAAGCAAAGAGGCGAGTCTGAACAATTCCCGAAAACCACCGGAGACAGAGACAAAGACAACGGGCACTCACAAGCTGGGCAGCAGCAATTTCCATGAAATGGAAGGGACCCACAAGGAAGCTAGGAAGGAAATGAATCATAGCGACAGCAGTCAGAGAACTGAGAAAAGGTCTATGACAGGACCCTGCAAGCCCAAGGCTAACATTAAACCCTGGGTGGTCTTAAATGATCCTGCACTACAGGTGCACAGAGACCACATGGCGACTTATGTGATCATCTGTAAGTTCATGGGCATATGGCCCATGGAGAAAGTGCTGAACACATGGATAATAAACAACTGGAAATTGAAGGGAACAATAAATCTACATCTTGGCTCCAAGGGTTTCTTCACAGTGGTTTTCACTAACCTAGAGGACAAAGATAGAGTTTTTGAAGGAGGACCCTACTTCTATGTTGTCGCAGGCCTTTACATGCGACCTTGGGTGATGAACTTTGTTCCGGAGCGAGAAACGTTCACATCGGTCCCGATATGGATTATATTATACTCCTTACCTTTAGATTATTGGATGACGGAATATTTAAAAGCTATAGATAACAAACTAGGGCATTTTATAAAGATATCAGAGGTGACTCTACGAGGGAAATACACCTCCTTTGCTTGCATATGTGTAGATATGGACTTATCAGGAGCACTTCCGGATGAAATCATCCTAGAAGTTTATGACGAGGAATGGGTATAGGCAATTGACTATGAACACATCCCATTCAGATGTCGTAAATGTCATGAACATCGGCGCCTCTTCAGAGACTACCCACTTAAAAAAATGTTGAAGCCTTACAAAAGCTGAAAGAACTCTATGACTCACATTCTACACTTGAAGTTGTTCAACTCATGATTAAACTCTTCACTCTTGAACTGCCAAATAATGATCCTCTTGCTCTTGCATCTAAAGTAAAGTCTATAATGCATGATATCAAATCCACTAAAGTTGAATTAGATATTCCTCTTATCACTTTTCTCAAGGAACTTTATCCTACTTACTCCAATTATCTTGAGTCATTGCAAGCAAATGGAAATTTCAAAGATATCACCTTTGACTCTCTTGTGAAAAAGTTTGTTGAAAGAGAGAAAGCTTTTGGAAAGAAGATAGCCCCTGAATCTTCTGAAGAGGCTATGTGCCTTGCTCATAAAGAAAAGCATCCTGCTCAAGATTATTCAAGAGGAAGAGGTGGTCGAAGAGGAAGAGGAAGATATTTTAGAGGCAGGGGGGCAGACACTCTCAAGGAGAAAAGGCAGATTTGCATTGCATACACTGCAAAAGAAATGGATCACATGATGCCTCTACATGCAATTTACCATGGGACAAAATTGAGCAGCAAAGAAACCAACAGAAAGGTAAAACTGATGATACAGACAAAGGTAAAGCACCTGAATCGCTCACTATGTTGTGGCACAATGTAATATTGGAGTAAATGAATATTTACTTAATGCTTCACTTGCTTCTTGGAAAAATGATTGGTTGCTTGATTCAGGAGCAACCTACCACATGACTCATAGAAAAGATTTTTTTGAAGAATTTACTAACAATGTTGATGGAGCATTATACTTTGCAGACCAATCAAAAATCAAGCCATCAGGGCTTGGCACAATCAGGCTTAAACTGCCTGGTCTTCCAAACTTTCTTCTGCATCATGTTCTATATCCCCACAGCTCAAGAGAAACTTCTTGTCCTTGGTCCACATCCGTCAGCAAGGTCACTCCATTCATATGTTTGATGGCAAGCTTGAGGTAAGAAAAGCATCTGACCACTCACTTGTCATGAGGGGAATAGAAGAAGAAAGACTTCTCAAGCTGCAAGGAACCTCTGCTCGTGCACAACATTTCTCATACAATTCTCATTATGAAGAAGGTACACTTCCATCAAGTTTATTATGGCATGCTAGATTTTGACATTTGAACTATGACAGTCTCCGCTTGTTGAAGAAAAATGGTGTTGCTGGTTTGCCTATAGTTCCTAGGAAATTCAAGCAATGTGATGCTTGCATTCTAGGAAAGCATAGCAAACAGTCTTTTCATGATTCACATTCAAGAGCACATAGAAAACTTGAACTCATTCATTCAGATTTATGTGGTCCAATGCCTGTTCCTTCTGCAAATGGAAATAAATATATGATGACATTTATTGATGACTACACCAGAATGTGTTGGGTTTATTTATTGAAGAACAAATCTGATGCTTTTCAAACATTCAAAAACTTTCATAAATGGATTGAAAATGATGCACAATCTCATATTGGGTCTATTCGCACTGATAATGGAAAATAATACACATCAAATGAATTTGAAAACTATCTTCGCCAACATGGGATCAAACATCAAACAACTGTGCCTTATAATCCCTAACAGAATGGTGTAGTTGAAAGAATGAATAGGAAAATCTTAAATATGGTACGATCCATGCTCTTCTTAAAAAATGTAAAGATAATGTTTTGGGCTTATGATGTTCTATGTGCTGCATATATAAAGAATAGATGTCCATCTAATTCTATTAGAAATAAGACTCCATATGAAATGTGGTATGGACATGTTCCTTTAGTCAAGCATCTCAGGGCCTTTGGTTCCACCTGTTATGCCTTGATACCAAAGGTACATAGAAACAAACTTGGTGCTAGAAGTCGTAAGTGTATCTTTCTGGGGTATTCAAACATCTCCAAAGCATACCGTCTCTATGATGAAGTAAATAAAATTTTTGTTGTATCTAGAGATGTAAATTTTCTTGAATCATCCAAAACTGACAATGTTGTTGAGCGGCAACTTGATCGCTTGGATAGATTCGCAAAAGAAAAATCATTTCAAGAATTTGATAATCAGATTCCACATCTTGAAGGGGGGATTTCTATACTAGATCAACATGTGGAATCTTCTTCTGAAGAACACTCTCCCCTGCATGAAACTCCAACAACGGATGATGCTTTAAGTGATGTGATTGATAGAATTGGGAGACTCAATCTTGATTCAGTCCCAACTCAATCAACGGAGTAGCCTGGACCATCCAAGAAAGGTCCCCCAAAGTGTCTGACAAAGACACTTGAAAGTGTTCATCCTGATGAGGTTGGAAAGACAGGAACTAGAAATTCAAACCGGCAAAATGGAGATGATGTAGATGACTCTAATTCACCTGTTGATATGGATGTTTCTTATGATTGTGAATTGAACTTCTCTACAGATTTTGAACCAACTTCCTTCAAAGAAGCTGCTTCTCATGATGAATGGAAAGAAGCGATGCAAAAGGAGTATGATGCCCTCATAAAGAATGGCACTTGGAAGCTGGTTGATCCTCCATTATGAACCAAACCAATTGGCTGCAAGTGGGTCTACAAGAACAAGTATAAAGCTGATGGCTCATTTGACAAGCACAAAGTTAGGCTTGTGGCAAAAGGTTTTGCACAGAAGGAAGGGGTCGATTATGAGGAGACTTTTTCACCCATAGCAAAATGGGCTACCATCCAGACACTCTTTGCCCTAGCAGCTCAGAATGGTTGGAAAGTCCATCAAATGGATGTAAAAACTGCTTTCTTGATTGGAGATCTAAAAGAAAATGTTTTTATGTCCCAGCCTGAAGGATTTGCTGTGAAAGGACATGAACATAAAGCATGCAAACTGGTGAAGTTCTTGTATGGCCTCAAACAAGCACTGCAAGCCTGGTATGAAAAACTAACTGAGCATCTTCTGAAACTCAATTTCAAACACTATGATCTTGATGACGCAACTTTATTTGTCAAGAAAGTTGGCAAAACAATTGTATATCTTGTGGTATATGTAGATGATCTTTCAATGACAGGGAACAATGAAAGCTACATTGCATCCATAAAGAAGGAATTGGGGAAAAGTTTTGAAATGACTGATTTGGGCTATGTTCATTACTATCTTGGTATTGAAGTAACCCAACATCCGAAGTCCATATTTCTTTCTCAAAGGAAATACATTGGAGATCTATTGAACAGGTTTGGCATGACAGAATGCAATCCTCTTACAACTCCAATGGAACAAAACTTAAAGCTCACATCTATTGAAGGAAAAGAATTTGAGGATGCAACAAAGTATAGACAGCTTGTAGGAAGTCTCAACTACCTAACCACTACCAGACCAGACATTTCATTTGCTGTTGGAATCCTCTACAAGTTTATGCAAAAGCCTTGTGAGGGACATTGGTCTGCTGCAAAAAGAGTTCTAAGGTACTTGAAGGGAACTCAAGAATTTGGAATCAAGTATACACAAGTGGATGACTTCAGCTTGATTGGATACTCTGATTCAGACTTCGACGGAGACAAAGAAACTGGGGTATCTACTTCATGATATGCTATAAGTCTTGGATCAGGAGATGTCTCTTGGAGATCACGCAAACGATCAGTTCCAGCATATTCCACAACAGAAGCAGAATACATGGCAACAGCTGAAGAAACAAAAGAAATTGTGTGGCTCGGGAAAATTCTTGAAGATTTGTAGGTAAAACAAGTACAATCAACTCCACTCATGATTGACAATACCTCTGCAATAAAGTTGGCCAAGAACCCAAAGTACCATGATCGAACGAAGCACATCAATACTAAATATCATCTAATTTGACATCATGTTGAGGCCAAAACAATCCATCTCCGTCATTGTTCCACTAATGAGCAAATTAAAGACATCTTCACCAAAGCGCTTGGAAGAGAAAAGCTTGAACGATTCAGAATGATGCTTAGACTCACCAACATCCCTTCATATTAGGGGGGGAATGTTGACACCTAATCATCAGGATTGGGTGAATATAATGTAAATAAATAAATAAGTAATATGAACAGTCATAGGGAGATGAAGTGAACAGTCTCTCCCTCATGTATATAATGAAGACCTACCTGAAGGAATAAAATATATGAATCATTTTTGCTTTGAGGAGTTACTGCCTGGCCTGACACAAAAGGGAGGAATACCTGAAAACCAACAAAGGAAATGACCCTGAAGGTTTCACCAAAGTGGGAGGCAAAGCGAAAGGAGGGGGAAAAGGTCCCAAAATAAACCTAGTGAAAGCAAGTTACCAAGTCACAACAGTTTTGAAATTTTAGAAGAATAAGGAGAAGAAAATGGAATGCACAAGAAACCAGAGGACTATCAAAAAGAGAAGGAAAAATAGGACAGCATGGAAACCATACAGGAACACAATGAACAAAAGGTGGACCCATCGAGCACTATGGAACTTGGAAGGGACCATGAGATGACCCCAAGTGAAGGTGGTACGGAGGACCAAGACCTACAGGAGATCCTTGAGAGAGAGAACCTTGAACTAAAAAAGTTTCTAGAACGGGGAAGCAACAAAGGAATTGAAACTCTACCACAACAGGAGTTTGACAGAGTACAACAACTATTCCTCAACATGTCTCACACAAAGGCAGTAGGATTCAAAAGGAGCCACGACAGCTAGGAGAACATATGGGTTAAATCAATGGGGATAATAACAAGACACCCCACCAAAAACCCAGGCAAGAAAAGAGGAAGGAAGAGACAAAATGAACTATTGATAGAGTGTGGAAAACTCATGATTAATTTAGGTAAGATGAAAGATCTCACCAGTTACTCCTTTACAAACCCATCATTAACCTGGAACATTAGAGGACTAGAGAGTAAAATAAAACAAAGAAAACTTAGTAACAGAATAAAAGAAGAAAAATCAGATATGGTATTCATACAGGAAACAAAATGCTCAGTAGATAAGATTAGAGAAAAGCATAGCAAATGGCTAATTAAGTATGAGTATCTAGAAGTCAAAGTAGCTAATTCAGCTGGAGGAATTCTCACTCTATGGAATCCTAAGAAATTTGGAATCCTGGATGTTGAGGCATCCAGAAACCACCTTTCTTTGGTTATCCAACCTGTGGGCGATAAGGATTGTTACCTAATCACTAATGTCTATGGCCCTCAACTGTTGGATGATAAACTCATGCTCCTCACCTCTCTCGAGGAAATGAGAGAAAGACATCCAGCAATGCCCTGGATACTGGGGGGAGACTTCAATATGATCAAATCTCTCACAGAGAAAAAAGGGGGAACCAGAACACTTGGGAGAGACTCAATAGCCTTCCAGGCCTTCCTTACCAATATGAGACTGGTGGATATGGATACAATAAATGGCATTTTCACGTGGAACAAAAAAAGAGGGATAAATTCCTAAGTAGCCTCTAAATTAGACAGATTCATAATCTCGAAGGATCTCCTTCTCACTGGTCGTATCATGACAGCTTTCATCCTCCCTTTTGGAGGCTTGAACCACTGGCCCATCCAACTAGAAGCTTCCTTTATTGGAACCCCGAGGAACAGACCCTTCAAGTTTGAAAATTTCTGGCTCATTCACCCTGATTTCCTCACCAACATTGGAAATTGGTGGACTGAATAAATACCCACCCAAGGCACAAAAATGTTCCTACTACATCATAGACTCAAACACATCAAGAGAAAGCTCAAAGAATGGAATAAAAATGAGTTTGGAAACATCTTCAAAGCCAAAGGAGAAGTGGAAAAGAAATTACAGGAAATTAACCAAATTCTCATCACAGAAGGCTTCACAGAGGAAAGGAAAATGCAAGCGGACTCACTTCAACAAGAATGGGATAACAGATGCCAGCAGGAGGAAATCTTCTGGAGACAGAAATCCAGAGTGCAATGGATCAAGGAAGGGGAGAGAAACACAAGATTCTTTCACAAGTCCACCATGGCACACAGGGCTAATAACAGGATCACAAAACTTATAGATCCTCAAGGAATAGAGCAAGATACTCATAAGGAAATGGAAGTTGTACTGGTTCAACATTTTCAAAGTATTGCAGAGGAGACCATGGCAGACAGATCTCAATTTACTAAAAGATTTACTCAACATATTCCAAAACTGGTAACCAGGGAAGACAATCATAATCTCAATAGGCCAGTGATGGAGGAAGAGGTCAATGAAGTAATCAAAGAGATGCACAATGGGAAAGCTCTAGGCCCAGATGGTTTCAATATAGACTTCTTCAAAACATGCTGGGAAATAGTCAAACATGACATTCTGGCTGTGGTGGAGGACTCGAGAAACTCTAAAATAGTTCTAAGAGCGCTTAATGAATCCTTCATTGCCTTAATCCCCAAATAGGAAAAAGCCATTACTCCAGACATATTCAGACCCATAGCTTTATGCAATGTGGTGTACAAAATCATTTCCAAAGTAATTGCTAACAGACTCAAACCCCTTCTTCCAACACTTGTGTTAGAGGAGCAGACTGGATATGTGGAAGGTAGACAAATTCTCAACAATATCATTCAAGCTCATGAAGTGGTGCATTCCCTCAAGACCAATAAGCAAGCAAGTATGATAATACAGCTGGACATAGCGAAAGCTTATGATAAACTAAGTTGGTCTTACATCAAGGAAGTTCTTAAAGCATATGGCTTTGACCACAACTGGATAAGATGGGTCATGGCTCTTGTTACCACTACCAGTTGTTCAATTCTTCTTAATGGCTCTCCATCCAGAACCTTCAGGCCATCGAGAGGCCTCAAACAAGGTGATCCTCTCTCCCCCTTCCTCTTCATTCTCATGATGGAAGGATTAGGCAGAGCGATCACTTCTGCCAAGGAGGAAGGAAGAATACAGGGACTTAGACTCACTCAGAATGGGAACACTTTGACCCATCAATAATTTGTGGACGACACTATGTTGTAGGGCACACCCACAGTCAAGGAAGCCAAAGCTTTCAAACAAATCCTGTATGAGTTTGCAATGGCTACTGGTACTAAGGTAAGCCTCACAAAATCAAAGGTCTTCTTTTTCAATACTGATATTTCAATTCAAAGAAATCTCTCTAGAATTCTAGGCTTTCAAAGAGATATTCTTCCCTCAAAATATCTGGGAATACCCCTCACTGACAAACCGCTAAGTAAGAACATCTGGGAGTCTGTAACGAATAAATTGAAGGACAAAGTCAACAAGTGGACAAACAGATCCTTGAATTTAGCAGGGAGGCTAGTCCTCACGAAGGCAATACTTCAAACCATCTCAATCTACATGTTATCATCCCTTCCGGCACAAACAAGAGTCTTACAGCAAATCAGGAATATTCAAAGGGATTTTCTATGGGGAAAAGGGGAAGAGAAAAAGAAATGGGCTCTAGTAGCTTGGGACAAGATCTGCAAACCCAAATCCCATGGTGGTTTGGGTCTCCATGACCCAGATATTCTAAGCAAAGTTTTGAGGGCAAAACTTTGGTGGAGATGGCTAAAGGAAATAAGAAACCCCTGGGCTAAACTCTGGAAACAAAAATATGCAATGGATTGGCAGGAAATGGACCACATAAGAATGACAGGACACATCAGGGGTTCACATATTTGGAACAAGGCCTAGGAGAATAGAGATTTAGTTCAGAAACATAGTTTCTGGGAGATCAAAAATGGAAATCTTGCCTGGTTTTGGGAGGACAACTGGTAGCAGGAAAATAACCTTGGTACAGAGGAACTAGATATCATCCAAACTTACACCATCAACAAAGGACTGAAAAAAGTAAGTGACTATTGGGATCAACCAAGGGACACTGGTAAATGGAGAATCTAGAAGTTACCAGACTATAGTGAGGAGACCCTGTTGAAGACCCAAGCTAAAGCTCTGGAAGCCATTCTGGAAAAGAGACAAATTTTGACCTCAACTTCGAATGATCTACTAAGATGGGGTAGAAATAACGAGGGTGTCTTCAACCTCAAAGAAGCTAAAAGAATAGCCATGGGACTTAACTTCCCAAGCCCTGACAAGACATGGAAAGACCTATGGAACAACCCACACTGGACGAAGATCAAACTGTTCAAGTGGTTGGTTCAGCATGAAAAGATTATAACTTGGGAAAATCTCAGAAAGAGAGGTTTTGATGGTCCATCAAGATGTCAATTATGTGGCCTACAGGAGGAAACTATGAATCATCTTCTCAATCTCTACCCCTTCACCTCAACCTTATGGAATTGGGTAGTCGATATCTTCAAGCAGAAAGATAGGAATGAAAATGACATCACTGTTACGTTGAAGAACTGGAGAAAGGACTTCTCGGACAATGAGACAGTAAATACAACCTGGGCTCTGATTCCAGGATTCTTGATCTGGAATGTCTGGAAAGAACGTAACAACAGGATCTTCAAAGGCAAATCTGGCCCAGCTCAAAGCATCACAACACAAATCCTAAAACAACTCAAAGAAACGGTCAATGCCCTTTGGAAGCAATCTCCTGGAAAGCCCCTAGGTCATCGGGATGCTCACATTCTAGAGCTATTGGGACTACAGTCTCATGTCCCTTAGGGCTTAAATAAGACAACAAAGCATATTTCAGAAGGAAAGGCTTTCTGGCAACCCCCTCCTCATGGCTTTTTAAAATTCAACATAGATGGAGCCTCAAAAGGTAACCCTGGGGACGCTGGTTATGGAGGAGTCATAAGAGATGAAGAGGGCAACATAAAAGTCATCTTTCACAGTCACCTAGGGAAGGCCACCAACAATATGGCTGAACTCATGGCTATGGAGCAATGCTTGGAGATTCTGATGAAGTACAATTTACATAATACTATCATCGAGGCTGACTCGGAAATAAGTATTAATTCAGTCAAGCAGCTAAGCAGATGTACTACACCAGACAAAGTCTCGAGACACTAGAGACTTTTGCAGGTCTATCACCGAATTCAATCACACCTAAGAATTCTCTGAGTTTGGTACATGTGTGCAAAGATGCCAACAGAGTAGCGGACTGGCTAGCCAATGAAGGGGTGAGATGCACAAGAGACAACAGGTGCTGCTTATGGGAGTCGGTACTCACAGGTCAACTACGTGAGGGCTGTTACACTCTGGCCCTCACAGACAAGGAGCAGTATCAGCACAGATAGGGAACCTAACAGTTAACCTTTCATCAATGGACGACAGGGGTTTGATAGAAAGACAACCTGAGATTGGGCATACTCGGGTCTCGCAGAGGAACACCATAGTTTGCCTTCTAAGAGGGGCTGCTGGGAGCTCAGTTAGTGAGTGGGCAGCTAGGAAAATTGTGACAATCCGTCCTAACAGGTGGCTCAGACGAATGGAGGGCAGCAGGTGCAGAGTTTCCGTGGTTTTGGGTTATCGAGTGTCTAAGCAGTTTCCGGGTTATCGAGTGCCCTCAAAACCCGAAATGGTTTCCCAGAAATGTATGCGATGCCACTCAACGTTCAACACGTGGTTCTTAGAGGAGAGAGAATACCTCCCACATTGGGCAAGTATTCCTCCTGCTTCTTCTCCGCCTGATATTGACCTCAACCGTTGGATCATGGAGCTGCAGATCAATGGCTTAGGTTCGATGAGCAAGTTAGTGGGTTTGGGTGAACCCCAGCGGACCCGAAATCCTTTTGATAAAGTCTATATTCCCCTCTTTGGGTCTGATTAATGGTTTTGCATTATAGGGTGTCAAAGCGGTTTCTAGGTTATCAAGCGCCCTCGAAACCCGAAATAATTTTCCAAAAATGGATGCGATGCCACTCAACGTTCAACACGTGGCTCTTGGAGGAGAGAGAATACTGCCCACATCGGGTGGGTATTCCTCTTGCTTCTTCTCCGCCCAATATTGCCCTCAGCCGTTGGATCATGGAGCTGCAGATCAACAGCTTAGGTTCGATGAGCAAGTTAGTGGGTCCACGTGAACCCCAATGGACCTGAAATATTTTTGATAAAGTCTCTATTCCCCTCTTTTGGTCCGCTTATTGTTTTTTCGGGTTCTCATGTTTTCATTCGGGGCAGTAGAGGCGGTGAGTTTGGTTTTTCTTGGGCCCTAGGCCGGTTTCTCGTGATGTTTCCTTTCTTCCCTATGCTAGAATATTTTCTTTCTTTTTCAGGCCACTTCCTCTTTGGGTGTGTTGTAATTTATGTAATATATTTTTAGTGACAAGATAATAGAAGGACTGACTCTTGCTTTAGCAAAAAAAAGAAGAAATCATAAGTCATGAACTCACTAGTTGATGATTACTCAAACCATTGTCCTAACTTATTATCCATAGATATATAGATCTTACATGATTACACTCATTATAATTTCCCCATCAAATTGAAACAATTACCTAATATATGCATGTGCCTTAACATTCGAATACATTTTTGTACCATATAACATATATTTTCCAATTGAGACTTATCCACTATGGAAAAACATGATCTTCTTATTAGGACTGTAAATTTCCTCAAGCTCCACCAAATCCACACAACAAATTAACCTTACATGTGGACATTCTTATTATGTTCCTTCATTGTTTATTAAGTGGGATTAAGAAAATGTCAATTAAGTGGGAATTAATATAATGTCCCTTCCTTACTCCTAAGTGAATCTTAAGTGGGGATGCAACTATATAATATTGAATTTGGCTTTATTACCATTAATAATAATAATAATGTATACATGAGATATGAAAAAAAAAGTCACAAAATCTTCTTGTATTGCAATATATATTGGGGATAAGTTAGTGGAAATTTTTTCCTAAGTAGAATGTCTAAAGACTTTGACATTTTGAACTTCGAAGAAAAAGTTCATCATCAAGAGATAAACATATTATTTCCAACAATAAATATGTTTTTTAGTGCAAAAATCATGTACAAGCAAGGTTGGCTCTCATTCTTCTTCAATTTGCATTAAAGGGTCAAAGTATAAAGAGGGTTGAAAATATTAAAATTAATTCTATATTAGATGATAAGTTTTGTGGTGTCCTTGATTTTTATCACATACACTCTATTTACGTGCTTTTCGATTTTCATTGTCACTATTATGTCTACCTTATTATTATCAATAGAAGCAATTATGTCTAATTTATGAAAACAAATATGGTGTTTTGTCATGTCCAAGTTCCCAACTAAAGTAAGGTTATTTGTATGATTCTACATAATCATTGTTTTTTGTTTTCATTTATCCAAATATTGACTAACCTAATTGTCTCCTCAATATATTCTCTTTTCATAAACACAAGGGATTACATACACATTATGTAGATATATAAAAAAGTATATATACCAACATATTATCAACACACACACACTTAGTGTTAGGACCCTATACTACTAGTGTAACCCCTTATTGTTATTAGTACAACCCCCTTATTATATTGTTGTACCCATGTAGTCCCCATAGAAGCCCACTATTGTTATTATTGTGCCCTTACATTATTATTGTTATGTCGGCTCTGATTATATTATGACCACTTAGACTCCTATATATAGAAAGGAGGTCTTGTCATTTGTATCATCCAAGAATTGTTCATTTATGTAATGTAAAGGAGGTTGCCCCCTCGAAGAGGCTAAATTCTAAGGCATTGATCTATATTTTCTATCTTTTTATGAGTTGGTTTCATAACATTTGGTTTCAGAGCTTTGGATTCTAGGGTTTCACTGCTCCAAACAGGTCATCGTGGCATTTGCGTTATAACTTTTTTCTGTGATGTTTCAGATGCTGAAAAAACCCATTTGGTTGAAATCGTTCTGAAGCTCAGGTCCAAATTTCAGAAATTTTCGTGCTATATTTGTGGAGATATGATCTGAGGAAGTTGGCCTTTTTGCAGACTCCCGAATTACATTCCAAATAGGTGACCTGGGGAAAATTGTCATAACTTTTGTTTTGAGTATCAGATTGAAATTTCGTAAGAAGTTACAGAAAGAGGATGGACTGTAGTTTCCTGTATATATTTTTCAAATCCTAAGGTTAACACAGTGACACATGGAACTTCATACAAGTTTGATCTTCTGAAAATGTATATAATCAGGTCATCTTCGGAGATTGCGCATAACTCTTTCTTAGAGAATCTAAATTCGATCAGACTGGTGGCATTAGAAAGAGGACATAGAGGGCTACTGTAGGGCACAATTTTAAAACTGGAAGAATCGAAATTACAGAGTTATAGTCATTTCAAGATCGAGCTCCTAAAATCAAGAAAAGGTGATATGAGGAAGATTGATGGCAAGGATCCGGTAAATTGGATACTTCAGATGGAGCAATATTTTGATCTACATGGTGTACCACTGTTAAAAAAGGTATGTATTGCATCTTCATATTTAGAACCGGATCAATTTTTATGGTATAAATGGCTTTGTTCTCATAAAAAACTTTTTACGTGGTCAATTTTCACGGAGGAAATGATAGCACATTATGAGGTTACAAAGAGCAACACCTTCTTTAGAGCAACACCACAACAATTGGAAAGAGAAAAAGGGCTTTGTTACAAAGTGGAAAGTAAAATTATGGTAACAAGTAAGCCTACCCCTCACAACTATAATAATGGAAGTGTTGTTTCTCCTAGCCTTCCACAACCTACAAGGGTTACACCACAACAATTGGAAGAAAAAAGAAAAAAGGGGCTTTGTTACAATTGTGATAGAAAATGCACTAAAGGTCATAAGTGTGCTGAGAAGAAATTATTTTACATAGAGTATGAAGAGGAGGAAGAAAAGGATCAAGAAACATCAAAAGAAGAGGATATGCGCTAGGACCCAACCCCAGAGAAAGAAGAAATGAATCCGACCATATCTTGTAAAGCATTGGCAAGAATTACCACTCCTCAAACTCTCAAGATAGAAGGACATATCAAGAAGAAAAAGGTTCAAGAAGTGAAAGATCACATCAAGAAAGAAGAAATGAATCCAACCATATCTTGTAATGCATTGGCCAGAATTACCACTCCTCAAACTATCAAGATAGAAGGACATATCAAGAATAAAAATGTTCAAGAAGTGAAAGGTCACATTGAGCATCAAGAAATGAATCCGACCATATCTTGTAAAGCATTGGAAGAAATTACCACTCCCCAAACACTTAAGGTAGAAGGAAATATCAAGAAGAAAAAGGTTCCAACAGTGAAATATCAGGAAGAAAAGTATTAAGAAACATCCAAAGAAAAGGATACTCACCAGGAACCAACCCCAGATAAAGAAGAAATGAATCCGACCATATCTTGTAATGCATTCATCGGAATTACCACTCCTCAAACTATGAAGATAGAAGGACATATCAAGAAGAAAAAGGTAATAGTGTTGATTGATTCAGGTAGTACCCATAATTTTATTAATTGTAAGATAGCCAAGGACTTGAATTTCTTCCTAGATCCAGCACTAGAGTGTCAAGTGACAGTTGTAAATGGAGGAACCATAAATTGCTCTGGAAAGTGCCATAATATCAAGCTATCCATGGTAGAATATTTATTGAATAGCCCAATCTTTTTCATTCCAATGGGTGGTGCTGATGTTGGACTAGGAGTCCAATGGCTACAATCCTTGGGTACAACAGCTTTTAATTTTCAAGAACTTTTTATGAAATTTTCTTCAAAAGGAAAGGAAGTTGAATTAAGGGGTATCACAGGGAAACCAGGAAAGATAATCAACTCTGACGGAAGGACAAAGCTTCTAAAGAAAGAACAACAAGGCGTAATTTCACAATTATGTTCGCTAATTGTTCGCACATCAAAATCATGTATTTCTCCAGATCTCCAAAATGTCTTGGACAATCATTCCAAGGTATTTGAGACTCCCAAAGGTCTCCCACGTATTCATGATCATGATCATGCTATTCATTTTATTCCAGGATGTGTTCCTCCAAACATCAAGCCTTATAGATATCCATATGCCCAAAGGAGTGAAATTGAACATATGGTTGCAGAAATGGTAGAGGTTGGTACAATTATCCAACCAAATTTGATAAACAAAGGAAGGTATGAATGGAAGAATGGCGAAGCAGGGTGGGAACTCATTCAAAAGTTGTCGAATATCCCAGTTCCAACAATATTGCCAGAACTTGACAAGGAAGGAAAAAGCATATTGGAACCTAAAGCATTTACAGAACCGAGAAGTCAACAGCTACGAAATCGATCAATTTCAAAGAATTTCATCAAGTGGAAGAACTTACCTATTGAAGATTTCACATGGAAGGACAAGAATTTTATACAGAAGCATCAAGAACTACTCAAGCATTGAGGACAACACTTTTTGAAGGAGAGGGGCATGTTAGGCCCCTATACTACTAGTGTAACCCCTTATTGTTATTAGTACAACCCCCTTATTATATTGTTGTACCCATGTAGTCCCCATAGAAGCCCACTATTGTTATTATTGTGCCCCATAGAAGCCATTATTGTTATTATTGTGCCCTTACATTATTATTGTTATGTCGGCTCTGATTATATTATGACCCCTTAGACTCCTATATATAGAAAAGAGGTCTTGTCATTTGTATCATCCAAGAATTGTTCATTTGTGTAATATAAAGTAGGTTGCCCCCTCGAAGAGGCTGAATTCTAAGGCGTTGATCTATCTTTTTGTGAGCTGGTTTCATAACACAGAGACACACCTAGAATCAAAATCAACTGAGTTCAAAACACTTTTAGAAAATAAAAGAGACCACAAATCCAAGTGGATATGAGGTGTGGTGACTGTGCACAAGTTCTAATGAACCAAATCTAAGTTTTATCCAAGCTCTAGGCCCAAAATTTTGCAGAAAAACCCAAAATATAATGGCTAATTTCTCTAGGAAATCCAAAACAAGGCTTCAACACTCTGGCTATGACAAGTTTGAGCATTGCAATGCTCTAAGAATCTTTCTTTAGATCATAGGAAATAGTTCCAACACTTTTTCAACACTATAGAAGAGTGTTGATCAGGGTTTTGAGCCAAAATATCAAGTTTTACAAAAACAATTTAGATCTAACTCTTACATAATCCCTAAACACAACCCAAAAAATAGAAAAAAGGCAAAAGTGAGAAATAATTAAGTGATCAAAGAGTAAAACAAATGTAATAAACAACTAAATATTAACAAATTCACTCTCCAATGGAGTTTCCATATTTGTTTTCCTGGATTTTTCCCCTATTGCTTGAGAATTTATCTCACAAGCATGCCCATTAGCCTATGATAGATACTCGTAGCTATCAAATTACTAACCCTTATTGATTCATGCACATGAACTTGCAAAATAAAGAATAAAAATATCATAGATGATATTACTAATGATATTTTTATAAGGTGTCAGAAAAGAAGACATGAAAATACCCAATGAAGGAATTGGCCATATTCCAAATAATTTAGACAAGATGCTAGAAAAAAGTAATTATGTCCACATAGCCAAGCCACTTTTGTGGGATTTTCGGGGATTTTTAGATGAAGAAAATAGATTTTAGATGATAAAACTAAAAAAAAAATATTTACTCAACATTTTATCTACTCATCAAGCTAGATAACTTTTATTTAAGTTTTTCTAGAACTACTCAGTTTGTGATATAGCCAATTTGGTTAAAAATTACAAGTCTAAAAAGCGTGCGAAGATGTAATTCCCAAATTGTTGTGGATTTTGAATGGAACATTAGATCATAAATATGAGAATTGTTGTGAGTGAAACACCATCATTATTATCAATATTTCCTACAATTTTTTTATTATATATTTTTAGATTCTCCTCTACAATTGATAGAAGTTGACCTCAATATAATTGTATAAGGGATACACCTATAGAAAAGGAGAAAATTGGAAAAATTCAGAAGACTAATTTCCTTTGCTTATAACTAAGAGTTGAGAAAGAGAATACTGATTGGGAATATTGAGGAGTATAATTTATTTATCCACCTAGAATTTTCACTTTAGAAACAAAAATTGTTGAGAAATCAAAAGAAGACAACTAATGGATTTAAAGAGTAGAAAAAGTTATGTATAGTTTCTAGAATTGCTTAATTGTTTTTATATAATAGAATTTTGTTGCATACACATATTGCAAAATTATGGATAAGAGCATCTTATAGTAAGTTTGGAATGTTGACATATGTATATATGTATGCATGTAATTATCAACCTAATATGTTAGTATATATCCTAGGATGTATACATGTATATATTATGTCAGTATATATACAAGAATATTATGTTGATATAATGTTTATACTAGTAATAGTATTTTATATATCAACACACACACACACATTAGGCTTCATTCTCAGCTTCAAATGATCTTCAGATAGTTCCTCACTAGCTTATTTTATCGAGCAACCAAACTTTTGAAACAATGAATATTTTCTTTATTCTATACATTACTCTAAATGAAAGAGTAGTATGTGGGTTTGTGCATCATAGGACCTATCTCAATATCTATCCAATTTACTATCATTAAATGGCCCATTATTTAACATAGCTTCATATCCATCTATAGTTAGGGTTAGTATTTTCACATGTGTCAATTCTTAATCAATATTATGGTTTTGGATTCTCTAGAATATTCTTGGAAGTCTAACACAAAACTACCACTGTGTGTGATAAATAGGTTGCTCAATGCCATGATGGCTAATAAGATAGGTCAATTGTAGGGGGAATAACTTCTAATAAAATAAGTCAACTTATAGGGGGCATAAATTCTACATATGAACTTTGATTGAGGTGATTTCCTTAGTGTTGGAATTATTTTAGTATGTAGAACAACTTTGAGGAGTTGAGACCTATTGTTGGAAATTTTTTATTACAAAAGGTGTCATTATATGCCTAAAATTAGCCTCAAAAGTTTTTAATAATAAATTATCAAACTAGGACCCACCCTTAAAATGAGGTTTGCAAACCAATTCCTCCAATTTTTCCACTTAGAGATTACAAAGTTAGATGAAAATTTATATTATCAATAACAACTGTAACCACTCCCCTCTTTGGCATACCTTCATAGTTGGTTGTAACTACTAGCATCCATTTAATAGCCAATGTTTACGACATTTCCATTAAAAATTCAAAGCTCCATTCTACTTTCTTGATATATAATAAAGAAAACTTTGAACCTAATTACTTTCATAATTTCCTAATTTAATGTGTGATTCTTCACTTATTGCAATAATGATATCTTGGGAATCAAGTGATGGAGAGTCATTATATGTTGGGATGAAACTAAGATGGCTCGTATCCTCATACCCTCTCCTCTATTTCCTATGTACATGCACATAATTTCCTTTCCAATTGTCTGTTATCTTCCCATGCATCCATAACACCTCATACTTGATTTTCTAAATTTTAAAAGGATATAAATTTTACATTTTTCATTACCAAAAACTAATAAAGAAATGGGACAGACATTTAAAAAAAAAAACACATACACACATAGACATAAGAAATAGGTAAAGATTTGTATTAAAAATTAATATGGTTACAAGGGCAACACCTTTACATCTTCTAATCTTCCTTGCAGGTTTGAGATTGAGCATGAAGACTCAATCCAAACCCTCAAGTGATAACCCCATGCTACACAAATTTCAGCCCCTTTTGAGTTAAAATTTTTCCAAAAAACTCCCAGTATCCAGATACAATTACATTCCATTTTTCATTACTTTTGGTGTGATTTTTACTGACTTCTTGTTTTCCTTGGTGAAATACCTTTTCCCTTCTTCCCAAATTGAATCCAACCCATGTTTTGAGCTAATTTCTATTGGTCACTCTTTGATGGATGAGTGTTTCTATTTTTGAATTCTTCCTCATTTTCCTAATCTTCCCAAGAAGTTACTTTTCCAAATTTATTCCCTATGGTTTTAGGAGACGATCATTTTTTTCAAGAGGGTTTGATGCTTTTCCACTGTGACTGAATCTAAAGGGTCCTCATTGGCTTGTATTTTTTCTTGACTTATTTATGTTGCCTCCAATGCATTCTCTTTTACAATGTCTTCTTACTATTTATATTCTACTCCTTTATTATCCTGGGGCTCTTCTTCTTTGTAAACCAAATAGTGTTCACTCTAAGATCTTTGCCACCATTTGAGCCTCTGGTTATTTTTCTAGGTTTTGTTTTTCTACAAACTCTTGGGGAAATTTTTTATTACATGCCCAATTTCATAACACACTCTACACTGAAATGACACATTTTCATAATCGATCTTTTGAACCTAGACATCGTTTGGAGCCCTTAGATTAATATCAACAGGAAAACCCTTATTGAAGTCCATCTCCACACATATTCCAGCATAAGTAGTCTTAAAATAATTTTTTAATTTTTGGGTTGCAGTAATAAAACTTTCTTAATGCATTCCCAATAGAGGATAATGATGGTAGATTCCAAAGATGTAGGGGAAGGTTCAAAATCCTTACCCAAGCTTGAGCCGTGGAGATTAATGGCATAATCGGATCAAAGGTGGGAGACTAGAGATGCATGAAGAGACCAACACTACTCCAAAAACATGACCTAGATTCATAAAAAAACTCCTTGTCCTCAATATTGCCAAAAGCAACAGCAGAAAAACCCTATGCCATAGTGTACATATTCATATCATCCATCAAGAGAGGTTTCCATGACTCAGAGATCCATTTGTGAATATTAGTAAACCACAGCCAAAACCCATTAAACCTACAGAACTAACCCTGAAATATCGAGAACAAAATCAGAGAAATCGTATCGGCATTTTGTTATGTGTCTCCACCCAAAAACTTTGATCTCCAATATGCCATTTGCTCCAACCTCGGATATGCGGACCCAATGTGACCTAATAACAAATTTAATTGTTCAATTGCATCTACCCTTTATTGGAGCTTTTGGAATGGGACCTCCGATAAGATCCCCCAATGAGGCCTAATCTACAATTGCGATATGTTGTGGACCTGATTAGTTTATCAAAACAATTTTATTGAAATATTGCCTCCACTGCATCCAAGGTCAGAGCAAGTAAGATCGATGTGTGATATCACAATATCGACATTGTTGACATATCAAAACTTTGGCATGTTCACAACTTAAAAAATCTTTGATATTCATGTGGTTGCCATATGAGGGAGTAAAATGATGATTTGGCATGTGGGACCTCTCGACATCTATGATAATATGGTTTCTGTTCAATGAGACTATGTTATATTTGGTCAATTATTAACAGAGACCCCTTCAATATATTTTTTATGTTCCACCTCATTCACAAGTTGACCTGTCCTTTGATGAACATATATTTTCATTTATTGGCAAAACTCATATAAATTCATTTAAAATGCCTCATTTCCATGATTGATCTCTATCATCCGATATAGAGAGTAAGATACAGTTCACAACTCGTGAACTTGAAAGAACAGAGGAAAGGAAACTTAAGGCAGAGAAGGAGAAGTGAATTTTGATTGGGTTAAAATTGATGAAACAAAATCTCTCAGACCTGTGATGAATTAATCTATAGAAGAAGTGCAGACCCTCGACCTGAAGGACAATCTTGTGGAGGGTCGTTTAGTAGATTGGTTCAGTTCTATATCTCAATGTCATATTTGTGAAAATATTAATTCTCAGATCTGTATGACCTTGGACCAACGAAGTAAGGTTACATCTGTCATCATTTGAAGGGAGTTGAATATGACACCAGCATTGAAGTGTTTTGTGAGTTTTCCTTGGAAGTAAGCATATCACAAACTCCTGAAGCAGTCACCCCGATATTGTGAACGAAGGCTCGAAACAGAGGTATACACCTCAGACTATCTATTGAAGGCTCAGACTAAGTGGAACAAACATCTGTGGAAGGCTCGGAGCTACAACAAATTTGTGAAGGCCCAGATCTTTTGTAGCTCGATAGACTTGCAATCTCAGACTTGTAACTTCGTCTTCAGAGACTGTTGATACATTTCAGAGTTGTGAAGGCAAGCTACATTCTTAGACCTGTGGACAATGATTCTTTGGTGTCTCAATTCATTACGTAATGCAATTTGAAAATACTTGAAGTGGAAAAATCCTGTTGTTGGAGAGAGACCTTGAAGAATATGTACATTATGTTGCGTTGAAGCCCTCATGGAGTAACCTTGGAGATTATGTTTGGGTACCATGAAGAGTTGTGGAGACACCTTCATGTGAAGACAAGGCTGTCAGTGATGAAGTGATTTGGAGGAGGCTTTGTTGAAGATAGACAGGGCTCGTTGCAAAAAATATTGGGAGCCATAGAGAATCATCAAACTTATCTTGACAAATTGAAATTAAGGGTTGGAGCCATAGAGGTTGGAGACCTAGAGGATAGGAGTCCTCAAGAGACCAGGTTGGAGTGTGTACCAAAGATATGGTTGGAACCCTAGAGGATGAGAGTCATAAAGAGACTAGGTTGGAGTCTATACTAGAGAAAGGGTTGGATCCCTAGAGGTTGGTACCTCAAAGTTAACAAAGTTGGAACCTTGGAAAGTCCAAGTCAGTGCTTGGAAAAATACAGGTTGGAGCCTGGGAGATTTAAGATTGGTGTCTTCATCTTGGGTTGGAGCCCTACACATTATTGTATTGTATTTATTTTAAACGAGCTTGGAGTCCTCGTCATTGATTAATCAAATTCTTATTCTATCATTGCTCATTTTGTGTTCTAATTATAAGTGATATTAACTGGTAAAAATAGCAATTGAAAAGATATACTGATTCACCCCCCTCTCAGTATTTCCAACAATTTTGCATAGGTAAACTTGGGGGATTTGAACCTGGAACCTCTTGTAACATAATACTTCACTTTCACAACCATTGTTAATTGATTTTTCCTTAGGGACCTGATAGGGCGTGCACTTTTAATATTAAGATTATAAAATATAAAATTCATTTGGGTTTGGTCTATCCTTCTTCAATATTATCTAGATATACTTCATCCCCAAATGTCACATCCATGTAAGATAAAAAGAGTGATGAGAGTATTAAATAGGATTTTTTTTTAATTATCCTAAAATCGAAGGTCTACTAATTACACTTGCCTGCAATCGTTTGTAATCCTATGGTTGAATTGCATTTAACAGAAGATCCATTACATCAACTTGAGTAGGTATAGTAGGAAAAGTGGTTCTTGAATTGACATGGATAAGGAGCATGTGAGGAAACAAAATTGGAGAAAATTTTGAAGAGTTAAATACTTGGCAGGACACCAAAGCCAAAAGAGCAGTGGGGTTGAGATTTACAATAGTTTGAGCCAATGTTGGAGATGACTAATTGGGGAACCAAATGGCTTATGAGTAGTTTGCACTAGTGTTCTAAGTTTAATCCATGAGCATTTTAGTGGTGACCAACTTGTCTAGAAGTTGTAACTTTGTTGAACTACTATTATTATTTTGAGTGGGTTTTATCATCCTTAGGTTCCAAGTATAAAATGGTTTTGTTCTATTATGATTTAGTTAACTTTTTCTGTTGTTATGTGTATGTTCTATAACCCATAGATTTGAAATGTAAATTAGGTTTACAAATATTATAAATGTAATAAATTAAATTAAAGAGACAAGATGATATATGTGAGATATACCCTTGTCTTATAATAATGAGGGACATGTTGGCAACATTGATCCATTTTGAGGAACCTCTTTGGGCTTAGCTTTTTCCATTCACACAATACTACATGAAGACTTGCGAATTCTCAAGTGTGGGGGAGAGATTGGACCTTCATTTTGAAGCCTTTACCACTCTAAGCAGTGGCAGTTTTTCCCTTTATACTCACTCACATAGCCTATTATCATTCCCCTTTTGTCACAATTTCTTGCATTGTGGTCATCACATGCATTTTAGCCGACATTGTTTTTTAATTTAAAAAATATTTAATTTTTGTTTTCAAAGGGACATCTGTCAACTAGATACACATCTTCCTCATATTGGAATATAGAATGTGCATCTCCTTGCAATAATATCTTTTTTCACTTTTAGTTACTTTATATTTTAAAAGTTGATATAAAATTATGTTATTTCACATTAATAGGAAATATTTTATTTATGGCTCAAAGTGAGAATGAAATATTTATACTACCTCTTGTGAGTTGTGGTGTGAACAATAAAACACAATGAGAGTGACATTATTGATATTTATAATGTTTTTAATAGAATCTAGCCAAATAGGCATATTAATTTTATTTTATTTTAAAAGAAACATGTGTCAACTTGATAATGAAAATGGAAAAATTTACACATCTCCTTCATAGTAAGTTATAAAATGTATCTTTAAATAAAACAATAAAGAAAAAAAAAAATATTTTATGAAAAAATAATATTACTTTTTTAAATTAATAATTTTTATAAATTTTTAAAACACAAATATTATTTAAACAAAATTTCTAAAATAATTATTAACCACAATTACAATATTAATAATAACTAATCTATAAATAATACTTGTATTTATATCTTTCTTGGTAAACCTAACTTTTATTTTTAAACCTAACTTTTTCATGAAATAATACTAATTCTTCTTTAAATTTTAAATAAAATTTATATGATTAAAAATAAATAGAAAATCCTAATTGGTTTACCGTGAGTGAGATTGTGGAAGCCTTAATTAAGTGAAAACATTTCCATTAAAGTAAAGCTTGCTGCCAACAACGAGCAACGTTGGATGTAGTCATCTCGTTTTAAAAAAACATATATCCCTCACTTTTCACTCCACCGCCCGTAACAAATGTGATAAGAAATATAATTTGTATAAAACTTTTGATAACGACATCCATGGCCTTGCATAATTCCGGTCTTTACATAAAATTACAGTGCGTTGGTCGTTGTAGCAGGAACCTTGAATTGAATTGTATGCTAAAAGTTTATCACGTTGCTTCTTCCGTGGTAAATCCCATAAATATTCGAGAATTTAAAAAAATAATATTTGAACATTTTAAATGTAATCCACACATTGATCCCAAAGGAAACCCAGTGAAATTGCTGAAGCAATTGACCTGCATTGATACTATGGAGAATTATGGGCACCAAACAACTTAAGTTGTAACAATACTCTGTGTTTCTTACTAGAAATTTGATGAATATAATTTGATGAATATAAGTGGAATTTGAAAAGTTAAAAATTTACTCATGTAAATTTTACTTTACATATAATCTATGTTTAAGGAGAAAATTCGTTACTTAATATAGATTCGTTACTTAATCTAAATAATTATCGATTCACCATAATTATAAAATAAATAAATAAAATAAATAAATTATTGCAAACTAATAGTGATATTGTAGATCGTGGGGTTATCAAAATCATTTACAAAATATATGTTACAGTAATGGAAGCATCTAGTGAAGATCTACGAGCCATATGCATTCTACCAAGGAAAATGAATTATGTGCAATGGAGATGAAATAAAATCAGGCAGCATACATTAATAATTTTTTTAATATATTTGTGGAGATTAAATATCTCCAATTCTGAAAACCTGTTTCAAGAGCTCTTTGGAGATGAACGAGATAATTTCGGATTTGAAGTTAGAATATAGAGTGGAAAAATTACATCAGAAATATTCATATTCCAGGACTTTGTAAATATGCCTTCAAAGGGTGAATATGTATCAGTGGATCACAATGGTTGTAATGGCAATGAAGACATCAATTTTCGCTTCACTAGGTTCACTATGTCTAGGAGAGTGTTGGGGGTTGTTGAAGCATAAAGTTGTCCAGAGATATATGGAGGTCCTGCCAATGTGAAGGTTGAACAAATTTCCATGAGCAATGGCCTCATTAATGCTGTGTTTACATCGCAGGGAGGCAGTTACACGTTTACAAATATTACTTCAGGTAAATATATGTTGGTTTCTTCCCATCATGAATACATAAATTTAGTTAATCCTCCAGCGGTATACAAATATCAGGTCATATCAAATCCCACTACATTTTTTTTCAAAAAGGAAAGGTCGTGATATTTTTCTCACTCTTTGCCTTCGTTTGATATGCAGAATAAGTTTGGAGAAAGCATCCTTTGCGTAAAGTTTAGTGACCAAATATCTGTCAAGCACACACCTGATAATTTCAATCAGGTATAACAGCCTAATGTTTTCAACCTAAAATATTACATTGTGAAGACATTAGGAAATAAAATGTACAAAGTGTTAACATGCGCTTTTGTTTGTTTGTTTTTGCGTCATGAAAAGGGCTTGGAGAGCCTATCGAAACTAAAGTCCTCGCCCCTAAATATTCCCAACATTGACTCTACCCACGTAAATATTTCAGATTTATTCCTTAAGGATGAGTGTCCAGATGACACAGTAGCCCTCCGCGAAATCAAACGTGAAGAAATGGAAAGAGCGGGCTATGTGAGCCAATTGTTAAACAGAGGAAGAAGATACAACATCATACCTAATGTCCATTATAGCCAAAATGGCACTATGCATGAGTTACAACAATTGAGGTTTATAGAGTATATTTTCTATAATATTCTCTTTCAAATACATGATTCTCATGTTCCCTTAACAATTGTGCAAAGAGGCTCTCCAGAGATAGAGTTGGGCTTTGGAAATTTAGTAGTAGATGACATCTTTTTTGTCCCTGGTTATGATATGGATGGCTTGGTTGTTTCTCAGGGTAACCATGTTTTAGGTGTTCATGTATACCTTTATTCAGATGATTTCCATGAGGTGAAGTGCCCTCAAGGTTCTGGAGTAGATCCTTGGCAAATGGGAAATTTTCTTTTAATTTTAATCCATGTGGAAAATATAGGTTATTGCCATTCTGCCAAGGTGAGAATACAATATTTGATGTTTCACCTCCATCTATAGAGGTTCTGGTTGAACACGGTCATGTTAATATATCTCAGCCATTTCGCATCACAGGTTTCTCGGTTGGAGGACTTGTCGTGACTTCTGAAGGTGTCGATGTTGAAGGTGTTAAGATATTAGTTGATGGACGAGAAAGAGCTACAACAAATGTCCAGGGATATTATAGACTTGATCAGGTAACATCAACACGCTACACAATCAAGCCTGAGAAGGATCACCTCGATTTTAGCAGTTGTAGAGTTTCATGGTTCTGCCAAACATGGCTTCAATCCCAGATATAGAAGCAACACGTTATAATATTTGTGGTTGCCTAAAATTATTGAAAGATGGCTATTCTGGCAGGTGTCAGGTTGGATTGACACATGGGCCAAAGAATTTTAAGCCTCAAGTAAAGAGGATTGATGATCTGGGAAACTTCTGCTTAGAGGTTCAACTAGGGGAATATCAAATATCCCCACTTACCACAACAACAGAACATGATTCTAGTCTTCAATTTTCACGATCACATATTGATGTGACAGTAAGTGGACCAATGCTTGGCATTGAATTTATAAAGGCCCTTGTTGATATCCATGGATTGGTGATATGCAAGGAAGGATGTGACTCCTCAGTTTCTATATCACTTACTTCTCTAGCTGTTGAACTCTGGGTTCAGAGAAGTTGAACTCTTTAAGTTTAACAAATGAGAGCAATGACTTCATATTTGAGAAAGTCTTACTGGGTGCATGATGCCTTTAGGTAAAACATTAACCTTATTCTAATTTGTTAGACTGGGATGATGATTAGTGTTGGGAGAGAAAGGTTATTGATGTCAATGTTGGTTTTTCTGATCATTCAGAGATAGTGTTTATACAAAAAGGCTATTGGTTGCGTATTATGTCTACTCATCATGTGGCTTTTTACATCATATAGCCAAACAAAGAACCCATAAATTTTTTGATTGAGAAAGGATGGTAGCAAATCTTCTTAGAAGCTATTGGTGTGCACATGCTTCATTTCTTGAACTCATGCATTTTCTTTGGAATGCCTTCGTTAGAATTCAATGTATTGATCCACAAGCCTATATATTTGACTCATGAAAAATATCTACTCATTGGTGAAATACATGTTGATTCAAGTTCTTATCCCGAAGCAAATTAGTTTTCTCGAAGCATTATTGTAGACATATGGAAAAATGAGGGTGCATTTATAGTGTTGAGAATGCAACAAGATGATGGAGCTTAGTGGAAAGAAGTCGCCTTCACTAAGTGGGCCCACAGGCTATTTTTGGCGCAAAGTCTATTTTTAGACTATGTCTATTTTATACATATGGATCATGGTCTATGAGTTGCAGGAAGCTATTTGTGGATGATTGGTCATGTTGGTAAAAATAGATGGACTTCTATTTTTAGACATATGGGCGGTTTCTATTTTTAGACTGCCAGGCTAAAAATAGAACAGTTGAATATTATTAGCTCATAATAATATTTGGACTATAAACATTAACTTATCCTCTTGGAGCACTTCAGTTTGAGCTACAGATGTGGCACATGCAGTTGTCAGAAGGAAATACGCTTTTCTTATGAGTCAGTTGAGCTATTGCATGATGGACTTCAGTTAGAACTCATGTGGTTGAGTTTGGTGGAGTTGATTGAGGAGTTGATGGAGTTGTGTTCAGTTTGACTTGGTTGAACTAGTTGTATTTAGTTTAACTGCAAATACACTAGTGATGAGTGATGTGAATTAATTGTTAAATTAATCCACTAATTATTAACTCATAAAGCAACTAAAGAATACATCAGTTAACTCAGTGCATGGACAATTCAGTGGAGACAGGTGTTAGAGGTTGAGATTGCTATCAGTTGTGACTATAGTTGTGCATGAGATTTGCACAATCAATGGATTGAGTATTGCCAATGAGGATTGCATGGTTCAGCCAAGGAAATACGAGTTTGGATCAACCATACTCATCTATTCTCATGCAAGATTGCGCAGTAGAGGCAGGCAAGCAGCAGAGGAGATTTGAACCTGTGATTGATTCAGATCTGAGCTAGTTTTGTGTGTAAAAGGTGGAGATAGTACTGAGTACTTGTGAGGAGTATTGTACTATGTATTGTTACATGTTCTCAATCATTATAATATATAGATAGTGTGGGGTTTTCAGCTGTATGCTTTCCCTGGGTTACATACTGTGTTAATGTGCGCATGCGATTGATGTTTCATTGTTTTTAATTCCGAAAAATTGATGATCAACGTAGAGGAGGTTATGTATTATACATGTATTCCACAATAGTGTATAATCAGGATAATCTCTGTGAATAAGTGTCATATTATTCAAAATTTCTACATGGTATCAGAGTTGTTGATCATCAGATCTATTATTCAGAAAGTGTTTACATTTTATTTCTTCAGGCAGAGTCTGTAATCGGGCCAGGTAGCCTCTGGATTCATCCTTCCTTTGGAAGGTGAGATATTCGGTAAAAGCCCATACAGTCAATCTCTGTACGAGAAATACTTTGTTCTCACGAATTTTAGATCAGAAGCGGTTGAGTTTTGAGCTAGCGGAATTTGAATTTGCAACAGTGTTTTCTTGGTGTCAAAGTTGAAATGTCTTTCAACGGATTGCGATTGGAGTATGCTCTTGAGGGCAGCTCGAATTATATTGCATGGAAAGACAGGATGAAGGCGGTGTTAGATGATAATGGGCTGAAGGAGTTCATAGAGGCTGAGGTCCCAAAGCCTACTGATACTGCTCAAGTTGATTCTTGGCAAAAGAAGACAGCAAAGTGTCGAAGGATTCTATTGGAGGGCATGAAGGATCACATTGTGTCCAGCCTGCATGGAAGGGCTTCTCCATACTTGATGTGGAAAGCGTTGAAAAATCTATTCCAAAGCAAGAGCGACCAGAGGAAGTTGGCGCTCAAGGATAAACTCAGAAACATTAAGTGTGAGAAAGGAGACAATATGCCTAAGTATCTCACGAAGTTCACTCAATGCCGGGATGAGCTGGAAAGTGTGGGGGTAACTATCGATGATGAGGACTTGGTGAGCTTGGCTCTCCTTGGTCTTCCAAAGAGTTGGCATTCCTATCAGGACTCTGTCAATGGTCGGGAGAAATTGCCAGGATGGGAGAGACTTTGGTTAGATCTTATGCAGGAGGAGATCAGGCGGAATACCAGGGACGGATCTTCATCAAAGGCAACTGATGAAGAAAATTGCACTTTGGCTGCCAAAGCAAAGAAGGGGAAGAACAAGAAAGCTTCTCATTCCGATGCGAAAGGCAAGAAGCAAGACATGTCCGAGGTGAAGTGCTTTCACTGTCACCAGCACGGACATTATGCCACAAATTGTCCGCAGAAGAACAAAAATAAGAAAGCTGCTAGATCTGCAGCAGGAGAGGCCTTAGCCTCGCAGTTTGAGCTTGATTTTTCATTGATCGCATGCTTGGTATCAAGTGTGATGGGATCGGTATGGTTCTTGGATAGTGGTGCGTCTTTTCACATGACAGGAAATTGAGATTCGTTTTCTAACCTGGAGGAGAAAGATCTTGGAGTGCACATCGAGATGGGCGATGATGGTAGATACAGTGTTATGAAACCAGCTCAAGAAAAGATAGAAAAGATAAATCCATGCCTTAGAATTCAGCCTCTTCGAGGGGGCAACCTCCTTTACATTACATAAATGAACAATTCTTGGATGATACAAATGACAAAACCTCCTTTCTATATATAGGAGTCTAAGGAGTCACAATATAATCCAGCCGACCTAACAATAATAATATAAAGCCACAAAAATAACAATAGAGGGATTCTATGGGGCACAGAAATAACAATATGGGGGTAATAGGGGCACAACAATATAAATAGGGGGTATAACTACAATAGTAATAGGGTAATCACTAGTATTATAGGGACCCAACATGCCCCTCTCCTTCAAAAAAGTGTTGTCCTCAACGCTTGAGTAGTTCTGGATACTTCTGCATAAAATTCTCATCCTCCCATGTGGAATCTTCAGCGGATAAGTTCTTCCACTTGATAAGATACTCTGAAATTGATCGATTTCGTAGCTGTCGAGTTCTTGTTTCTGTGACTGCTTCCGGTTCCAATATAATTTTTCCTTCCTCGTCAAGTTCTGGCAATATTGTTTGAATTGGGAGCTTGTCACCTATAACCTTCTTTAAACATGAAACATGGAAAACTGGGTGCAATCGAGAAGCTGCAGGAAGCTCCAATTTGTATGCCATAGTACCAATCTTTTGCAACACCTTGTACGGACCATAATACTTTGGTGATAATTTATTATCCTTCTTAGCTTGCTTTAGGGACATTTGCTTATATGGTTGTAGCCGTAGGAATACCCAATCACCTACATCAAAACTTCTTTCACTGCGATGTTGATCTGCCTGTTGTTTCATTCTATTTTGTGCCAACACGAGGTTATCCTTTAAGAGTTGGAGGACTTGTTGTTGATGTTCGATGTGATGTTCCACTGCCTGAACCTTAGAATTTTCTCTTAAATATGATGTGATGGATGGTGGTTGATACCCATAAAGTGCCATAAATGGGGTCATTTTTGTTGCTGTATGGAAGGAAGTGTTATACCACCATTCAGCCAGAGGCAACCATTTGACCCATTGTGTCTGTTTATCAGATACAAAGCAACGAAGATATCCTTCCAAACATTTGTTTACTATCTCAGTTTGCCCATCAGATTGAGGATGATAAGATGAGCTATGAGCTAACTGAGTACCAAGACAAGAAAATAATTCTGTCCAAAAATTTCCAGTGAAAATGGGATCTCTGTCACTTACAATAATCTTTGGGTTTCCATGTAGCTTTTGAACTGTTTCCATAAATGCAGTAGAAACTGTACTGGCTTTAAATGGATGTGATAATGCACAAAAGTGTGCATACTTGGTAAGTCTGTCAACTACCACCATGATGACACTCTTTCCCTCAGACTTGGGTAAACCTGTGATAAAATCCATTGAAACCTCCTCCCAACGTTGGCTTGGAATGGATAAAGGTTGTAATAGACCTGGTGTCTTAATTGTTTCAACTTTATTTTGCTGGCAAACCAAACATTCCGCCACAAACTTTTGAATATCTGATTTAAGGCCATCCCAAAAAAATTCCTTCTTAACCCTGTGGTAAGTTTTTAAAAATCCTGAGTGCCCTCCTAAGGGAGAAGTGTGCAATTCCATAAGAATCTTTTGTTTTAGCTGGGAATTCTTACAGAGGTATAAGCGATCTTTGTACCATAACGAATCATTTTTCCAGCTAAATGTATCAGAAGTACTGGAATCTTGTTGTAGCTTTCGAATAAGTGCCCACACTTCTTCGTCATTCTTCCATTCCTCCCTTGCTTCGTTTATCCAATCTGGTTGGATAATAGAAATGGCACACAACAATGCTTCCACATCCTCATCCTTTCTTGAGAGTGCATCTGCCACCACATTTTGCTTCCCTTTTTTGTAGATGATTTCAAAGTCATAACCCAACATCTTTGTGACCCACTTTTGTTGCTCTTCAGAGGATAATCTTTGTTCTAAAAAGTATTTAAGGCTATCATGATCCGTTTTTACCTTGAAGTGTCTTCCCATTAGGTAGGGTCGCCATTTCTTAAGTGCATGGAGTATTGCCAACATTTCCTTCTCATAAATAGCTTTGCTTAAAAACTTTCCCTTGATTGGACGACTTTCAAAAGCAATGGGTCTTTCATCTTGCATTAGAACAGCACCAATTCCATTTCCTGAAGCATCACATTCCACAATAAAGGTTTTTGTGAAGTCCGGTGTAGCTAAGACCGGTGCTTGGCACATTGCCTCTTTAAGATGTTCAAAGGCCTTTGTTGCTTCCGAAGTCCATGAAAATGAATCTTTCTTCAATAATGTTGTTAGAGGTGCTGCTATTCTCCCATAATTCTTAACAAACTTGCGATAATACCCTGTCAACCCAAGAAATCCTCGCAGATGCTTTATGGATGTGGGGATTTTCCATTCCTTAATGGCTTTAATTTTGCTAGGGTCTACCTTAACTCCTTCATGAGATACAATATGACCCAAATATTCCACCTCCTGGACTCCAAAGAAACATTTGGATCTTTTTGCATATAATTGTTTCTCCTCCAATAGTTGTAGCACCCTGTCAACATGTTCAACATGATCCTTCCAAGACTTGCTGTAGATTAGTATATCATCAAAAAATACTAACACAAATTTTCTAAGGAATGGTTTGAAAATTGAATTCATCAAACCTTGAAATGTTGAAGGTGCATTGGTAAGGCCAAAAGGCATGACCAAAAATTCATAATGACCCTCATGAGTTCTAAATGTTGTTTTCGGAATGTCTTCAATCTTCATTCTGATTTGATGATATCCCGAACGAAGATCCAACTTGGTGAAGTAAATTGATCCATGCAATTCATCCAGTAATTCATCAATAACAGGAATGGGGAACTTATCTTTAATAGTGAGCTTGTTGAGCTCCCTATAATCTGGACACATGCGCCATGATCCATCCTTCTTGTGCACCAATACTACTGGAGCTGAGAAAGAACTTTGACTCGGTTGAATTATACCAGCCTCTAGCATTTCTGCAACCATACGTTCAATTTCACTTTTTTGGACATATGGATATCTGTACGGCCTGATGTTTGGAGGAACACTTCCTGGAATCAGATGAATAGCATGATCATGATCACGCATAGGTGGGAGACCTTTGGGAGTCTCAAATACCTTGGAATGATTGTCCAGGACTTTTTGGAGATCTGGAGAAATAGATGATTCCAATGTGGAAACATCTAGCGAACATAATTGTGCAATTACACCTCTTTGCTCCTTTTTTAGAAGCTTTGTCATGCCATTAGAGCTGATTATCTTTCCTGGTTTCCCTGCAATACCCCTTAATTCAACTTCCTTTCCTTCCACAGAAAATTTCATGAAAAGTTCTTGAAAATTAAAAGCTATTGTACCCAAGGATTGTAGCCATTGGACTCCTAGTACAACATCAGCACCTCCCATTGGAATGGAAAGCATTGGGCTAGTCAATACATATTCTCCCATGGATAGCTTGATATTATGGCACTTTCCAGAACAATTTATTGTTCCTCCATTTGCAATCATCACTTGACACTCTGGTGCTGGATATAGGAAGCAATTCAATTCTTTTGCTACCCTACAATGAATAAAATTGTGGGTGCTTCCTGAATCAATCAACACTATTACCTTTTTCTTCTTGATTTGTCCTTCTATCTTGATGGTTTGAGGAGTGGTAATTCCCGCCAATGCATTACAAGATATGGTCGGATTTATTTGTTCTTCATCTAGGCTTTGTTCCTGGAATATATCCTCTTCTTTTGACCTTTCTTGCTCCTTTTCTTCTTCCTCTTCACAATCTATGTAGAATAATTTCTTCTCAGCACACTTATGACCTTTTGTGTATTTGCTATCACAATTGTAACAAAGCCCTTTTGCTCTTTTTTCTTCCAATTGTTGTGGTGTCAACCTTGTAGGTTGTGGAAGACTATGGGCAACAACACTTCCGTCTTTATAGTTGTGAATGGTATG
This sequence comes from Pinus tabuliformis, assembly GCA_031772625.1. Classification (NCBI taxonomy): domain Eukaryota; kingdom Viridiplantae; phylum Streptophyta; class Pinopsida; order Pinales; family Pinaceae; genus Pinus; species Pinus tabuliformis. Next base: position 551,402,802 of record CM062809.1, read on the forward strand.
CTTCCTAGTTGCCATAATTTTGCTTTCCATTTTTCTTGCTAACCTGAATGCCTTCTCTAATGAATCAGGTTCCCAAAGGCGCACATCATGTTGGATATTATCCTTTAAAGACCCTATGAACACATCAATCCTATGCTCCTCTGGAATATCTTTTACCCTTATGTTCAATTTTTGGAACTCCTCAATGTGCTCCATTATTGAACCCTTTTGTTTGAGACTTATCAATTGGCTAAAAAAAGTGTTGCTTTTTGTATCCTCATAATGTGCTATCAATTCTTCCGTAAAAATTGCCCAAGTGATAAATTGTTTACGAGAACAAAGCCATTGATACCATACAAACTGATTTGGTTCCAAATATAAAGTTGCCATACGTACCTTTTGTGTGTTTTGCACATTATTGAGATCGAAGAATTGCTCCATCTGTAATATCCATGTGGCGGGATCCTTGCCATCAAACTTCCTCATATCGATTTTTGGAACATGGTGAGTCTTCGATCCAACATTAGAGTCTATGGAATCATGATTAACATTTCTTTTGTTCTCATCATGAGTTTCCTTTACTACCTTTTCACCATTAGTGACCCTTTCTTGTAGCAACTTCTTCAATTCATCCATCTTAGCTTCCATGCCCTTTATCTTAGATTCCACGCCATTTACCTTAGATTCCACGCCACTTATCTTAGCTTCTGTTAGCTTTTGTGAGTGTGACATTTGTTGCACTTGTTCTTGTAATTTTGATATATCATGTAGCATTTCTTCCTCTTCTTCATGAGTCATGCTAGAGCTTTCAGGTTCCTTACTAGGTGTTTGCATTTTCTTTCCTCGGGGCATCAGTTACCGATAATAATGTTTTACTATGCCCTTTGAATTCCGTTAAACCAAGCTTACACAAAAATTAAAAAAAAAACTACACACCTTTTTTCACTTTATAGAAGCCTGAAAACCACCTGCTGCAATTCGTCTCTTTCTTCTTTAATGAGAAACTTCTTTTACAATGTACCGGTGCAGTCCTTTACCAGTACGCAGGCTGCAACCTGCAGAGGGCTACAACCCTCTCTCGTTTTCCAACTACTTCTGGAAGGGAGCTACAACCCCCTCATCTCTTGTACTAGCTGATCCATTTACTAGTACGTAGGTGCTGACCCTACAACCTTCAGGGACCACGTTTCATCAATTTTCAGACTGGATCCAAGAGTACAAAACAAACATTACTGCAATACAATCATCAACTTAAACTTGCATCATAATTCATTAAATAACCCAATACTGAATCACTGAAACCCTGTCATCAAGAACACAGAACCAAAACCAGAGCCCAGAACTCTGCAACAACCACCAGAATCAGCAGCAACCTGAAATATCAAATCTTATTATGCATACGCTACTTCACTGTACCAAAACCGCGTGTATACGCGCTTTCACCAAGGGCAACCCGCGTGTAGATCTAGAAATAGATTCTTATGCCTTCGCTGTTAGATCCGACCCTTGCCAAACGTCCCGAACAGATAACCAGCTATACCAGATCCTCTCACTGCGTCAGACACACAATGCATGCTTCAACTTGCCTAATGATCTTCTCCTTATATAGCCTTAGGCCTTGTTCAATACCAAGAGCCAAAACCATAGTAACCCAATACCATCAACCTCAAAACTAGGGATTGACACGCCCGTCGAGACACCATGGTCCGAAACCATAGGCACAACTTCCAAGGACTAACCGCCACGGACCAAAGGTACTTTTCCACATACACGTGCTTTTACTGAATCCAACCTGCGTGTACACGCGACTTGGGCTTAACGAACCTGCGTGTATGAACTTTCTTGGCATGCTGTACTAAGATCTGTCCTCTGATTAAGTTGCCATCACCTGTACCAACCTCTGAGCACCTGTACCAGCCTCTGAGTGAGTTGCCATCAAGGACAACACTTGAATCATAATGCCAACAATCTCCCCCTTTGGACTTGATGTCAACCACCACACCAAGTCACTCTCCCCCTTTGACATCAAGGGCAAAGGGCGTACCAAGATATTCTCTTCTTCGGTATACCTTCTACTGTCCATACTCTCCCTGAGTACATGCTGAAGTTTCTGATTTGGCTCCCCCTTTGTATACGCCAAAGTGTACCAATCTATCCATGCTCCCCCTGAGCAGATGCAGGTTCTAAGACCAGCCATTCAGATCTGTACCATAAGCATCAACCTGCAATACTATTCCTTTGATCAAACAACAAGATGTATCATTTAATTTCATCAGCAATCCATAATGCCAACAATGAATTATTTGAAGTATATGCTCCCCCTGAGTGTGAGCCAACCATGACTGAACCATTTCCTGAGTCTGTTCTGCTGCCCTTTATGCTCCCCCTGAGCCTGAGCCAACCATGACTGAACCTGGGTCTGTTCTGCTGCCCTTTCTCCATACACGCGACTTTGCAGCCTGTAACTCGCGTATATACGCGACTTGTCTTCATTATATCAGCGTATGCAGGATGGAATACTGAATTTCATCACTTTCAAATTCCCCCGTGTCTGTTATGTCAGCTGTCTGAGTTATGCCGCACCTTTCTGTCTCTGTCTCCTTCAATTCCTGCAACTGTGATGATGTATGGTCCTCTTGTCTTGAATTTTGAAATCTGCTCCTGCATTCCCTTGCTTTATGCCCATAGTTGTTGCATGTATAACACCTTACATTTTTCATGTTCCTTCTAACACAATCAATTGCTTTGTGTCCATATGCATTGCAGGCAAAGCAATATCCTCTGAAATACCTGGGATGCGATGATCTTTCTTGCACCATTCTACTTCTACATCTGGCTGCAACATGTCCAAGATTATGACATACATAACATTCAACATTATTCAGTGGAGGAAATAATCATCTATCACGTCCATGGTTAGGAGTAAAGAATCTTCCTTGAGGAATTTCTTTCCTTGGTTGTTCCTTGTTGGGTATTTTAGATTTCTCATTAGAGTTTCTTGCCTCACCTTGTGAACTAGATTCACCTTCAACATATTCATGAAAACCAAGACCAGTCTTGATAGCAGGAGACCTTTGACTATTAAGAATATCATCCAAGACTTTAGTACTATCTTGAAATCGTAAAATCTTATCCTTTTCTTCTATTTTACCTTTCAAGATATTTACCTCAACTTGATGTTGTTCTTCCTTTTTCAGATATTGATTCCTTAGGTCTTCTTCAGCTTTTCTTCCTTCTTCCACTTGTCGCTTTAGTTTGATCACTTCATGTTCTTCAAGAGCTTCTTTGTTCTGTTCTCTTGATTTTTTAAGATCTTCTTTTAGAGAGAGGATCTTTGATTCAAGCCTTTGAATAGTCATGCTTTGATCCTTTACTACATCCTGCAGTTGCTCCCTTACCCTGGTTACTATCTCCAATTGTTCATTTAATTTGGCAACTTCTTCAGTTTCTGCATTCTTCTCTTCATGTGCCATGAGACTTTTAATATCTTCGCTATTATTGGATGAAGCATTCTTCTTCTTATGTGCCATGAGACTTCTAATATCTTCACTATCATTGAATGAACTTTTAATATGGGTATAATAGCTTCTACCATCTTCTTCAGATATCTTTCCTTTGTTATGAGGACATCTAACAGCATAGTGACCAACTCTACCACATAGAAAACATTTGAAAGGTAGCTTACCTTTGAACCGTCCACTTCCCCGTTCAAGATTCTTGACAAAATTTACCTCATCTTCTTCCTCTGACACTTCGAATGCGGCCTCTGGTGGTACCTCTTGTCGCATTTCAAAAGCAATTAAGATCCCGTGAAGCTGTGACATGGTGATTTTCTGCACATTCTCCTTTTCTTCTATGGCAGATACTTTAGAATCAAATTTAGTAGACAAAGATCTCAAAACCTTTTCAACTAAGACAACTTCCTCAAATTCTTCACCCAGATCCCTCATACAATTCACAATCTCATCCATACGCAGGAAATAATTAGCTACGCTTTCATTACTACGCATCTTAAGAGTTTCATACCGGATTCTGAGAGTTTGAAGCTTTGCTCTTTTTACCTGATCATCTCCTTCGTAGCTTGTAACGATTTTGTCCCATATTTCCTTGGCTGATTTGAAATGCATGATCTTCATAAATTCTGATTGAGTCAAACTACTCAATAGGACAGTAACAGCTTTGGCATTGAGCTCATATTGCTTTTTCTCTGCTGGATCTGTAGGAGTTGCTGATGGGAATTTGTATCCTCCTTCTACGATTCCCCAAACTTCTGCTCCAAGAGATTGTAGATATGCAGTGGTTCTTATCTTCCAGTGAGTAAAATTGTTCCCGTCAAAGACTGGTGGCCTGATGTGTGCCTCTCTTTCTGGATTAGCCATTCTGATGGATCTTTTCCTTCAAGCGATCAAGCTTCCTCTGAAGGACTTGCTCTGATACCAATTGTTGGAAATAATACTGAGAGGGGGGGTGAATCAGTATTATCAGATCAGTAAAAACTTTCCAATTTCATGCTCAGAAACATATACGCGACTTTAATTAAGTGAACCCGCGTGTACACGCGACTGTGTCTAATGAAACTAGCGTATACCCAGAGATCTTATAATTCAGTTAGCTTAATCTTCAGTAAATGCATCAGAACATTATTAAGCATATTAACAGTAAACAGGTGCAGTATAACAGAACAGAACATCACACAAGAGCCACACACATGAACACCATGATATAAGGTGGAAACCCAATGTGGGTGAAAACCGCAATTCGTCTCTTTCTTCTTTAATGAGAAACTTCTTTTACAATGTACTGGTGCAGTCCTTTACCAGTACGCAGGCTACAACCCTCTCTCGTTTTCCAACTACTTCTAGAAGGGAGCTACAACCCCCTCAGCTCTTGTACTAGCTGATCCATTTACTAGTACGTAGGTGCTGACCCTACAACCTTTAGGGACCACATTTCATCAATTTTCAGACTGGATCCAAGAGTACAAAACAAACATTACTGCAATACAATCATCAACTTAAACTTGCATCATAATTCATTAAATAACCCAATACTGAATCACTGAAACCCTGTCATCAAGAACACAGAACCAAAACCAGAGCCCAGAACTCTGCAACAACCACCAGAATCAGCGGCAACCTGAAATATCAAATCTTAGTATGCATACGCTACTTCACTGTACCAAAACCGCGTGTATACGCGCTTTCACCAAGGGCAACCTGCGTGTAGATCTAGAAATAGATTCTTATGCCTTCGTTGTTAGATCCGACCCTTGCCAAACGTCCCGAACAGATAACCAGCTATACCAGATCCTCTCACTGCTTCAGACACACAATGCATGCTTCAACTTGCCTAATGATCTTCTCCTTATATAGCCTTAGGCCTTGTTCAATACCAAGAGCCAAAACCATAGTAACCCAATACCATCAACCTCAAAACTAGGGATTGACACGCCCGTCGAGACACCATGGTCCGAAACCATAGGCACAACTTCCAAGGACTAACCGCCACGGACCAAAGGTACTTTTCCACATACACGCGCTTTTACTGAATCCAACCTGCGTGTACACGCGACTTGGGCTTAACGAACCTGCGTGTATGAACTTTCTTGGCATGCTGTACTAAGATCTGTCCTCTGATTAAGTTGCCATCACCTGTACCAACCTCTGAGCACCTGTACCAGCCTCTGAGTGAGTTGCCATCAAGGACAACACTTGAATCATAATGCCAACAATCTACCCCTTTGGACTTGATGGCAACCACCACACCAAGTCACTCTCCCCCTTTGACATCAAGGGCAAAGGGCGTACCAAGATATTCTCTTCTTCGGTATACCTTCTATTGTCCATACTCTCCCTAAGTACATGCTGAAGTTTCTGATTTGGCTCCCCCTTTGTATATGCCAAAGTGTACCAATCTATCCATGCTCCCCCTGAGCAGATGCAGGTTCTAAGACCAGCCATTCAGATCTGTACCATAAGCATCAACCTGCAATACTATTCCTTTGATCAAACAACAAGATGTATCATTTAGTTTCATCAGCAATCCATAATGCCAACAATGAATTATTTGAAGTATATGCTCCCCCTGAGTGTGAGCCAACCATGACTGAACCATTTCCTGAGTCTGTTCTGCTGCCCTTTATGCTCCCCCTGAGCCTGAGCCAACCATGACTGAACCTGGGTCTGTTCTGCTGCCCTTTCTCCATATACGCGACTTTGCAGCCTGTAACTCGCGTATATACGCGACTTGTCTTCATTATATCAGCGTATGCAGGATGGAATACTGAATTTCATCACTTTCAGATTCCCCTGTGTCTGTTATGTCAGCTGACTGAGTTATGCCGCACCTTTCTGTCTCTGTCTCCTTCAATTCCTGCAACTGTGATGATGTATGGTCCTCTTGTCTTGAATTTTGAAATCTGCTCCTGCATTCCCTTGCTTTATGCCCATAGTTGTTGCATGTATAACACCTTACATTTTTCATGTTCCTTCTAACACAATCAATTGCTTTGTGTCCATATGCATTGCAGGCAAAGCAATATCCTCTGAAATACCTGGGATGCGATGATCTTTCTTGCACCATTCTACTTCTACATCTGGCTGCAACATGTCCAAGATTATGACATACATAACATTCAACATTATTCAGTGGAGGAAATAATCGTCTATCACGTCCATGGTTAGGAGTAAAGAATCTTCCTTGAGGAATTTCTTTCCTTGGTTGTTCCTTGTTGGGCATTTCAGATTTCTCATTAGAGTTTCTTGCCTCACCTTGTGAACTAGATTCACCTTCAACATATTCATGAAAACCAAGACCAGTCTTGATAGCAGGAGACCTTTGACTATTAAGAATATCATCCAAGACTTTAGTACTATCTTGAAATCGTAAAAGCTTATCCTTTTCTTCTATTTTACCTTTCAAGATATTTACCTCAACTTGATGTTGTTCTTCCTTTTTCAGATATTGATTCCTTAGGTCTTCTTCAGCTTTTCTTCCTTCTTCCACTTGTCGCTTTAGTTTGATCACTTCATGTTCTTCAAGAGCTTCTTTGTTCTGTTCTCTTGATTTTTTAAGATCTTCTTTTAGAGAGAGGATCTTTGATTCAAGCCTTTGAATAGTTATGCTTTGATCCTTTACTACATCCTGCAGTTGCTCCCTTACCCTGGTTACTATCTCCAATTGTTCATTTAATTTGGCAACTTCTTCAGTTTCTGCATTCTTCTCTTCATGTGCCATGAGACTTTTAATATCTTCGCTATTATTGGATGAAGCATTCTTCTTCTTATGTGCCATGAGACTTCTAATATCTTCACTATCATTGAATGAACTTTTAATATGGGTATAATAGCTTCTACCATCTTCTTCAGATATCTTTCCTTTGTTATGAGGACATCTAGCAGCATAGTGACCAACTCTACCACATAGAAAACATTTGAAAGGTAGCTTACCTTTGAACCGTCCACTTCCCCGTTCAAGATTCTTGACAAAATTTACCTCATCTTCTTCCTCTGACACTTCGAATGCGGCCTCTGGTGGTACCTCTTGTCGCATTTCAAAAGCAGTTAAGATCCCGTGAAGCTGTGACATGGTGATTTTCTGCACATTCTCCTTTTCTTCTATGGCAGATACTTTAGAATCAAATTTAGTAGACAAAGATCTCAAAACCTTTTCAACTAAGACAACTTCCTCAAATTCTTCACCCAGATCCCTCATACAATTCACAATCTCATCCATACGCAGGAAATAATTAGCTACGCTTTCATTACTACGCATCTTAAGAGTTTCATACCGGATTCTGAGAGTTTGAAGCTTTGCTCTTTTTACCTGATCATCTCCTTCGTAGCTTGTAACGATTTTGTCCCATATTTCCTTGGCTGATTTGAAATGCATGATCTTCATAAATTCTGATTGAGTCAAACTACTCAATAGGACAGTAACAGCTTTGGCATTGAGCTCATATTGCTTTTTCTCTGCTGGATCTGTTGGAGTTGCTGATGGGAATTTGTATCCTCCTTCTACGATTCCCCAAACTTCTGCTCCAAGAGATTGTAGATATGCAGTGGTTCTTATCTTCCAGTGAGTAAAATTGTTCCCGTCAAAGACTGGTGGCCTGATGTGTGCCTCTCTTTCTAGATTAGCCATTCTGATGGATCTTTTCCTTCAAGCGATCAAGCTTCCTCTGAAGGACTAGCTCTGATACCAATTGTTGGAAATAATACTGAGAGGGGGGGTGAATCAGTATTATCAGATCAGTAAAAACTTTCCAATTTCATGCTCAGAAACATATACGCGACTTTAATTAAGTGAACCCGCCTGTACACGCGACTGTGTCTAATGAAACTAGCGTATACCTAGAGATCTTATAATTCAGTTACCTTAATCTTCAGTAAATGCATCAGAACATTATTAAGCATATTAACAGTAAACAGGTGCAGTATAACAGAACAGAACATCACACAAGAGCCACACACATGAACACCATGATATAAGGTGGAAACCCAATGTGGGTGAAAACCACCTGCTGCAATTCGTCTCTTTCTTCTTTAATGAGAAACTTCTTTTACAATGTACTGGTGCAGTCCTTTACCAGTACGCAGGCTATAACCTGCAGAGGGCTACAACCCTCTCTCGTTTTCCAACTACTTCTGGAAGGGAGCTACAACCCCCTCAGCTCTTGTACTAGCTGATCCATTTACTAGTACGTAGGTGCTGACCCTACAACCTTCAGGGACCACGTTTCATCAATTTTCAGACTGGATCCAAGAGTACAAAACAAAGATTACTGCAATACAATCATCAACTTAAACTTGCATCATAATTCATTAAATAACCCAATACTGAATCACTGAAACCCTGTCATCAAGAACACAGAACCAAAACCAGAGCCCAGAACTCTACAACAACCACCAGAATCAGCAGCAACCTGAAATATCAAATCTTATTATGCATACGCTACTTCACTGTACCAAAACCGCGTGTATACGCGCTTTCACCAAGGGCAACCCGCATGTAGATCTAGAAATAGATTCTTATGCCTTCGCTGTTAGATCCGACCCTTGCCAAACGTCCCGAACAGATAACCAGCTATACCAGATCCTCTCACTGCGTCAGACACACAATGCATGCTTCAACTTGCCTAATGATCTTCTCCTTATATAGCCTTAGGCCTTGTTCAATACCAAGAGCCAAAACCATAGTAACCCAATACCATCAACCTCAAAACTAGGGATTGACACGCCCGTCGAGACACCATGGTCCGAAACCATAGGCACAACTTCCAAGGACTAACCGCCACGGACCAAAGGTACTTTTCCACATACACGCTCTTTTACTGAATCCAACCTGCGTGTACACGCGACTTGGGCTTAACGAACCTGCGTGTATGAACTTTCTTGGCATGCTGTACTAAGATCTGTCCTCTGATTAAGTTGCCATCACCTGTACCACCTGTACCAACCTCTGAGCACCTGTACCAGCCTCTGAGTGAGTTGCCATCAAGGACAACACTTGAATCATAATGCCAACAATCTCCCCCTTTGGACTTGATGGCAACCACCACACCAAGTCACTCTCCCCCTTTGACATCAAGGGCAAAGGGCGTACCAAGATATTCTCTTCTTCGGTATACCTTCTATTGTCCATACTCTCCCTGAGTACATGCTGAAGTTTCTAATTTGGCTCCCCCTTTGTATACGCCAAAGTGTACCAATCTATCCATGCTCCCCCTGAGCAGATGCAGGTTCTAAGACCAGCCATTCAGATCTGTACCATAAGCATCAACCTGCAATACTATTCCTTTGATCAAACAACAAGATGTATCATTTAATTTCATCAGCAATCCATAATGCCAACAATGAATTATTTGAAGTATATGCTCCCCCTGAGTGTGAGCCAACCATGACTGAACCATTTCCTGAGTCTGTTCTGCTGCCCTTTATGCTCCCCCTGAGCCTGAGCCAACCATGACTGAACCTGGGTCTGTTCTGCTGCCCTTTCTCCATATACGCGACTTTGCAGCCTGTAACTCGCGTATATATGCGACTTGTCTTCATTATATCAGCGTATGCAGGATGGAATACTGAATTTCATCACTTTCAGATTCCCCCGTGTCTGTTATGTCAGCTGTCTGAGTTATGCCGCACCTTTCTGTCTCTGTCTCCTTCAATTCCTGCAACTGTGATGATGTATGGTCCTCTTGTCTTGAATTTTGAAATCTGCTCCTGCATTCCCTTGCTTTATGCCCATAGTTGTTGCATGTATAACACCTTACATTTTTCATGTTCCTTCTAAAACAATCAATTGCTTTGTGTCCATATGCATTGCAAGCAAATCAATATCCTCTGAAATACCTGGGATGCGATGATCTTTCTTGCACCATTCTACTTCTACATCTAGCTGCAACATGTCCAAGATTATGACATACATAACATTCAACATTATTCAGTGGAGGAAATAATCGTCTATCACGTCCATGGTTAGGAGTAAAGAATCTTCCTTGAGGAATTTCTTTCCTTGGTTGTTCCTTGTTGGGTATTTCAGATTTCTCATTAGAGTTTCTTGCCTCACCTTGTGAACTAGATTCACCTTCAACATATTCATGAAAACCAAGACCAGTCTTGATAGCAGGAGACCTTTGACTATTAAGAATATCATCCAAGACTTTAGTACTATCTTGAAATCGTAAAAGCTTATCCTTTTCTTCTATTTTACCTTTCAAGATATTTATCTCAACTTGATGTTGTTCTTCCTTTTTCAGATATTGATTCCTTAGGTCTTCTTCAGCTTTTCTTCCTTCTTCCACTTGTCGCTTTAGTTTGATCACTTCATGTTCTTCAAGAGCTTCTCTGTTCTGTTCTCTTGATTTTTTAAGATCTTCTTTTAGAGAGAGGATCTTTGATTCAAGCCTTTGAATAGTCATGCTTTGATCCTTTACTACATCCTGCAGTTGCTCCCTTACCCTGGTTACTATCTCCAATTGTTCATTTAATTTGGCAACTTCTTCAGTTTCTGCATTCTTCTCTTCATGTGCCATGAGACTTTTAATATCTTCGCTATTATTGGATGAAGCATTCTTCTTCTTATGTGCCATGAGACTTCTAATATCTTCACTATCATTGAATGAACTTTTAATATGGGTATAATAGCTTCTACCATCTTCTTCAGATATCTTTCCTTTGTTATGAGGACATCTAACAGCATAGTGACCAACTCTACCACATAGAAAACATTTGAAAGGTAGCTTACCTTTGAACCGCCCACTTCCCCGTTCAAGATTCTTGACAAAATTTACCTCATCTTCTTCCTCTGACACTTCGAATGCGGCCTCTGGTGGTACCTCTTGTCGCATTTCAAAAGCAGTTAAGATCCCGTGAAGCTGTGACGTGGTGATTTTCTGCACATTCTCCTTTTCTTCTATGGCAGATACTTTAGAATCAAATTTAGTAGACAAAGATCTCAAAACCTTTTCAACTAAGACAACTTCCTCAAATTCTTCACCCAGATCCCTCATACAATTCACAATCTCATCCATATGCAGGAAATAATTAGCTATGCTTTCATTACTACGCATCTTAAGAGTTTCATACCGGATTCTGAGAGTTTGAAGCTTTGCTCTTTTTACCTGATCATCTCCTTCGTAGCTTGTAACGATTTTGTCCCATATTTCCTTGGCTGATTTGAAATGCATGATCTTCATAAATTCTGATTGAGTAAAACTACTCAATAGGACAGTAACAGCTTTGGCATTGAGCTCATATTGCTTTTTTCTCTGCTGGATCTGTAGGAGTTGCTGATGGGAATTTGTATCCTCCTTCTACGATTCCCCAAACTTCTGCTCCAAGAGATTGTAGATATGCAGTGGTTCTTATCTTCCAGTGAGTAAAATTGTTCCCGTCAAAGACTGGTGGCCTGATGTGTGCCTCTCTTTCTGGATTAGCCATTCTGATGGATCTTTTCCTTCAAGCGATCAAGCTTCCTCTGAAGGACTAGCTCTGATACCAATTGTTGGAAATAATACTGAGAGGGGGGGTGAATCAGTATTATCAGATCAGTAAAAACTTTCCAATTTCATGCTCAGAAACATATACGTGACTTTAATTAAGTGAACCCGCGTGTACACGCGACTGTGTCTAATGAAACTAGCGTATACCCAGAGATCTTATAATTCAGTTACCTTAATCTTCAGTAAATGCATCAGAACATTATTAAGCATATTAACAGTAAACAGGTGCAGTATAACAGAACAGAACATCACACAAGAGCCACACACATGAACACCATGATATAAGGTGGAAACCCAATGTGGGTGAAGACCACCTGCTGCAATTCGTCTCTTTCTTCTTTAATGAGAAACTTCTTTTACAATGTACTGGTGCAGTCCTTTACCAGTACGCAGGCTACAACCTGCAGAGGGCTACGACCCTCTCTCGTTTTCCAACTACTTCTGGAAGGGAGCTACAACCCCCTCAGCTCTTGTACTAGCTGATCCATTTACTAGTACGTAGGTGCTGACCCTACAACCTTCAGGGACCACGTTTCATCAATTTTCAGACTGGATCCAAGAGTACAAAACAAACATTACTGCAATACAATCATCAACTTAAACTTGCATCATAATTCATTAAATAACCCAATACTGAATCACTGAAACCCTGTCATCAAGAACACAGAACCAAAACCAGAGCCCAGAACTCTGCAACAACCACCAGAATCAGCAGCAACCTGAAATATCAAATCTTATTATGCATACGCTACTTCACTGTACCAAAACCGCGTGTATACGCGCTTTCACCAAGGGCAACCCGTGTGTAGATCTAGAAATAGATTCTTATGCCTTCGTTGTTAGATCCGACCCTTGCCAAACGTCCCGAACAGATAACCAGCTATACCAGATCCTCTCACTGCTTCAGACACACAATGCATGCTTCAACTTGCCTAATGATCTTCTCCTTATATAGCCTTAGGCCTTGTTCAATACCACGAGCCAAAACCATAGTAACCCAATACCATCAACCTCAAAACTAGGGATTGACACGCCCGTCGAGACACCATGGTCCGAAACCATAGGCACAACTTCCAAGGACTAACCACCACGGACCAAAGGTACTTTTCCATATACACGCGCTTTTACTGAATCCAACCTGCATGTACACGCGACTTGGGCTTAACGAACCTGCGTGTATGAACTTTCTTGGCATGTTGTACTAAGATCTGTCCTCTGATTAAGTTGCCATCACCTGTACCACCTGTACCAACCTCTGAGCACCTGTACCAGCCTCTGAGTGAGTTGCCATCAAGGACAACACTTGAATCATAACGCCAACAGTGTGGACCTTTCTCAGTAGCTTTGTGATGCAGGACCAACCTGCAATACCCAGAATCTTTTTCTGTCCTGCACATCAACATGCATCTCAGCATAAAAATTTTAATACCATGCAAATTCACCCCCTACCATTATCATTGCGGAAACTATCTTCAACATATGTTTCAGCTCTATAACCCAGTAATCAACCTTTTCATTCATTTAAACACATACTTTAGTTGGCACAATGCGCCCATCATCTCAGAATACAATAAAACAAAATGCGCCTTAAACTGGCAAATTAATACCCCTCTCTATTTCAGAACGCTGCATCGATTTTCATCACTTCTGCAAAGGCAATTCTTAGTCGGAGGATTCCGCCTCTGCAATTGATCATTCTTTTCAATATTACAATAGATCTACCTACAGTAAATACAGATATGCTTACCATGAATATCTATGCAAACTCGAGTGCGCCCTCTCCAACGCTCTCACACCTCCATCTCAACTTTCGGTCTGCCCATTTCATATGTACACAGAGTTTGATTAAAGTCAATATCAATTCATTCGACACATCTATCAACTTAACAATAGTGGATTTTTCCAACAAGGCCAGAGTGTTTCCCATTCTCCATCCGGCCTACATAACTCAGGCTTAAAAAAAACAGGTGCCGGGGCTCACAGTTAACTTTTCAACCATATTTTATTTTGATCAAAGTTCCACAATCTACTCAGACAATTTACATACCTTCCGTTTCACTGAAAGAGCGCAGACCTCCGTGTTAACCCAATTTCATAGTTCTATTTACAGTGTTGCTTCTCAACTCAATTGCATTTCACTTACCATTCCGTCAAATTCAAGGATTTCTTCCATCGACCCTTCTGCTCTACGTTTGTTTTAATAACACGTTGACAATCGACCTTTGGAACCACGCCTTTCCTGATGTTGTGGATTGGCTCCACGATTTTAATTATAAACAACTGATTTAACAACGCACCAACGCACCATAATTACTCAGATTTTAATTGCTTGTATCCACTCCTACAAAACAAAACTCAACGCAACCTTATATCATCCAGCTTACCACTCACTCACTTGCTCATCGACCTCTGTCAGCTAGTGATTCCAGAGAGCGCTTTTTACATACATTAAAAACCATTCAAGTGGGAATTTAACACGATTTCTATATCATTTGATTTCAACGTTATTCTGTGCCCAAATTGTCACACCAATGCTACAACTATTACAGAAATTAATACTCTACTGCTCGCAGAACTATTTCTGAATCGAACCTTGTCCAATTTGAGGTATATTCAGTTCCACACATCAAACAGTTTTCAGCCTTACTGTTTACCCAACGATCCATCAAAATCATAGATTCAATTACATATAAATCAAACACTCATTCACACCAAGATTCAGCGCTCGATTCAAAGTATTCTGTCTTCAACAGTTTTGCATTTAACTCATAAACAATGATTTCACAACACCGAATATTATAAAACGTGCACTCTCAATTTAAAACTCAGTTACAGAAAACCACTCCATAAATGGAACCACACAATTCTGAAAACACACTGTTTTTTTTTTTTTATTAACAAATGCAAATACTTACAGCACTGGTCTTTGCCGAATATTCAACATTTAGGCCATCTACAAACTGCCCGAAGGCATCCAATCAGAAAACCTCTCAAATCTGAGCTTTCGCTCCTCTCCCCAAACCTCTACAAAGAGTCTCCTTCTTATTACAATGTTCACTATATTTTATCCACTAATTCCTCTAACAATAGATAATGTAATCTCCTATCATTAAAAATCAAACATAAATCTTCTATTTCGTTGCTTTCAAGCACACCTAGACTAACAACTATTATCTCTACATTTAAATAAGATAATCTCTTATTTATTACAATAACAAACTATTTGAGGAATCCAACCTCCTCAGTAAATCTATTTTTGACCGACAGTTAATGAATTTCACTCTATTTTAGCCACAACATGTGACCATTTCATCACATTGCTGGCTGGGTCTAGATGCTCCTGCATCAGACTCCCAAAGTTTAAATTAACCATGATCTCCTGATCATGCAATTCTGTTCTGTGTCCTCCTGGATCCCATACTTGGTTTGATAGTCTGTCCTTAGTTACTGCTGTTGTTGTTTGTCCCTCAAGTCTCTGTCCACTATGCTGTAATGCATCACTATCTGCTACTGTCCCTTTCACATATTTTGTTGCTGTTTTGTTCACTCTAATTTGTAATTTTCCATTCCTTTCACCTGTACTATCTCCTCCAGCCAATCTTCCTTTCTTTTTTTGTCCTGCATTTGTTTTACTGGAATGTTGTAGTATGAGTTTCCACCATTCATCCAATTCTTTGTCCATTTCACTTCTTATATGCTGAATACTATTCTGCTGCAACTGATTGTGTTCTTGAATTAGAACATCATAATCTTTGTGCCAAAAATCTTCCATATATATTTCTGAAATGTACAAATGCCTTTTCCCAGGTTCTTCTTCTGGTTTCTCATTCATGACTTTATCATTCCTTGCTTCAAATTCCAGCATACCTTCCATTAATCCGATCTGTTCTTCTTGGTTCAGATCGACTTCACACTGCCCTTTTCCTGCATATAAATCTTCATCAAAATTAATCAACTCAATAAACACAAATGCTTTACCTGGCTTCCTCATCAAAAGATTCGACTTGTACAAATCTGCCATCTCATCTGGAAGTTCTCTCAAAAGTTCTGCACCATCTTTACTAACTGCATTGTCCGCAATATCTGTCTTTAATCCTCCTTCACTCTGGCTTTCTTCAAGATCAATGATCTTCAATGACTCAGTGTATCCTTTGAATTCAAAAATTCTTTTGCCATCCTCCTTATTCTGCATATGACTATGAGTAGTCATTCCTTCAACAGTCTTCAATAACTGTTTGTCTTTCCTCAAGTCAATGTGACCTGCAAACACACAACAATCTTCAGTTTTCAAAATACAATACCTTCCATTTTCTTTTGATGCTTCAAGCACCAATCCTCCATCATAGTTCTTTTGGATTTCAGTGGATCCTTCTTGCTGTGACTTCAAATCAATATGAATTTGTTCTAGTTTCCTGAACTCATTCATCAATTTTCCATTCAACCTCTGTTGCAATAACTTCCATTTCACCCTTTTCTTCAGTCTCCATCTGTATGTTCGGTCTTTACTTGTCTTCCTTTGTACAGCCAAACCAATTTCTGGTTTTTCATTCTGCTGCCAGCTTTTATACTTCTGCAATTTAATGCCTTCCTCAAATTCATTCTCATGTAGCTGATCATCACAATTTTCCTTCTCAGCTTCATTCTTTTCTTGGCAATCCTCCTGAGTTAACCTGTTTTCCACATTATCATATTGCAAACATCGTTCATCAATTCCATTAAACAAATTCATTGGTTTACCTTTTTGTAGTCTCACTATGGAATTGTCTTCAGACTGCTGGTCTATATCAACCTCATCTGACTGTTTCACACCAAACAGAATTTTATCTATGAACTTCTTCTGTTGCAATAGATCAATGCCTTCTTCCTCTAAAAGGGATTCACCATCATACTTTACCTCAAGAGCTTCATTTCTGGTTGTGACAATTTCATCAGGCTGTCCATCATCCTCTGCATATCCTGCAAACATACACAAACTATAAGAATCAAAATCACAAGGCTTCATTGCCTCATCTGCTTCCTTTGTCAACATATCTTCGAATTGTTCTGAACTATGCCAATAGTCCATGAGATCTTCAGCTGATCTCTCATTATCCTCTTTCCCCAACATTTCACCTTGTTCTGGTCTGCAAATGGAAACTTCCAATTCTACCTCTTCTTCTCTGAGTTTCTCTGATTCCTCTTGAGCACTCAATATCTGCTCAATCTTTCTCAATTCTTCTACTATCTCTGACTTCACTTGCTGATTTCTCCTTTCTCGTAGCCTTGGCCACTTTACTCTTTTCCTCATGGTCCAAACACTTTTCTGCAGCATCTTCATCAATATTCCAATCTGGAAATCTATCTCAGCTTTCTCTCGGTCAACCTCTTCTTGACTCATCCTCATGCCATTTGCTTTGGCATCTTCCCTTCTGCTGTGGCTTCCTTGTGAACTTCTGCTATGACTATCTGTAGTCATTTTCTGCTCTTCTCTTTCCATGAGCTCCTCGCACCCCTGCAACAAGCCTCTGCAACAGTAAGTCCTCTTTACTGCAATCTTACCTCACTAAGCTCTCCTCACTCAGTCTTTTGGTAAGCACGATCCCCTATCTGGAATCTTCTCCTGAGCAACACCCTTTGCTCCCTCTGGGCTTCTGCAATCTCTCACTCTCTCTTTCGAAGACACTTCAATTGTCCTCTCTATCCAATCTCTTGTTGGATTCTTCAGGTTCATGCCACTTCTAAGGACTTTCCTTATTCTGCTTTTTAAGAATGTATCTGGTTCTTCTCTCACAGCTTCTCTTGATTTATATTGCTGCAGTCTTCAATTCAATAGAGCCAAGCTCTGATACCAAAAATGATGCAGGACCAACCTGCAATACCCAGAATCTTTTTCTATCCTGCACATCAACATGCATCTCAGCATAAAAATTTTAATACCATGCAAATTCACCCCCTGCCATTATCATTGCGGAAACTATCTTCAACATATGTTTCAGCTCCATAACCCAGTAATCAACCTTTTCATTCATTTAAACACATACTTTAGTTGGCACAATGCGCCCATCATCTCAGAATACAATAAAACAAAATGCGCCTTAAACTGGCAAATTAATACCCCTCTCTATTTCAGAACGCTGCATCGATTTTCATCACTTCTGCAAAGGCAATTCTTAGTCGGAGGATTCTGCCTCTGCAATTGATCATTCTTTTCAATATTACAATAGATCTGCCTACAGTAAATACAGATATGCTTACCATGAATATCTATGCAAACTCGAGTGCGCCCTCTCCAACGCTCTCACACCTCCATCTCAACTTTCGGTCTGCCCATTTCATATGTACACAGAGTTTGATTAAAGTCAATATCAATTCATTCGACACATCTATCGACTTAACAATAGTGGATTTTGCCAACAAGGCCAAAGTGTTTCCCATTCTCCATCTGACCTACATAACTCAGGCTTAAAAAAAACAGGGGTCGGGGCTCACAGTTAACGTTTCAACCATATTTTATTTTGATCAAAGTTCCACAATCTGCTCAGACAATTTACATACCTTCTGTTTCACTGAAAGAGCGCAGACCTCCGTGTTAACCCAATTTCATAGTTCTATTTACAGTGTTGCTTCTCAACTCAATTGCATTTCACTTACCATTCCGTCAAATTCAAGGATTTCTTCCATCGACCCTTCTGCTCTACATTTGTTTTAATAACACGATGACAATCGACCTTTGGAACCACGCCTTTCCTGATGTTGTGGATTGGCTCCACGATTTTAATTATAAACAACTGATTTAACAACGCACCAACGCACCATAATTACTCAGATTTTAATTGCTTGTATCCACTCCTGCAAAACAAAACTCAACGCAACCTTATATCATCTAGCTTACCACTCACTCACTTGCTCATCGACCTCTGTCAGCTATTGATTCCAGACAGCGCTTTTTACATACATTAAAAACCATTCAAGTGGGAATTTAACACGATTTCTATATCATTTGATTTCAACGTTATTCCGTGCCCAAATTGTCACACCAATGCTACAGCTATTACAGAAATTAATACTCTACTGCTCGCAGAACTATTTCTGAATCGAACCTTGTCCAATTTGAGGTATATTCAGTTCCACACATCAAACAGTTTTCAGCCTTACTGTTTACCCAACGATCCATCAAAATCATAGATTCAATTACATATAAATCAAACACTCATTCACACCAAGATTCAGCGCTCGATTCAAAGTATTTTGTCTTCAACAGTTTTGCATTTAACTCATAAACAATGATTTCACAACACCGAATATTATAAAACGTGCACTCTCAATTTAAAACTCAGTTACAGAAAACCACTCCATAAATGGAACCACACAATTCTGAAAACACACTGTTTTTTTTTATTAACAAATGCAAATACTTACAGCGCTGGTCTTTGCCGAATATTCAACATTTAGGCCATCTACAAACTGCCCGAAGGCATCCAATCAGAAAACCTCTCAAATCTGAGCTTTCGCTCCTCTCCCCAAACCTCTACAAAGAGTCTCCTTCTTATTACAATGTTCACTATATTTTATCCACTAATTCCTCTAACAATAGATAATGTAATCTCCTATCATTAAAAATCAAACAGAAATCTTCTATTTCGTTGCTTTCAAGCACACCTAGACTAACAACTATTATCTCTACATTTAAATAAGATAATCTCTTATTTATTACAATAACAAACTATTTGAGGAATCCAACCTCCTCAGTAAATCTATTTTTGACCGACAGTTAATGAATTTCACTCTATTTTAGCCACAACATGTGACCATTTCATCACATTGCTGGCTGGGTCTAGATGCTCCTGCATCACTTTGATAGCAAAGCACAGGTACTATGTGATCTTTGTTGATGATTTCTCTCAAAAGTGCTAGATCTTCTTCATGCAGAAGAAGAGCGAGACATACTCAAATTTCTGTGAGTTCAAAGCACTGGTCGAGAAGGAGTCGGGGAAGAAGGTAAAGGCTCTTAGGAGCGACAATGGTGGTGAATTCATCTCTGGCAAGTTCAAGGACTTCTGCAGCGCAAAAGGGATTCGAAGAGAGCTCATAGCTCCCCATAACCCACAACAGAATGGGGTTGCTGAGCGGAAGAACAGAATGATCGTGGGTGCTGCACGGGCGATGTTGCATGATCAGGGCCTACCCCTTCACTTGTGGGTGGAAGCATGTAATACTGTAGTATATGTGCAAAACCGTTGTCCTCATAGGATACTTAGCATGAGTACACCCGAGGAGGCTTATTCTGGTAAGAGGCCTGATTTTTCTCATTTAAGGATTTTTGGTTCTAACATTTACATGCATGTGACGAAGGATGCCAGGAAGAAGCTGGAGCCGACCGTAGAGGTTGGGATATTTGTGGGGTACACTGATACGCCCCACAACTATCATGTGTATTTTCCAGACAGTCGCAAGACTGTTGTGCGACGGGATATAAAATTTCAAGAGGAGAAAGCCATGAAGTGTTCGCTTGAGAGGGAGACACACTTGCATGCAGATGAGGAGCTATTAGTTCTTAAGGATGAGCTTCAGGACGTGGATCAGCCACAGGACGAAGTTCGTGGAGTGGAAGAGACAACTCATGCAACGCCAACCATCAGAGGGAAAAAGCGCATTACAGAAGCTGAGCGACTGGCTCAAGATGCAGAGAAGGTTGTAGGACCACCTACAACTCAACATAGACAGAGACAGTCACCTGATCGGTACACTAGATACATGGCTCTTGTGAGCAAATGTGTTGTGACTGAGCCATCCTCTTTCGAGGAAGCTGTGGAGGATCCCGCATGGGTAGATGCCATGGTGGAAGAGTATGATTCGATTGTCAGAAACAGTGCATGGGAGATTGTCCAAGACCGGAAGGGAAATCAGTGGTGGGTTCGAGATGGATCTACAAAGTGAAGCAGGCAGCTGACGGGAGTGTGGAGAAGTACAAGGTAAGATTTGTTGCCCGAGGCTTCTCATAGATAGAGGGGATCGATTATGAGGAGACCTTTGCACTTGTCACAAGGTATTCTTCCATACGGACGATTCTTTCTCTCTCAGCGCAGATGGGGTGGCACATTCATTAGATGGATGTGAAGACTGTGTTCCTCAACGGAGTCATTGAGGAGGAGGTGTACATAGAGCAGCCCGAAGGTTTTGAGATCTTCAACAATGAGTCGCATGTGTGCAGGCTCAAGAGAGCGTTGTATGGGTTGAAACAAGCACCATGTGCTTGGTACACACGGATAGACAATTATTTCACCGGACTTGGATTCTCCAAGAGTGAGGCGGATCCTAACCTATACCAAATTGTGGTGGAGGGTAAGTTGCTTATCATTGTACTTTATGTAGATGATTTGATTCTAACAGGTGATGAGCTGTTGATACTTTCATGCAAGGATGATCTTGCTAAGGAGTTTGAGATGAAGGACTTGGGCCTCCTTCATTATTTCTTGGGATTGGAAATTTGGCAGCACAGTGATGGACTATTTGTTTCTCAGGGTAAGTATGCTCAGGAGATACTGGAGAAGTTCAAAATGCATGGCTGCAAGCCTGTTGATACTCCTCTTCCTAGAGGTTGGAGGAAGGAGGATGCTACTTCGGCGGAGGTAGTGGATGCCATTGTTTATCGACAATTGGTGGGGTCGCTTATGTATCTAGTCAATACACGACCCGATATATGCTATGCTGTTAACCAACTTTCACACGCTATGGTTAAGCCAACCAAGATCTT
Organism: Pinus tabuliformis; assembly: GCA_031772625.1. Lineage (NCBI taxonomy): Eukaryota > Viridiplantae > Streptophyta > Pinopsida > Pinales > Pinaceae > Pinus > Pinus tabuliformis. The sequence continues at coordinate 551,424,515 of CM062809.1, forward strand.
CTGGAAGGCAGGCAAGCATGTATTGCGTTATCTTAGAGGCACATCAGGATATGGATTGTGGTACAGACAGGAGGATGAGGCGAAGATATGTGGCTTCACGGATGCAGATTGGGCAGGGATCCGAACGGACAGAAAGAGCACATCTGGAGGGGTCTTCAGTATCGGGTCGACAGCAGTTTCTTGGTACAGCATGAAGCAAAGATCCGTGGCACTCAGTTCAACAGAGGTCGAGTATATGGCAGCAAATTTGGCTGCATGCGAGGCTATATGGATGAGGAAGATCCTGGTCGGGTTGTTCGGTTCATACTTGGAGCCTACTGTGATTTATTGTGATAACCAAAGTTGCATTAAACTCTCAGCTAATCCAGTATTTCATGATAGATCTAAGCATATTGACATCAGGTACCATCATATCAGAGATTGTGTGCAGCAGAGAATCATGTTACTTTCATACATTCCAACGGAGGATCGGGATGTTGATATCTTGACGAAGGCGCTCACCAGGAGCAAATTCGAATACCACCGAGGTAGGATAGGGGTTGCTGATAATCCATATCTTGTTGAGAGGGAGTGTTGAGAATGCAACAAGATGATGGAGCTTAGTGGAAAGAAGTCGCCTTCACTAAGTGGGCTCGCAGGCTATTTTTGGCGCAAAGTCTATTTTTAGACTATGTCTAGTTTTAGACATATGGATCATGGTCTATGAGTTGCAGGAAGCTATTTGTGGATGATTGGTCATGTTGGTAAAAATAGATGGACTTCTATTTTTAGACATACGGGCGGTTTCTATTTTTAGACTGCCAGGGTAAAAATAGAACAGTCGAATATTATTAGCTCATAATAATATTTGGACTATAAACATTATCTTATCCTCTTGGAGCACTTCAGTTTGAGATACAGATGTGGCACATGCAGCTGTCAGAAGGAAATACGCTTTTCTTATGAGTCAGTTGAGCTATTGCATGATGGACTTCAGTTAGAACTCATGTGGTTGAGTTTGGTGGAGTTGATTGAGGAGTTGATGGAGTTGTGTTCAGTTTGACTTGGTTGAACTAGTTGTATTTAGTTTAAATGCAAATACACTAGTGATGAGTGATGTGAATTAATTGTTAAATTAATTCACTAATTATTAACTCATAAAGCAACTAAAGAATACATCAGTTAACTCAGTGCATGGACAATTCAATGGAGACGGGTGTTAGAGGTTGAGATTGCTATCAGTTGTGACTATAGTTGTGCATGAGATTTGCACAATCAATGGATTGAGTATTTCCAATGAGGATTGCGTGGTTCAGCCAAGGAAATACGAGTTTGTATCAGCCATACTCATCTATTCTCATGCAGGATTGCGCAGTAGAGGCAGGCAAGCAGCAGAGGAGATTTGAACCTGTGATTGATTCAGATCTGAGCTAGTTTTGTGTGTAACAAGTGGAGATAGTACTGAGTCCTTGTGAGGAGTATTGTATTATGTATTGTTACATGTTCTCAATCATTATAATATACAGATAGTGTGGGGTTTTTAGCTGTATGCTTTCCCCGGGTTACATACTGTGTTAATGTGCGCATGCGATTGATGTTTCATTGTTTTTAATTCCGCAAAATTGATGATCAACGTAGAGGAGGTTATGTATTATGCATGTATTCCGCAATAGTGTATAATCAGGATAATCTCTGTGAATAAGTGTCATATTATTCAAAATTTCTACATATAGATATGATCAATGATGTCAAACTTGTTTCAACTTCTAATGGACCAAGCAACATTGTTGTATATCAGTACATTGACTGAGCCAATCTTGAAGATGAACTGGTCTTTGTTTCGAGAGATAAAAGGAATGCTAGTGAGAAAAACAAATTTGAAAAGATATTGTTTTATCCAAGAAGTCAACACGTTGTTGTTAAAATTGATGGGTGCCAACTTTCTATTCCTGCTTTTGTGGGGCGCCCAGGAAAGTAAATTCAAGGTCAGTGATGCTAGCAATCCCATGTTTTAACATTAAAATAATTGCTCAAAATGGCAGTGGCAATGGCCTTCTAAAAAAGGGTGACTTGATTCTTCAAACTTCGGAAGGATCAAATGATTTGTTTTTGGGTGGCCCTCTGTATGATGATACTGAGTACTATGTTGAAGCTTCCAAGTGATATCATTTAAAAGCACTTGAATAGGACCCCTTTTAAAGCTTAGTTGTATGCTCATCTAATTTGATCAGACGCCCCACTCGACTAGCCAAACCATACAAAATATCAGATCGTTGGTATTTGACCTTCTGTGCACTCCCTGTGTTTAGAGGAATCATTGCATTTTTGTCAAACAACCGCTAGATACAGACAAAACCTCTTCAATCGCATTACTTCAAACTAGGACCATGTAAGTCTAGATTTTATTATTACCTTCAATGCTTTACAGTGAAACGAGTGTAGATGCAGGTTGTATGTGGATAAAAGATAGATGATGAGCCCCAAATTTGGTAACATTTTGGGCTCATTTGGCCTCACTACCCTTGCTCAACCCCTCATTTTTCATGACTTATGCATCATTTTTTAGTATATTTATGTTATTTGCACGAATGAAGGGCAGTCACTATTCCTAGGTGGCTAACATATGTTTATTTCAGGTTTTTTGACATTTAATGGAGCAAAACCACACAAATGAAGGCTAGGAGACAGCCAAGGTGGCATTGAGGTTTTGTAGGAAGGTTGTCCACGGCATTGAATGGCCTTCCTCGTGATCTCCACCCACAACTCCGAGCTCCAACAGCTATCACCACCGAGCTAGAAGGCAGCCAACGGATTCTAAGGGAACAGTAGTTTACTTTTAGTTTGGTCAGCCAAGCCCCACTAATTTAGGAGGCCAGCTTGGCCCTCATAATGTATAAATGTTGAGGCTGTAGCCTTCGATGGGAACTTTTGAAACTTTGTTGCAGATTCTGAATTACGAGCTATAGCTCTGTTTTGCTCTTTGTAAGACATTTTTGGCATGTTATCAGACTTTTGACTATTATCTTTTAATTAAAAAGCAGGCAGATTTGAGGCAGCTCTGAGTTCTTAAAGGAGCTTAAGCTCTCAGGGTTGGGCCCAACCTGAGAGCCTAAGGCTTCCTTCCTTTGTATTGTTACTTGTCTTTCTTTCAGAGTTATATTTCTTTTCCTTTACATGCACTTGGAAACACAGTTTGCTGAGTTGACTATTTTGGTGTGGTTACGTAGGTTAGTTTTATGAACACAATTGCTTCAGTAGTTTAGATTAGAGGAAGAGGATTGAAGTTAATCTAAGTTCCAAAAAGGGTTGGTTGCACACTCGCTTTCACCTCTGTTTGGGGACTGGAAGTGCAGACCGTGCCAACTACCAAAAACACAGTTTTACATGTTCATGCAAGCTTTAACGTAATATTCATGTTTGTAGAAGTGTCCATGCATTTAGATCTTGTGGAATAACTCTTTGTTTCAGCACCATACACGATTTCCCTTACAAATGACATTGTTGTTCTCTGGTTTCTAAAAAAACAGTTAGAGTAGGTTGATGAGATTTCGGTTATATGCAAGACAGGGGTGATTTGTTTCATTTACACTGCGCAGCACCACTCTATCATTTCCTTATCCTTCTAAGTCGTGCCTAGGCCATCTACTCATCTCCCAGTTAGATCATTTGCCTCCCAACTCTTCTCTTGTCCACGTTGTTCAATCTTTTTGGCCTTCCATTGCCTCTACCCTCCTCTAGACCAACCAGCTTTGCACACCCCCTCTCCATCTCATCTCTCTGTCCATAAGCCATCACAAGCTCCCCTCCTACCTCCCTATCCACCCATACAGCTCATTCACTCATCCATCACCCAAAACTCCGATTGCAGAACATCCTGTAGAAATTACGGGACTTCCTGTAGAAATCCTGAACTTCCTGTAGAATCCCCTGCAGACATCCTGTAGAAGCTTGCAAACACGGTTGCCAGGCATCTGAACTTTGTGAACTTCTCTGGGATGATGTGAGGGATCCCTTAGACCCTCTCAGAGTCCTCCTGACCTTTTCCAAGCCTTCCTCCCCTTGATTTACCCCTGCACAGTCAAGACCCAGTAAGAAGCATAGTCATAATAATTCCAACAACTTGAGCAAAAATACAAAAACATGTTCTCTTCAGATGAAAGTAGGTTAGACACATGCATCTCCTCTCAATAGAAGTAATGGCATCACTTTCAGTAGTAACAATGTAAACTTTGAAACGGGAACTATAAACTCAAAACGGGAACTCTGGCCCAAAAACCCCAAAAAAACCACAAAAACAGTGCTCAAAACGAAAAGTGTGTATACTGGAACGATGTTTTTTTTTTTAGGTGTCAATTTTGTGGCTGTTTTAAAAATGGCAGTGACTATGAAATTTTCTACGAAATTTTCCTGCAAAATATAGCTTCAGAACGAAAGTGTTGATACTGGAATAATGATTTATTTTTTTAGGTGTCAATTTTGCGGCTGTTTTAAAAATGGCAGTGACTACGAAATTTTCTACGAAATTTTCCTGCAAAATATAGCTTCAGAACGAAAGTGTTGATACTGGAATCGACCCGCCGCCGGTCCGGCGGGGCGGGGCGGCCCGGGGGTGCCGCTGCGTGGAATTGGTAATGTGGATCGTCATTTGATGCGTGGAATTGGTAAAACCCAAGCTGCCCGTCAATGGAGAATGTCTGCGTCTTTTCACTTTGCTGAGTCTCTCTGTCGCGTACTATCTCTCTGTCCGTTGTATCGCACATACAAGCTGACGTCCACCCTCGAAACCTGTAGTCGGGGATGCGAAGGCAACCTAACGTCACCTTAAAATTTTCATCAAAACTATAATGCTAACTATATATAATTGGAGTACAGACAAAATAATAGAGCTCGACCAAATATAGATATCGTTGCTCAAACATTCACATAATAAATAACAAATTTAATATATACAATTAATTTTTCAAAAACATGCTACTTGGACCATTGCTGACCTAAGAGGCATCCTTCACAGTATCATATAATAAAATACAATATATTACAATAGTCTTTAAGAGTCCATGAAGTGTAATATGGTCTTGAAATACACTATACATGTGAGGACTTCCAACCAAAGGGCGTATGCATCACTAAAGAACTTATCCAATCCTAATATTTGTATTGTTCCAAAGCATAAGGGTTCAATGAATATGCACGGTTGTTTTTTAACTAAGCGCAATCATATATATGAGAATCCTCCTATTTGAATTCTCTCATGCATCCCCCTAGCAACTTCCCCTGAATCCTTCTTCTTATTCCAAGAATGGAGGTGAGACACCTCTTTAGTCTTCCTAGTCAGAATTTGCCTCCAAAATTTCTTAGGAGCTAGCTTAGAGAGGTGTAAGAGATTCCCTTGTCTTTGACGAATGTATTGCCTCTTTTTCCTTTTATTTAGGGCTTTATATATTTTTATCTTGTCCATTTTAAGAGATTCATCAACAGCTTCCTTAATTGCTCTCCTCGCACTTTTACACTCTTTGTCATACCATGAATTGGTTTTGCTATTTCTTTTATTATTTGAAACTTCAATTGAGAACTTGTTAATAGAATATGAGAGGGTTGTAGTAAAATTATGATAGAGGTCTTCTATGTTGTCTATACTAGATAAAGGAAGCAAATTAGTTTTTAATTCATTTAGAAAGAGATCATTTTTATTTCTATATATGTTACAGAATTTAATCGTCCACCTTATCGGTGAATAAACTTGAAATCAAAATAAATTTATACTCATTTTTTATATTATTTAAAATTATATTACTTAAATTATTATTATTTCTTTTTAATTATATATATATATATAACCTCTTCAAAACACCTTTGGCAATTCTATTTAGTTTGAGTGCGTTTTATTGTCGATCGAGATGTATCGTGGAATTTCGCAACCAAACAATTCATTACTCAAGTGAGACTATAGAACTGTTTTCAAATTTTTTAATTTATTGGAGTTGTTTAAGTGCAATTTTTTAAATTTTATGGTACTTGAATTTTTCCAAAAATTGAAAATAAAATCTAAATTTTTCAATTTATTGGAGTTGATTTAGTTCAAATTCTTAAATTTTATGATGCTTGAAATTTTGGAAAAATTGAAAGTAAAATCCAAATTTGTGTTATTTAAACCGTTGAAAATGATATTAAAAAAATTCACAATAACGACGACAAGATGAAATAATACGTGTGGATTGTCTTGATATCTGAAACAACTGAATAACGACGACAAGATGAAATAATACGTGTGGATTGTCTTGATATCTAAACCAACTGTGTTCGCATATTTCTGTATGCCCATAAACATTATAAATTTCATATTGCATAATTCAAACATCCTATCCCAAGGAAAGTACATACATTTTATGATTTTAATGATTTGTATGCAATAAATATGTTGTTTATTGTATGTATTAAAATAAGTGGTGTCAAAGAAAATTGATGTAAACCCAGGCGAATAATCAGTTGGAATTTATTGGAGAAGGTTTTCCTAATTTTTAAAATCATTCAAATACATACATACATACGCGTTGTTAAATTACTTTTATAAATCATGTGCTAAACTTGTGACATAACCATGTTTATCTTGCCCGAAAAAACCGTTAAAGAAAACCATGCATGTTCGATGACCTATTCAACCTCACCCACATGTAAGTTTGGTATTAATACCTTCCGTTTCTATTCGTTAGCTCCAACTCTTCAATTAAGATATTATATATATATATATATATATATATATATATATATATATATATATGGTTTCTCTACATGCTTTTCCAGGGTGGCAGAAGTGTTTTAATACAACCAGGCAAACAACAATGGGTAAAGCTATCTTGTGCACGATATCATTTCAATATATCATATTGAGTGAATTCGAATTGAAGATTTTGAAATTTCTAAACATACGAAGAAAGTCTACTCTAATGATTTTCAAACTATTTCAAAAATCTACACTCAACATACAAATGCGGGAGAAACATAAATTCTCAATCTAACTCTGACAAATAAGCATGTGAAAACCTAAAGAACCCATATTGATATTCCACGAAACAGGGACGAGCCAAAGCAATGCAGGAGATGTGAACTTATTCTACCAATTGCAGCGTGAAATGAATTTTGGCTATTATAAACAAGAAGCTCCATGTCTTTCATGAGACGAGGAGATATTCTTTTGGCAGCAGTAAGTTTTTGTGCATAACAATAAAATTATCAATTCCCAAGTCTGGGCGAATAATCCGTTTGAATATATAAACTAGAGCTCACAAGCTCCGAAGCCGGTACGGGTCGATTCCCGGAATCGACCCGCCGCCGGTTGGGCGGGCGCAGCGCCACCCCCGGGCCGCCCCGCCCCGCCCGACCGGCGGCAGGTCGATTCCGGGAATCGACCCGTACCGGCTTCGGAGCTTGTGAGCTCTAGTTTATATATTCAGATGGATTATTCACAAATACATCAATTCCTTGGGCATTGTGGAAATGAAGACGACTAATGCACATAATTCATTGATAAATTGTTTTCCTTTCTAAAGATTTGAGTGGTTTTATTTTATGAGGATAAATTGTTTTCCTTTCTAAAGATTTGAGTGGTTTTATTTTACGAGGAAAAACAGAAGGGAGACAACTTTGTATTAAAAAAAGCCAATAAAAACATGCGAAATTACTGTCGTCTGTTCATTCTCGCTTCATAGTGGTGGCGTTCCTGATAAATATTCTGACAAAACATCAAAGAGATAGGAATTGCGGTGGAATTCTTTGCTCTCTCGATTGGCCGAAGGGTGTCAGTATGCTTGTTTATTTATGTCAACATCGAAGGAGATTAAAAAAAAGGTACTAAGGGTCCATTATCTTTACAGTGGATGACTTTCGCTTCTCAATTGGCTCAAATTCATAAAAACCCAAAGCATTTGGCCTATCGATTTCCTGAAACGTATCAATATTCTTGCTTTATTGATGATGCTAAGCGTTTTCCGCTTGTATCAATATTCTTGCTTTATTGATGATGCTAAGCATTTTCCGCTTGTAGCAAAAATGGAGTGACCGTTGGAAGGGTGGAGCGGCTGCTTTTCTGTAGTGAGTGCTTTTTTTCCCAAAAACACTGGCCGCGGACAGAAATAGCAAGTTGTGTTGTCATTATTTTGGTGTTCGCAGGGTTAATGGGATGGCCAACTGTCCTGTTTGCGAGGTAAATGGATGGACAGCCGTCTAGTTTACTAATTACTTTTCACTTAATCACATAAAAAAAGAGTTTAATATTTACGAGTTTTACCTTGTATTACATATATAGAAGTCAAGATAGAGGTAAAGATGTATGGAATGCATGAATTAAGTGGCATTATTTTACAAGGTGAAGAAACCGTAACCCAAGTTGATGCACGTTTTTCTGAAAGAATTACCAAATCCCGAACTGCTTTATTTGGAAAATAAAAGTAACTGCAATTTGATGATGCTAAGCGTTTTCCGCTTCATAGTAATATTGATATTTCTGTCCAATTCAATAGTAACTTTATTTTACCATAATGAGACACCTTGTGCATGGTTCGTTGTGGATTGATTTTAATGATTTGTATGCAATAAATATGTTGTTTATTGTATGTATTAAAATAAGTGGTGTCAAAGAAAATTGATGTAAACCCAGGCGAATAATCAGTTGGAATTTATTTTTATTAACAATAAAATTATCAATTCCCAAGTCTGGGCGAATAATCCGTTTGAATATATAAACTAGAGCTCACAAGCTCCGAAGCCGGTACGGGTCGATTCCCGGAATCGACCCGCCGCCGGTCGGGCGGGGCGGGGCGGCCCGGGGGTTGCGCTGCGCCCGCCCTACCGGCGGCGGGTCGATTCCAGGAATCGACCCGTACCGGCTTCGGAGCTTGTGAGCTCTAGTTTATATATTCAAACGGATTATTCGCCCAGACTTGGGAATTGATAATTTTATTGTTATGCACAAAAACTTACTGCTGTCAAAAGAATATCTCCTCGTCTCATGAAAGACATGGAGCTTCTTGTTTATAATAGCCAAAATTCATTTCACGCTGCAATTGGTAGAATAAGTTCACATCTCCTGCATTGCTTTGGCTCGTCCCTGTTTCGTGGAATATCAATATGGGTTCTTTAGGTTTTCACATGCTTATTTGTCAGAGTTAGATTGAGAATTTATGTTTCTCCCGCATTTGTATGTTGAGTGTAGATTTTTGAAATAGTTTGAAAATCATTAGAGTAGACTTTCTTCGTATGTTTAGAAATTTCAAAATCTTCAATTCGAATTCACTCAATATGATATATTGAAATGATATCGTGCACAAGATAGCTTTACCCATTGTTGTTTGCCTGGTTGTATTAAAACACTTCTGCCACCCTGGAAAAGCATGTAGAGAAACCACATATATATATATATATATATATATATATATCTTAATTGAAGAGTTGGAGCTAACGAATAGAAACGGAAGGTATTAATACCAAACTTACATGTGGGTGAGGTTGAATAGGTCATCGAACATGCATGGTTTTCTTTAACGGTTTTTTCGGGCAAGATAAACATGGTTGTGTCACAAGTTTAGCACATGATTTATAAAAGTAATTTAACAACGCGTATGTATGTATGTATTTGAATGATTTTAAAAATTAGGAAAACCTTCTCTAATAAATTCCAACTGATTATTCGCCTGGGTTTACATCAATTTTCTTTGACACCACTTATTTTAATACATACAATAAACAACATATTTATTGCATACAAATCATTAAAATCATAAAATGTATGTACTTTCCTTGGGATAGGATGTTTGAATTATGCAATATGAAATTTATAATGTTTGTCAGTCAATTGTTCTATCCTACGATGAATGTCAAAGTATTGACTACTGCAATTCAATCTTTGTCAGTCAATTACTTCATTCAACGTTGTCACTATGGATTAAAGTAAAAAAATTGAAGTATTGGTATTGTGTTTGAATGTCAAGTTTATATATTATTATCAAAACACACTTTAAGTGGTCCAAGCAATCCATGTTCTTCCCACTATATATATATAGCAAAGTTGACAATGTATACAAATTTGATTACACCACCCTTTGCAATCCTCCTCAACCTGAAACAATCAATCCTCCTCAACCTGAAACAATCAATCAATAAAACGTCGAGTCCGTAGTGACTTTAAGAAATTGAATCAAGTGAACCATGGATGTATTTAAGGAATTGGTGAAGTCTAATTGAACTTGGGAACAAAGATTCCATGCTTTTCCGCGGTTTTATATCTCAGAAGTTGTTGGTCTGGTTAGCCATTCACCTCCCTTTGCAATAAGCCTATTCACCTCCCTTTGCAATAATGAATTCAATGAATTAGATTGAGTGACTAAACGATGAACTTAAGCAATTAGTCAAGTCTAACAAACCTTGCGATGAAAGTTCTCAGCCTTTTGAGTGGTTTGATTTCTTAGCAATTGTTGGTTTGGTAACGTATTCGACCTGAATATGCTTATTCACCTCCTTATAGTTCTCTTTGCCCTACCTTTGGTGTTACCATTAATAGATCATCCCACATTTTATATTATATATGCCTTCGTATTTCATTTAGCCTCAATTGATAAAGGTGAGGATTACTTTTTATCAATAATCCTCACTTTTCATTACACTACAGTTTTATTGATTGAAGTGGTGAGAGGCTCCATCATCAATAATTGAAGTATTATTGTCAAAGACAGGGCATGAAGACACGTAGTTGGTTTCTCTTGTTATTCGTTTTTAGCAGTAGCAATGGTATTGAATGATGGTGTAGTCGATGCAGGTAGAATCTTCAAAAGGAGGAATATTGCAACAACCCACACTAATAAAAATCCATGTGATCATCACAATCTTCTTAATGGAGATTATGAAGTGGGAGATATATTGAAGAATAAACTTCTTTTTTTCCCAAGTGGAGGAGTAGGTCACAAATACATCAATTCCTTAGGCATTGCGGAAATGAAGACGACTAGGAAGACTAAAGAGGTGTCTCACCTCCATTCTTGGAATAAGAAGAAGGATTCAGGGGAAGTTGCTAGGGGGATGCATGAGAGAATTCAAATAGGAGGAAACAAACTAGAAAAAAAGGAATGAAAAGAGAAGTTTAAGAGAAGAGAATGGGATAAAATGAAGTGCGACGAGTATATAGACTAGATCAACTCTTAAAAAAGGTGGATCCATTTTCGACATTGTCCCTCCTAACGTGCGTCTAGAAATAAAACAATTGCATGTGAAGGTGGGAGAATAAAGTATTCATTGTTTGATTCGAAATTACTTGAAGATTTGGGTAGATGTGTTCTAGATCCGCGCAGCGCCACCCCCGGGCCCCCCCGCCCCGCTCGACCGGCGGCGGGTCGATTCCCGGAATCGACCCGCCGCCGGTCGGGCGGGGCGAGGCGGCCTGGGGGTGCCGCTGCCGCGGAGGGGGCGGGGGAGGGGGAGGGGGAGGGGTGGCCGGGGAGGGGGCGGTGACGGTGGAGGGGTGGGCAGGGGGGCCGGGAGGGGGCGGTGGTGGGGGATGGGTGGGCGGGGTGGGCGGGGAGGGGCCGGTGGCAGGGGAGGGGTGGGCGGGGGGGCCGGGGAGGGGGCGGTGGCGGGGGATGGGTGGGCGGGCAGGGGGCGGTGGCGGTGGGCGGGGAGGGGGTGGTGGCGGTGGAGGGGTGGGCGGGGGGACCGGGGTGGGCGGGGTGGCGGTGGAGGGGGGGCGGGGAAGGTGTGGGCAGGGTGGGCGGGGGGGCAGTGGCGGTGGCGGTGGCGGGGGATGGGTGGGCGGGGAGGGGGCGGTGGCGGTGGAGGGGTGGGCGGGGGCGGTGGCGGTGGAGGGGTGGGCGGGGGAGAGCACAACTGTGATTTTCGCATTGATTTTTAAGTTAATTATTATTTTTTGAAAAAAAAAAGTTGTTATTATTATTTTTTTGACATGAAATTCATAAAAAAAACTATTATTTGACCATTTTTAGTTAATATTTTTGTATAAAAATTGTGATTTTGACATGTTAATTCTAGCAAAAAATTATCAAAATGTTTAGTTTTTTTGTTATATTTATGTTAAAAATGGTTATTTTTATGTCCATTGTTAAAAAATGTTGTTTTTTAGAAACAATTATTTCATGTGGATTGAAAAATTAATTAAAGATGTATAAATATGTAGATTATCTAAAATTCAAACTATCGACTTTCTAATTTAAAAACGCAAAACAATAAAAACCCCACTAAAAAAAAAAAAAAAAATTAAGATAGAGAACAAGAAAATATGAATAAAATGACCACTTCAAAAACTATCAAATTTAGAAAATAATTTTTTACATTTCACACACTAGAAAATTTAAAGTCAAAAAATAGGTCTTTTAAAAAAAGGGTGTGATGCAGAATACTCACTTTTTAAAATCAGGATGAAAATCATTACCATTCTAAAACTTAATGCACATGAAAAAATTAAAGTTCCAAAAACCATGTTCTAAAAAAAACATGTGTATTCTGCATCACCACTTTTGAAAATCGGGTCATTTTTTTGCCACCTCTACAAAACGGGTAACAGTATCAGTTCCCGTTTCAAAGTTTACATTGTTTAGTTGCACCTCCACCGTTGCATCATAAGGATTAAGCTGGTAGAATTATGGTTTACTAGGGTTTCCATGTTTTGTTGGCTTTCAGCTCATTTTTGCAAAGTAGGTTAACTTCCTTTGAGATAGCTTTCGTTCATCACTTAAAAAGCTTCTTCTGAGAACATATAGAAGTTGGCTTGAGCCTTAGCGGACTTGTGCCATCTGACCAAGTGACAGCTGAGACAAGAGCTAGTACTTGTGCATACAGCACCGTCGCTTCCAAGTTTGTTACGAACTACCGGGTTGATAAAATTAGAGAAGGAAGCTCCAGGAGTTGTAGCATTATTGCTACAATACTGGAGCCCACCATCTTTTTGGCGCCATTGCCGGGGAAGCGTCAGAGTATTAGTAATTGTTGCTTTTCTTCTATTTTCCTACTCTCTCATTCTGCTAAGTAGTTTATTTCATTTCCATTCTGCAAAAGTAGCATAGACATTTCCTGCTTTCATAGATTAACATTTCAATTCCGCAATTTCATTTCTGCAAACGTAGATTAGCATTTCAATTCTGCAAGCGTAGACTAGCATTTCAATTCCTGCAATTTCATTTGAGCAAAGTAGATTAGTTCTTTCTTGCTTTCATTTCAATTCTACATTTTCCTTTCAGCAAAATAGTTAGTTGTAGATCAATCTGTTTCAGTTTTGCAGGTACCAGAAAAAAACAAAAGCAATCAAAAAAGTCTTTCCATTTCATGCCTCGTAGGAACCGTGATAAAACAGGCAAATTCTTACCCAACACCCCCACCACATCACTGAGTCACCCTTCTCTCTTCTTTGGTGACAGTGATCCTGAAGAACCTATAGGTGAACCTCCTGAGATATACGAAGATCCTATAGCAGAAGAAGAGTTAGAGACCATTCCACCTGAAGCTATGGCTGACAATAGGGAAGAAGATGAGAGAATAGAAGGTGCCTTCCCCATCCGAGAGACCAATGGAGACATGAAAATGAAGAATATTAGCCCCTTCGCTTTACCTCACTTCCATGGGCTGACTACTGAAGATCCTAATACCTTCCTATTTGAGTTTGTTGTCCTGTGTCGAACCTATGACTACACTGAAGATGAGCAGAAGCTGAAACTCTTCCCTTCAACCCTTAAGGATGCAGCATTACGCTGGTTCATGGGCTTACCTGGGAACAATATCACCACTTGGGCTCAGATGCAGCAAGCTTTCAACACTAAATACTGGGACTACTGTAGGTCCAAGGAAACCAAGGGAGAAATCTTTCGGATGACCATGGGAAATGATGAGTCCGTAGAGGATTACAAGGAAAGGTTCCAACTTAGTTATAAACGGGCCAGGTGCACACTTGACCCTGAATCCCTCAAGTTGGTCCTGCTCCGAGGAGTCCCTGAAGACCTCTTAGATACCCTTCACATGTTAGCTGGAGGAGATATTTACCAACTGCCTTATGAGGATATAAAGACCGTGTTTAGAAACCACTCTAGGGCAGCCCGGAAAAGAGGAAGAGGAAACCTCTTCTCAGCTGGTACTCCTTTCTCCAAACATGAGTTTGCAAATCAATTAGAAGATCTCAAGAGTGAGGTGAGACAGACCATTGCCATGCAGCTGGACACATTCAGGATCCAGCAGAAGAAAGAAGAAGCTGAGAGGGCCTTGGCTATCTTCTGCCCTAGGTGCACAAGGAAACACCCTAAGAACGAATGCCCATTACATTCGGTTGAAGTGTGTTTTGTTTGTGAGGAGGACCACCCCACAAACCAATGTCCAACCTTACCTGGGCTTAAAGCCATGTATCAAGGGACAGAAGCCCCCACTGAACCTCTCTATTTCCTCAACCAAAGGAGGCCACAAGGACCTAGACCTTACCAGCAGGGGATGCAAGGGGCACCCCAAGCTTATTACAGCCCCAACCAATCTACTCCTATGCCTTCCTGGGGCCCCCCTGCTCATCCTTCCTGGTCTATGCCTCCTCCATGGTCTTACCCACCTCAGTATCATACTCAACCCACTACTCATTCGTATCACTCACATGCCCAGCCACAACCTCAGTGGAATGCACCTCAATCGGGGTGGAGGCCCCAATACAACACTCCTCCCGCCATTTTGCCTCCACCACCAGCTCAACCACAACCATTACCTCCTGCTCCTCCAAGGCAACCTCAAATGCCTGCTCAACCGAACCCGAACCCCAACAACAGACAGGCCCAGCAGGTATATACTGGGGAAACATCATGCCCTACCTATGCTGTGGAGATCCAGGAGATCAATCTTCGATCTGGAAAGACTCTTCCGGATCGCCAACCTCCTCCCCCAGAGGATGAGGAAGATAAATAGGAAAGTGAACCAAAGGCTATTCCACCCTTTCCTGAGAGACTAACGGCCACCACACAACCCAACCCAGAGGAGGATGAGCTTCTGGGAGAGCTCAAACAGTTGTGTGTGAAAATTCCACTTCTCCAAGCCATCAAAGATGTACCGATATACAACAAACTGGTTAAGGAAAAGTGTTTCAGACACCCAGGCAGGCGAAAGAGAGATGCTTCAACCATCAATGTCTTAGGACAGCTGTCTGACCTTATGTTAGGACAAGTCATCTGTCCAAAGTATCTAGATCCCGGGAGTCCTGTAGTAGATGTCCACATCAATGGCACCATCATACCTCACACCTTGATTGATCTGGGGGCTACCATTAATGTGATGACCAGGGATACTATGCTTAAACTCAACCTTCAGAGTTCCTTGAGGAAGACCTCGACAATCCTACAACTAGCAGATCACTCCACCGTGACTCCCGAAGGGATTGTGGAGGATGTCTTGGTCTCTGTTAACTCTTGGGAATACCCTGCAGATTTCTTGGTTCTGCAACCAAAGGCAAAGCTTACTGGATACCCTCTTATTTTGGGAAGGCCTTGGTTAGCCACTGCAGATGCTTACATAAGCTGTCGTGCAGGAAACATGACCATCAAAAATGGTCCTATGTCCAAGCAACTAGTCCTATACCCTCCTGCCCAACCCTCATTAGAGCATGACTTACCACTTTGGTTGGAGGAAGGAGAAGAGGATGAGGTGTACTCAGCACCTTTGTGCACCCTAGACACCACTAGAAGAGACCCCCCAACCGAGGATGACTTGATTGAGACCTTGATCCAGAATCCACCTCCCAGTGCACTATCCTTAGAGAAATTGGTGGAGGATGCCCAAGCCAGCGCCTTAGTGGACCTTTGTGCGACCAACCCTGTCACTCCCAGAGTCAAAAATGTGGAGTTCAGCCCTGAGAGAACGTTAAAGATCAGCTCCTCCCTATCTCCTTCCCAGGAAAAGGAGCTATGTAGCCTGTTGGCCAGTCATCTAGATGCTTTTGCTTGGAGCTATAAGGAGATGAAAGGAGTCCATCCTTCGGTCTGTACCCATCACATATACATCAAAGAGGATTGTAAACCAGTTAGGCAACCCCAGAGGAGAATGAATCCAGCCCTTAAGGACATCGTCAAGGAAGAATTGCAAAAACTGTTGGATGCCGGATTCATCTACCCCATCTCGGATAGCGAATGGGTGTCCCCTCTGGTGTTGGTTCCCAAGAAAAATGGGAAGTGGAGAATCTGTGTGGACTACCGAGAACTGAACAAAGCTACCAAGAAAGACCATTTTCCTCTACCTTTCATAGATCAAGTGTTGGATGGACTGGCAGGAAAGAAGTTCTTCTCTTTCCTAGATGGGTTTAGCGGGTACAACCAAATCCAAATCAGCCCGGAAGACCAAGATAAGACCACCTTCACTTGTCCTTGGGGTACCTTTGCCTACCGAGTTCTTCCCTTTGGTCTATGCAATGCCCCTGCTACCTTCCAGAGAGCCGTCTTGAGCATCTTCTCGGAGCTGGTCCATGATGCGGTGGAAATCTATATGGATGACTTCACTCCTTATGGGTCCAACTTCCAGGAAGCATTGTCCAATCTGGGAAAAGTCCTAACCAAATGCATTGAGATGAACCTGTCCCTTAGTCCTGAAAAATGTGAATTCTTGATGACTGAAGGGACCATTCTAGGCCATACCATTTCTTGCCAAGGGTTACAGGTGGATCCTAACAAAATTGCTCTCATCAAGAAGGTTCCACCTCCTCAAAAGGTAAGGGAAGTTCGGAGTTTCTTAGGATTATCAGGGTATTACAGGAGATTCATTAAAGACTTCAGCAAGTTAGCCTCGCCATTGTTTGGCCTCTTGGCAAAGGATGTGGAGTTTAAATGGACTGACGATTGTCAAAGGGCTCTGAATGAATTAAAGGACAAGTTGGTGTCTGCCCCAATCTTGAGAGGTCCAAACTGGGCCCTACCTTTCCACATCCACACTGATGCCTCGAACAAAGCCATAGGGGCAGCCTTAGGACAAGTTGAACAAAAACTTCCATATGCCATTTACTTTGTTAGCAAAAACTTATCCAAGGCTGAACTGAACTACACTGTAACCGAGAAAGAATTTTTGGCCGTGGTCCATGCACTGAACAAGTTCCGACATTATATCACTGGCTATCAAACATTTGTACATACTGATCATGTTGCAATTAGATATTTAATGAATAAACCAGATGTGAATGCTCGTATTATTAGATGGTTACTTTTGTTGCAGCAGTTTGATTTGACCATCGTTGACAAACTAGGTAAAGAAAATGTTGTTGCTGACTTTTTATCTAGATTGGACTTGTCTGCAGATGAGGATGGAACAGTGGATGACCAGATGCCCGATGAACATCTGTTTTCTATTTCAGTACTCTCTCCATGGTTTGCTGATATAGCAAACTACCTTGTTTCCGCACAGTTCCCTCCGCACCTGTCCTCAAGAGAGAAGAGCAGAATCGTCAGAAAAAGTGCCTCGTTCACTTGGATCGGGGGCAACCTGTTCAAGCTTGGCCCTGATCAGATCTTAAGGCATTGTGTAAGGGAGGAGGAAGTCTTTGATATCCTCCTCACTTATCATGATGGACCTTGTGGAGGACATTTTGCAGCAAAGAGGACCGCCTTCAAAATCTTGCAGGCAGGCTATTATTGGCCCACACTTCATCAAGATGTCAGAAGGTATATCAGCCAATGTGACCGATGCCAAAGGATGGGGAAACCAACTCAAAGGGATGAAATGCCTCTCCAACCTCAAGTGACTCTTGAGCCATTTGAGAAGTGGGGTATGGATTTTGTGGGTCCCATCAACCCTCCTTCGAGGCAGAGATCTTACATCATTGTGTGCACCGACTACTTGACAAAGTGGGCAGAAACCAAGGCAATCAAAGCAGCAACAGAAGACAAGGTGGTTGAGTTCTTAAGAGAAAACATCTTCTACAAGTTTGGCTACCCAAGAGAGCTAGTCACCGATCAAGGAAGCCAGTTCACATCCAACTTAATTGAAGACCTACTAGCTCATCACAAAATCAAGCATAGGACTTCCACCCCCTATCACCCTCAAGCAAATGGGCAGGTGGAAGTCACCAATAGAGCATTGGAAGGGATCTTGACTAAGGTGGTGAGCAGCAGCAGGAAGGATTGGGCAGATCGCCTGGTTGAGGCCACATGGGCTTACAACACCACTTGGAAGACCACAACCGGCTTCACACCTTATGAGCTGGTCTATGGGAAGAGAGCTTTGCTGTCTATCGAATTTGAATACAACACTTTGAGGATGGCAGCTCAGCTGGACCTAGATCTCAGCCATGCCCAACAAGAAAGGTTATTGCAGCTGAATGGATTGGATGAGCACCGAATGCAGGCCCTTCTTCACACAGAAGTGGTTCAACTTCAGAGGAAGGTGTGGCATGACCAACACCTCAATGACAAGCAATTTCAGCCAGGAGATTGGGCGCTGTTGTATGATTCCAGGCATAAAGATTTCAAGGGGAAGCTGAGAACCAGATGGCTGGGACCATATGCAGTGGAGAAATGTCATGACAATGGATCTATTCTCATTCGGACCATTGATGAGGAGGCCATCCCCATGCTTGTCAATGGGCATCGACTGAAAATCTACAGGAAACCTCTCTCAAGACAAGAATTCATTAAAATTGTGGAGAAATCAGTGCTGGTCATAGAGAAGGGTTCTGCCTCTGTTTTGGGCATACCCTGAAGATCTTAAAAAAAAAAAAAAAAAAAAAAAAAAAAAAAAAATAAAGATCCTTGGGTGAAAACCTCTCTGAGGCTCCCAAGGCAGATGGTAGGGGTGAAAACCTCATTGAGGCGCCCCTGCTGTCTTTCAAAAAAAAAAGAAAAAAGTTTGAAAAAGACCCTTAAGTGAAAACCTTTCTGAGGCGCTTGAGGCAGATGGCAAAGGGTGAAAACCTCATTGAGGCGCCCCTGCTGTCTTTCAAAAAAAAAGAAAAAAAGAAATAGACAAACACAAAAAAAAAAAAACAGGGACAGCAAGTTCACAATGTGGCAATGCATGCAGGTTGCAGGTTTATGAAGGAAGAAGAGGTCCCTCAACTTGAAGACAAGGGTCCATATCATGCTGCCAGGAGACCCTACCAGCACCTCCTCCGAGAACACTCATCTTCTCTAAGGTATGGGCACGATTTCCTCACAGCTCAGTCTTCTACAGGAAGTTACAGACTTTCTACAGGAAGTTCTGTATTTCTACAGGAAACTTCCTGTAGAAGTTTTGGACGGCCCAGAACTAATTGTATGAGGAGATCTAACGACCAAGGTCCGGTATGGACGCATGCAAGCTACTGTTTTCACCTTCACACACTGCTGTCACCTCCTTCTACCACCCCTGTCGACATGCAATGAAGATACCTGCACAATCAAAACAGATCAGTGAATTAGCAAGAGGAAGCAATTCTTAAATGAAAAAAGGATGCCGAGATGCCATGCAAAACTCAACCCAGCTATCCAAGGGCCCTGCGAGCGGGATCGTGATGCCACTGTCTTCATCAGCATGCACCCGAGAAGGACAAACTGCTACAGGACATCCTACAGGAATCCCGTAGCAGTTTAGCCAACTAGAGTGTACACCATTCAATCGCCTGCAACATGCAATAGTAAAGCGGGAGCATGCAGCGGAGTCATACGCTTCATCATCAGCAGCAGCAAGCAAATCCGGACCTGTGCAAATAGCAGCAGCAGCAAGCAAATCCGGACCTGTGTAAATAGCAGCAGCAGCAAGCAAATCTAGTCATCGTCGTCCTAAAGCCTGGAAAAGCATGTCGCGGCCGCACAGGTAAGTGCCTCGCCCTTTCTTTCGTCGAATTACATGAATATTACTTTGAAATGTTTGCAAGCATGAAATGAACGGGTTGAGCAGTTGCATGGCCATTCAACTGGCCATGTCGACCAGTCAGCTGGTCTAGTCGGATGTGTAGAATGGTGGCCGTGGAAAAGAACGGGTAGTGGACACGTGAGAACCGTCCACTCGGGGAGAAACGAGTTGTAACAGAAATGATGGCGGCGGATCTGCGGAGAATGATGCAGCAGTCAGGGAATTTGCAGGGGAATGAGTAGACGACGTCATCCAACGGTCCGGCAGGGACAGCTCACCCCCGCGCCACGAATTCCACCGGATTCAAATCTATCGGCTAGATCGCCACCCCACGCATTTATCATCAGCCGTTTGGAAGTCGAGTGAGCATCCGCATTCCTCTGAAGCTCGACACTCCAAGTCTTCGGCCGTTCGAACGTCTGATAGCAGCAGAAGGCGCAGAACCACTGCAGTATCCTCCAGAATTCGTGCGCTGCGTCTACAGGAAAGCTGCTTCTACAGGAAATTGGGCTCTTCACGTCAAAAGGTGGCGGATTAAAAAGGTAAGCCTGAACCATCCATGCAATTGGTTTCGAAGGTGGCAGAGTCGACGTTCTACAGTCTGGTCGTAAAAAAATTGCAAGTATTGTCTGTCGTTTGCATGAATTGTCGTCCTACAGGATGTGAGTTATAATTAAGCCGTGTTAAGGCTCATCTGGAGATAAGTTTTCGTGAATTGTATGCGTGGCAGAGGCGTAATTCTATGCTCTGACCCAGTAGGCCAATTTTCTTCGGCACCCGCCACCTCCAGCTAACGCAGCAGTTTTTCACCATGCCGGGTGGGTTCATCAGAAGGGAACCAACCGACTCACAGAAGCTAAGAGAAAATCCTGAGGTGGTGGAGTTGTTCACGCAAGCTCAATGGATGTCGTTTTGCGACAAATTGCAGGGCTACGATGATGAGGTGGCAGAGGAGTTTTTGCAAGCTCTGAAGCCGAAATCCAAAACATTGGCCACCGTCAACTTCAGGGGTTTGAGTCTCAGACTCACCCCACAATTCATCAGCCGAGTGACTGAGCTCCCAATGGGGTTACCATGGGATAAAGAAGAGAGGAAGTTGGGACAGAAGGCTAAGAAGGAATTCTTCCCCCCAGAGGAGGAATTCTCAGAAGACAAAAATGGGGTTCGTAGAACCAGCTTGCTGCCACTATGGAGTGAAGTTAGCCTCCAGATTATGAAGTACATCACCTGCGAAGGCCGGTTTAGCATTGTATACGGGTACCATTTTCGGTTACTCACAGAATTAAGGCATCAGATGGACCTACCTGTAGAGAACAAACTAAGCATCCCCTACTTTCTACTACAGTCTATGATTGAATGTGCCACCAAGTTGAAAGAAGGCACACCAGACCAGGTAGCCCACCATGGACTCATTAAACTCCTCGTGGAGGATGCGCTCCACACATACAAGGTTCCTCTCTCATGGGAAGCCTTCAGGAATTTGACCAAGGATGGAGATATAAGGATGTTGACCGAAGAGCTCGGTTCATCCAGCAGTGAGGAGAAGGAGTCAGTGCCCGCAGGGAAGAAAGAAAAAGGCCAGAGACCCACGACCACAGAGCAGAAGAAAGAGCAAAAGAAGAAGCAAGAGAAAAAGGGTGCCAAAGAGAAGGATGACACACCCATATTGACGGCCAGAGAGAAGAGATTGCAAAGCAGAGTGGACAAGGCTGAGCAGGTCCACGTCAGCAAAGGTACCTCGACAGCAGCCGCAGCCAAGTCAAAAAGTAAAACCCATTCAGCAAAACAAACTAAAGCGGTGCCACCTGTTTCTACAGGAACACCAAAACCGGCTTCTACAGGAAGCCAGAAATCAACTGAAAAAGGGTCTTCTACAGGAAGCCCTGAAAAAGCAAAACCCAAGGAGAAGAAAGCTGACATTCTTGCAAGGGAGGCAGCAGCCGTGCTGGCCGCCCTCAGTACACCTCCTAAGCCAAAGGAGAAGAGAAAGAGGGAAGTCCCTCTATATTTTAAAGCTAGGAGAAGTGTGAGAATAAAAACGGGCAAGCCACAGCCTCCATCCAGCAGCCCAATCACTATAGAGGATGCCCCTACTTCGCCCAGGGAGAGGTCCCCCTCGAAGATATCAGTCACCTATGAGAGGGGGAGCCCGAAGAAAACTACTTGGCAAGATAGGTTGGACCAGTTGGCCTCAAAAGCCCGGCTACAGGATGCTGAGGATGCTCTACAGGAAACCTTGGCCCGGCTTAAGGAGACAGAGAGGATGGAAGGAGAAGCACCCTCATCACCACCGAGGGAGGGCGAAGTAGAGCCACCAAAAGAGGTAGAGAAAGAGCATATTCAGGAGCCTAGCCCTCAGCCAAGTCTGAGTTCATATTACAACTTCTTAGAGGCTGGCAAAATTATACCTCAGAAATTCACTGTGCCATTGTTCTTTGCATTGGAGGAAGAGCGAGTACGAACCCACACGTGGATGAAAATAGCCAAATCAAAAGGTGTGGCAGACATAGGCCCCTTGGAGGAACAACTCAAGGAGGCTAGAAAGGAATTGGCTATGGCTAAACACGTGGCAAATTGCCAGCGGGTGTTCCTACAGGAAGAAAACGAAAAACTTAGACTGCAGCTACAAGAGCTGAGGAGAGGAACAGGCACACCCTCAGGGGACATCACAGCAGAACAGCAAGGCAAAAAGGAACTGCAAATCGGTCTTGGGGAGCCAACCTTGCATCTACAGGAAGCAGAACAGCAAGCACAAATTGAGATGCAAGCTCTCAGACAACAGCTGCAGTAGAAAGAGGCACAATTGGCCTGCATGGCCAGTTGGGCCATGGATGCTATACAGTGCAGACAGCCGGCCAAATCCTATGGCCTGTACCTGAAAGACCAATGGCTGCAATTTCAAATCAATACCTTGGCGCAAAGGGGTATCTCTCAGCTCCAAGACCCGCAGCAATTCACTGAATTATGCAGTACCAGTTCATCAGAGGATAAGGCCAAATTAGCGGAGTTCTACCTCCATAATTTGGCCCTGCCTAATGTAATTTCATGGGATCCTGTTGGGTCCCTATAATACTAGTGATTACCCCATTACTATTGTAGTTATACCCCTTATTTATATTGTTGTGCCCCTATTACCCCCATATTGTTATTTTTGTGCCCCATAGAATCCCCCTATTGTTATTTTTGTGGCTTTATATTATTATTGTTAGGTCGGCTGGATTATATTGTGACTCCTTAGACTCCTATATATAGAAAGGAGGTTTTGTCATTTGTATCATCCAAGAATTGTTCATTTATGTAATGTAAAGGAGGTTGCCCCCTCGAAGAGGCTGAATTCTAAGGCGTTGATCTATCTTTTCTATCTTTTCTTGAGCTGGTTTCATAACATTTGGTATCAGAGCTTTGGATTCTAGGGTTTCGCTGCTCCAAACAGGTCATCGTGGCATTTTCGCTATAAATTTTTTTCTGTGATGTTTCAGAAGTTGCAAAAAAAACCCATTTGAGAAGAATTGGTGCTGAACCTTGGGTCCAAATTTCAGAGCTTTTTGCGCGATATTTTCGGAGATATGATCTGAGGAAGTTGGCCTTTTTGCAGACTCCTGAATTACATTCAAAACAGGTGACCTGGGAAAATCGTCATAACTCTCTCTCTGAGGATCGGATTGAAATTTTGTAAAATGGTACAGAAAGAGGACGGACTGTAGTTTCTTGTGTGTGTGTTTCAGATTCAAAGGTTGAAACAGTGACTCGTGGCACGTCGTACAAGTTCGCTCTACTGAACCAGTCTAAAAGCAAGTCACTGTGGGAGATTTCACATAACTCTTCCTTGGAGAATCCAATTTGGCTCAGACTTGTGGCATTGGAAAGAGGACACAGAAGGCTACTACAGGTAGCAATTTCAGAACTGGATGATCCGAAATTACAGAGATACATCAGATTCAATATCAGGCTTCTATAAAGTGAAAAAAGGTGTGTAGTTTTTTTTAAAATTTTTATGTAAGCTTGGTTTAACGGAATTCAAAGGGCATAGTAAAGCATTATTATCGGTAACTGATGCCCCGAGGAAAGAAAATGCAAACACCTAGTAAGGAACCTGAAAGCTCTAGCATGACTCATGAAGAAGAGGAAGAAATGCTACATGATATATCAAAATTACAAGAACAAGTGCAACAAATGTCACGCTCACAAAAGCTAACAGAAGCTAAGATAAGTGGCGTGGAATCTAAGATAAATGGCGTGGAATCTAAGATAAAGGGCATGGAAGCTAAGATGGAGGATTCGATGGTAAATTTGAAGATAGATTTGAAGACAGACATGGAAGAATTGAAGAAGTTGCTACAAGAAAGGGTCACTAATGGTGAAAAGGTAGTAAAGGAAACTCATGATGAGAACAAAAGAAATGTTAATCATGATTCCATAGACTCTAATGTTGGATCGAAGACTCACCATGTTCCAAAAATCGATATGAGGAAGTTTGATGGCAAGGATCCCGCCACATGGATATTACAGATGGAGCAATTCTTCGATCTCAATAATGTGCAAAACACACAAAAGGTACGTATGGCAACTTTATATTTGGAACCAAATCAGTTTGTATGGTATCAATGGCTTTGTTCTCGTAAACAATTTATCACTTGGGCAATTTTTACGGAAGAATTGATAGCACATTATGAGGATACAAAAAGCAACACTTTTTTTAGCCAATTGATAAGTCTCAAACAAAAGGGTTCAATAATGGAGCACATTGAGGAGTTCCAAAAATTGAACATAAGGGTAAAAGATATTCCAGAGGAGCATAGGATTGATGTGTTCATAGGGTCTTTAAAGGATAATATCCAACATGATGTTCGCCTTTGGGAACCTGATTCATTAGAGAAGGCATTCAGGTTAGCAAGAAAAATGGAAAGCAAAATTATGGCAACTAGGAAGCATACCATTCACAACTATAAAGATGGAAGTGTTGTTGCCCATAGTCTTCCACAACCTACAAGGTTGACACCACAACAATTGGAAGAAAAAAGAGCAAAAGGGCTTTGTTACAATTGTGATAGCAAATACACAAAAGGTCATAAGTGTGCTGAGAAGAAATTATTCTACATAGATTGTGAAGAGGAAGAAGAAAAGGAGCAAGAAAGGTCAAAAGAAGAGGATATATTCCAGGAACAAAGCCTAGATGAAGAACAAATAAATCCGACCATATCTTGTAATGCATTGGCGGGAATTACCACTCCTCAAACCATCAAGATAGAAGGACAAATCAAGAAGAAAAAGGTAATAGTGTTGATTGATTCAGGAAGCACCCACAATTTTATTCATTGTAGGGTAGCAAAAGAATTGAATTGCTTCCTATATCCAGCACCAGAGTGTCAAGTGATGATTGCAAATGGAGGAACAATAAATTGCTCTGGAAAGTGCCATAATATCAAGCTATCCATGGGAGAATATGTATTGACTAGCCCAATGCTTTCCATTCCAATGGGAGGTGCTGATGTTGTACTAGGAGTCCAATGGCTACAATCCTTGGGTACAATAGCTTTTAATTTTCAAGAACTTTTCATCAAATTTTCTTGGAAGGAAAGGAAGTTGAATTAAGGGGTATTGCAGGGAAACCAGGAAAGATAATCAGCTCTAATGGTATGACAAAGCTTCTAAAAAAGGAGCAAAGAGGTGTAATTGCACAATTATGTTCGCTAGATGTTTCCACATTGGAATCATCTATTTCTCCAGATCTCCAAAAAGTCTTGGACAATCATTCCAAGGTATTTGAGACTCCCAAAGGTCTCCCACCTATGCGTGATCATGATCATGCTATTCATCTGATTCCAGGAAGTGTTCCTCCAAACATCAGGCCGTACAGATATCCCTATGTCCAAAAAAGTGAAATTGAACGTATGGTTGCAGAAATGCTAGAGGCTGGTATAATTCAACCGAGTCAAAGTTCTTTCTCAGCTCCAGTAGTATTGGTGCACAAGAAGGATGGATCATGGCGCATGTGTCCAGATTATAGGGAGCTCAACAAGCTCACTATTAAAGATAAGTTCCCCATTCCTGTCATTGATGAATTACTGGATGAATTGCATGGATCAATTTACTTCACCAAGTTGGATCTTCGTTCGGGATATCATCAAATCAGAATGAAGATTGAAGACATTCCAAAAACGGCATTTAGAACTCATGAGGGTCATTATGAATTTTTGGTCATGCCTTTTGGCCTTACCAATGCACCTTCAACATTTCAAGGTTTGATGAATTCAATTTTCAAACCATTCCTTAGAAAATTTGTGTTAGTATTTTTTGATGATATACTAATCTACAGCAAGTCTTGGAAGGATCATGTTGAACATGTTGACAGGGTGCTACAACTATTGGAGGAGAAACAATTATATGCAAAAAGATCCAAATGTTTCTTTGGAGTCCAGGAGGTGGAATATTTGGGTCATATTGTATCTCATGAAGGAGTTAAGGTAGACCCTAGCAAAATTAAAGCCATTAAGGAATGGAAAATCCCCACATCCATAAAGCATCTGCGAGGATTTCTTGGGTTGACAGGGTATTATCGCAAGTTTGTTAAGAATTATGGGAGAATAGCAGCACCTCTAACAACATTATTGAAGAAAGATTCATTTTCATGGACTCCGGAAGCAACAAAGGCCTTTGAACATCTTAAAGAGGCAATGTGCCAAGCACCGGTCTTAGCTACACCGGACTTCACAAAAACCTTTATTGTGGAATGTGATGCTTCAGGAAATGGAATTGGTGCTGTTCTAATGCAAGATGAAAGACCCATTGCTTTTGAAAGTCGTCCAATCAAGGGAAAGTTTTTAAGCAAAGCTATTTATGAGAAGGAAATGTTGGCAATACTCCATGCACTTAAGAAATGGCGA
This sequence comes from Pinus tabuliformis, assembly GCA_031772625.1. Classification (NCBI taxonomy): domain Eukaryota; kingdom Viridiplantae; phylum Streptophyta; class Pinopsida; order Pinales; family Pinaceae; genus Pinus; species Pinus tabuliformis. The sequence continues at coordinate 551,451,205 of CM062809.1, forward strand.
CCCTACCTAATGGGAAGACACTTCAAGGTAAAAACGGATCATGATAGCCTTAAATACTTTTTAGAACAAAGATTATCCTCTGAAGAGCAACAAAAGTGGGTCACAAAGATGTTGGGTTATGACTTTGAAATCATCTACAAAAAAGGGAAGCAAAATGTGGTGGCAGATGCACTCTCAAGAAAGGATGAGGATGTGGAAGCATTGTTGTGTGCCATTTCTATTATCCAACCAGATTGGATAAACGAAGCAAGGGAGGAATGGAAGAATGACGAAGAAGTGTGGGCACTTATTCGAAAGCTACAACAAGATTCCAGTACTTCTGATACATTTAGCTGGCAAAATGATTCGTTATGGTACAAAGATCGCTTATACCTCTGTAAGAATTCCCAGCTAAAACAAAAGATTCTTATGGAATTGCACACTTCTCCCTTAGGAGGGCACTCAGGATTTTTAAAAACTTACCACAGGGTTAAGAAGGAATTTTTTTGGGATGGCCTTAAATCAGATATTCAAAAGTTTGTGGCGGAATGTTTGGTTTGCCAACAAAATAAAGTTGAAACAATTAAGACACCGGGTCTATTACAACCTTTATCCATTCCAAGCCAACGTTGGGAGGAGGTTTCAATGGATTTTATCACAGGTTTACCCAAGTCTGAGGGAAAGAGTGTCATCATGGTGGTAGTTGACAGACTTACCAAGTATGCACACTTTTGTGCATTATCACATCCATTTAAAGCCAGTACAGTTTCTACTGCATTTATGGAAACAGTTCAAAAGCTACATGGAAACCCAAAGATTATTGTAAGTGACAGAGATCCCATTTTCACTGGAAATTTTTGGACAGAATTATTTTCTTGTCTTGGTACTCAGTTAGCTCATAGCTCATCTTATCATCCTCAATCTGATGGGCAAACTGAGATAGTAAACAAATGTTTGGAAGGATATCTTCGTTGCTTTGTATCTGATAAACAGACACAATGGGTCAAATGGTTGCCTCTGGCTGAATGGTGGTATAACACTTCCTTCCATACAGCAACAAAAATGACCCCATTTATGGCACTTTATGGGTATCAACCACCATCCATCACATCATATTTAAGAGAAAATTCTAAGGTTCAGGCAGTGGAACATCACATCGAACATCAACAACAAGTCCTCCAACTCTTAAAGGATAACCTCGTGTTGGCACAAAATAGAATGAAACAACAGGCAGATCAACATCGCAGTGAAAGAAGTTTTGATGTAGGTGATTGGGTATTCCTACGGCTACAACCATATAAGCAAATGTCCCTAAAGCAAGCTAAGAAGGATAATAAATTATCACCAAAGTATTATGGTCCGTACAAGGTGTTGCAAAAGATTGGTACTATGGCATACAAATTGGAGCTTCCTGCAGCTTCTCGATTGCACCCAGTTTTCCATGTTTCATGTTTAAAGAAGGTTATAGGTGACAAGCTCCCAATTCAAACAATATTGCCAGAACTTGACGAGGAAGGAAAAATTATATTGGAACCGGAAGCAGTCACAGAAACAAGAACTCGACAGCTACGAAATCGATCAATTTCAGAGTATCTTATCAAGTGGAAGAACTTATCCGCTGAAGATTCCACATGGGAGGATGAGAATTTTATGCAGAAGTATCCAGAACTACTCAAGCGTTGAGGACAACACTTTTTTGAAGGAGAGGGGCATGTTGGGTCCCTATAATACTAGTGATTACCCCATTACTATTGTAGTTATACCCCTTATTTATATTGTTGTGCCCCTATTACCCCCATATTGTTATTTCTGTGCCCCATAGAATCCCTCTATTGTTATTTTTGTGGCTTTATATTATTATTGTTAGGTCGGCTGGATTATATTGTGACTCCTTAGACTCCTATATATAGAAAGGAGGTTTTGTCATTTGTATCATCCAAGAATTGTTCATTTATGTAATGTAAAGGAGGTTGCCCCCTCGAAGAGGCTGAATTCTAAGGCGTTGATCTATCTTTTCTATCTTTTCTTGAGCTGGTTTCATAACAGATCCCAATACAACCTTGGGAGATATGCAATTAATGGCATTTGCCTCATGGTTGAACCATGAGGACAAAAGAGCAGCAGAAGCCAAAGCGGTCATGAACCGAGAGCTGAATGAGCCATTGCTAATTAGAGCAGAACCAGGGGATCCAGTTGCACTAATCTCGGCACACCAACACTTGTCCACTGACCCTCAAGCTTCATTGAGATATATGGATCAGCAGGCCCAGGCCATAGCGCATTTCGAGGACATGGAAAGACTATTAGGAGACAACTCTGTCCAAGCTTGCACCCGCCGATGGAATACATTGGCCCACAGTCTGAAAATCAGAGAGTATCATACCCCAACTCGGATGAGGGAAGCTCTAGTACGGGTGCCCCTCTATAAGAAATCCATGCAAAACCTCCAGGCCAGCTGGATTGGCCTCAAGCTAAGCCCACCACTGCTGCTAGGATTGATGGAAGGCAGCACAGAGAAAGATGAACATGAACAGTGGGAAGAGGTGAACAGAAAGGCTGGGTTCCATATCAGCAAGGAGGACACTACCATAGAGGCTTGGGATGTAAGGGTGGCAGTAAAGGCAATGAAGGATGAGGAGCTGGATTAGTTGCTCAAGGATGAGCAAATATTTTAGCTGGGGGGTGATGATGAGCCCCAAATTTGGTAACATTTTGGGCTCATTTGGCCTCACTACCCTTGCTCAACCCTTCATTTTTCATGACTTATGCATCATTTTTTAGTATATTTATGTTATTTGCACGAATGAAGGGCAGTCACTATTCCTAGGTGGCTAACATATGTTTATTTCAGGTTTTTTGACATTTAATGGAGCAAAACCACGCAAATGAAGGCTAGGAGACAGCCAAGGTGGCATTGAGGTTTTGTAGGAAGGTTGTCCACGGCATTGAATGGCCTTCCTCGTGATCTCCACCCACAACTCCGAGCTCCAACAGCTATCACCACCGAGCTAGAAGGCAGCCAACGGATTCTAAGGGAACAGCAGTTTACTTTTAGTTTGGTCAGCCAAGCCCCACTAATTTAGGAGGCCAGCTTGGCCCTCATAATGTATAAATGTTGAGGTTGTAGCCTTCGATGGGAACTTTTGAAACTTTGTTGCAGATTCTGAATTACGAGCTATAGCTCTGTTTTGCTCTTTGTAAGCCATTTTTGGCATGTTATCAGACTTTTGACTATTATCTTTTAATGAAAAAGCAGGCAGATTTGAGGCAGCTCTGAGTTCTTAAAGGAGCTTAAGCTCTCAGGGTTGGGCCCAACCTGAGAGCCTAAGGCTTCCTTCCTTTGTATTGTTACTTGTCTTTCTTTCAGAGTTATATTTCTTTTCCTTTTCATGCACTTGGAAACACAGTTTGCTGAGTTGATTGTTTTGGTGTGGTTACGTAGGTTAGTTTTATGAACACAATTGCTTCAGTAGTTTAGATTAGAGTAAGAGGATTGAAGTTAATCTAAGTTCCAAAAAGGGTTGGTTGCACACTCGCTTTCACCTCTGTTTGGGGACTGGAAGTGCAGACCGTGCCAACTACCAAAAACACAGTTTTACATGTTCATGCAAGCTTTAACGTAATATTCCTATTTGCAGATGTGTCCATGCATTTAGATCTTGTGGAATAACTCTTTGTTTCAGCACCATGCACGATTTCCCTTACAAATGACATTGTTGTTCTCTGGTTTCTAATAAAACAGTTAGAATAGGTTGATGAGATTTCGGTTATATGCAAGACAGGGGTGATTTGTTTCATTTACACTGCGCAGCACCACTCTATCATTTCCTTATCCTTCTAAGTCGTGCCTAGGCCATCTACTCATCTCCCAGTTAGATCATTTGCCTCCCAACTCTTCTCTTGTCCATGTTGTTCAATCTTTTTGGCCTTCCATTGCCTCTACCCTCCTCTAGACCAACCAGCTTTGCACACCCCCTCTCCATCTCATCTCTCTGTCCATAAGCCATCACAAGCTCCCCTCCTACCTCCCTATCCACCCATACAGCTCATTCACTCATCCATCACCCAAAACTCCGATTGCAGAACATCCTGTAGAAATTACGGGACTTCCTGTAGAAATCCTGAACTTCCTGTAGAATCCCCTGCAGACATCCTGTAGAAGCTTGCAAACACGGTTGTCAGGCATATGAACGTTGTGAACTTCTCTGGGGTGATGTGAGGGATCCCTTAGACCCTCTCAGAGTCCTCCTGACCTTTTCCAAGCCTTCCTCCCCTTGATTTACCCCTGCACAGTCAAGACCCAGTAAGAAGCATAGTCATAATAATTCCAACAACTTGAGCAAAAATACAAAAACATGTTCTCTTCAGATGAAAGTAGGTTAGACACATGCATCTCCTCTCAATAGAAGTAATGGCATCACTTTCAGTAGTTGCACCCCCACCGTTGCATCATAAGGATTAAGCTGGTAGAATTAGGGTTTACTAGGGTTTCCATGTTTTGTTGGCTTTCAGTTCATTTTTGCAAAGTAGGTTAACTTCCTTTGAGATAGCTTTCGTTCATCACTTAAAAAGCTTCTTCTGAGAACATATAGAAGTTGGCTTGAGCCCTAGCAGACTTGTGCCAGCTGACCAAGTGACAGCTGCGACAAGAGCTAGTACTTGTGCATATAGCACCGTCGCTTCCAAGTTTGTTACGAACTATCGGGTTGATAAAATTAGAGAAGGAAGCTCCAGGAGTTGTAGCATTATTGCTACAATACTGGAGCCCACCAATAAACCACTGTAAATGCTGGTTGTCTTGTATGTGTATGCAGGGGCATACATGATAAAAGATTTGAGAGAGAATGGGATATTGTTTCAAGAGATTTCATGCTCTATCTTGAGACTCAATATGCAACGTGTAAGTAAATTGACCATACTGGAAATGGACTCTTGTCCTGATAATGCATACAACTTATTTGTGGACATATTGATTGAGATGATGGGGAGATTTAAATCATTAAAGGAGTTGGTCATATGCGTTCGTCCTTTGCTTAAAGAAATATGTGTCTTCTCAATTTGTTGTTCGAGAGGCTTCCTAATCTCCATTATTTGTTAATGGGTAACAACTTTATCTTGGTAAGAACAAAATTTCTTCTTTTCTTTTACATGTGCAACGAACAACATGTTTCAATGTTTAAGAATGTTTGCATTTGCTACCTAGTTGTAAGGGTATAACATCAAAAAAAATTATACAAAACATATATTGATGTAGCTTAGGTTGACTATTATGTTTTGGTTCATTGTTATGTCATGTTTGCGGATTCAGCATATCCAATAGATATAAAACAAAACCGAGTAACGACTTTCTTTCATATCTATTCCTTAATGCAAATCTACACTACCTAAATTAAAAAAATTTAACCTACTATAAGATGTGAAAAGACCATAAAATTCTTCCATGGTTTTTTTCAATGATGCTCATAATGAATATTTGTGTCTTTTACCTCGTAAATGAGTGCAAAGTTGGCGTATTCTAGTTTTGAAATGCAATGCAAGAACTTGAAAAATATCCCATACCTTGATGTCTTAGATCCCCACTCTCTCATCTCCATATGATACATGTTTATGTAGACATATCTTAATTTCATGATAAGGAAATCAGTGTATTAGGTTGCTTTCTTTAGAGCACCCCTTCTCTAGAGATGATGAAACTCCATTTAACTAATGACTTGAATTATGATGATCGATGATATGTAAAGTTTTTGGAAGAAGTGATTTATTTGAATAGAGTTTCAATGCAAGCAAGGATATTGGTATGTGAATCTTCTTTTTAAATATAGGCTTCAAAATCTTTAAACCGTTGACTAGTAAAAAGGCTTTCTAGATTCATTTTCTTTTATTTTTTTCTTTATGAAATGGTATTGCCAATGCAGGTTGTATGTGGTTACGAGGATGAATTATGTTGTGGATACAAGGATGTGGACACCAGTTGAATGACCTGCTTAGTCTTGGGCAACATCGAGTATGGAGGCGGATGGCAGTCTCATGGAGTGGGTATGTGACATTTTGCCCCATTTTCATTATGTTTATCATTCATTGTTTGCACTGGTTTTGACCAAGCAAGGTAACATTTTGAGTTTCTTTAGACAAGAAACCTATAGGATTAGGATGTTCCCAATGAGATTTGAATATTTTTCCAATACGCCCTATCGATTTTGGATTGTCATTGCGGGTTATCGCTTGAATTGTTATCTAGTTTAACATTTGATTAACAATGAAATGCCTTCCTTTTATAAATTATTTGTATGTTAATTTTTAAAAGTATTTAAGAAATTTGTCTTCAGTAGCCACACTTCAAGCAATGGATTTCACACTACGAGGTTTAAGGTTTGGGTTATGTATTTGGCTAAAATTTCCCAAGATTTATATCATATCTCAAGTGTCAGGTTTTGGTTATGTATTTGGCTAAAATTTCCCAAGATTTATATCATATCTCAAGTGTCAAGTTTGGGTTATTTATTTGGTCAAAATTTCCCAAGATTTATATCATATCTCATCCTTTTTAAATTCATGCCTTCATGCCATTCGAATGTAACACATCACGACAAGGATGAGCCCTATTAAGCTCATCAACTTTGTTACTATGCTTCATGAATCATAATTCAAATGGACTTTGAATTTGATTCTTTTCCTTGACTAAACAGTATTAAGCAAACTCCTCTCAGTCAAGCTCAACCCCAAGTCATACTCAAAATTTTGACATGTGAATAACATTGGCTCGGCAGCAAGTTTGACACCCAAGTCCTTGCAAGTCAGACAAGACTATCCATTTTTAAAAAAAATTGATCATATCCTTAAACTGTTAGCCCTTGGACTCCCTCATTAAAGAGAATATCATTCTATGATCTTGATAATTGGTCTATCAAAACATTGATGGGGCGAAATATGAGTTAAGGAGTAGAGAAAGCAATTTTCCTTAACATTTCCTAGAATATTTTGAACTTTTTGGGGCACATCACATGACACTACCATCACCACACCAACATTTTTTGGTAAATTTCCACTACAAGAGGCATCCACTAATTCACGTTCCTCAACCCATGACCATAAAGATGATTCTTCCTAAACATTTTTCCTAGATGATGATAAGGATATATAGTCCTTATCATCATCAAGTATGGATTTTATTTCTTCACCCGTGGTCCAACTTCCCCCTCCCAATTTTAAATAAGCATTAGTTTCTCTTGCATGCTTCCTTATGATTGCAAAATTATACCCATACCTGACATCGTCGTCTTGATCTTGGTTCTTATGCTTCTCTACTTCTTCTAAGCTAAGTAATCCGAAAACCATTACCTCCTTACCACCACAAATAGATAAACATTTTTCCTACACTATATTTCAAGCTCCACAAGAGGAATACTAAACAATTCTCGAGTTGCTGCTCCCTCTCTAATCGCCAGAGAAACATCTTGATTTGGACCAGATCTGTCTATTATGTCTGTAAAATTGGCTTCAGAACTATCAAGTTCCTTCAATGGTGGGGCATCTCCACATATTGAATGAAAAGGAGGGACACCTGAATTTCCAGACCGAAGAAATGTGGCTCTCAGTCCATTCACATAAGCATCTGAAAAGAGAAACCAGTCTGACCAAACCTAAAGAACTTTCATCACTCTCTCTTGGAAGGACACCATAATATAAATGTGAAAAAATTCAAAAAATGATCCACACAATCATTACGCTAATTATGATAATAATAAAAAATTACAAGTAAAAATTACTAGTTGCCTTGCTAATTGATGACCAATACGGCGCTTAATCTTCATACATGCTTTGTTTTCATCATTACTATCCTCAACATGTTCTATTATTTAGAGTGATATTTCGTGAATTGGCAGGTGTGTTTTCCCACATTTCTGTTTTTATATCCCACGCAATTGGAATCCTGCTACATTTGGCCTCCTCTACTTCCCTAGGTTACATGTGTTAAAGAGGGTACAAAACAATAATGATATGTTCTTTTGCCATAAGTTCTTCTCATTTTTTGGATGGATTATGTGGAAATTTTATTCATGCCAATTATGTGGCAGGAAACAATGTTCCATTATTCATTTTTATCATCTCCTGTTTATGAGTTAGCATGTTTCTATTTTACTAGTTCATTACAGATATGTCATGTAAAGATCAAGTTGAGTGGTTTTTACATTTGATTTCCATTGTAGTCAACAACTGAATATATATGTTTTTTGTTAGGTTGGATGATGAGATGACACACTTTGATTTCCACTTGTGCTCTCTTTTTCATATACTATTACAAGTGCACAAATACAAACTCACTTTTCTTTTTACGTTGATAAGAAAATGATGACAACTTTGTATTTTGTAGTGACAAGGATAACTATGTATTGGAGCTAGACCTTGAACCCTTCAATTCATCCTTTCCTTAGCCAACATGACCATCTCCTATTGATAATGGAGTTCAATTTCTAAACCAACATTTGCCTTCAATACTATTTCATGATAAAGAAAGCATGCAACCATTGTTGGATTTCCTTCGAGCACACAAATACCAAAGCCATATCATTTTTCTTTCCTTGGTTAATATATTGAATCATTGTGTTTGACAATTAATTCATTATTATTCTATGCCAATAAATCTCTATCAAATAGCAAAGAAGGATGACCTGGCTGTTTTAGAGATATATAATCTGAATTAGTTAAAAATTCACAGGTTATTTCGATTCTCATCTTTCTATTTCACGTCTTCAGTGAAAACCATATATTCAAATACCAACTCAACTTAAACCAAACTAAAATATAGAATCCTAGTTATGAAGATGTTTCTCTCTCCATACTTTGTAATGACATTATCTTTTTGAATTATACTTGAATTTCACTGATCATAACCTGGATTTATATATTTCTTTTAGCACCAAATTGAGATCATGGTAAACATATGAATATCCCATTAAATATGACCTAAAGATGAGTCAAAGAATATCACCTTTAGTTTGAGCACATGGCAGAGTAATTTCTGAGGTGTGAAGTTCTATTAGAGGCACTTTTTGTTTGTTTGTTTTGGTTATAAAATGGTTTGCTCTTGATTTTACGTGACTTTTAGTTTATCATATCTAGCATGTTGAGAAATGGGAAAGAATAATGTGTGACATTTATCTTGTAGAAATTGATGCTGAATGAAAGGATTAGAGTTTAACCAAGCTACAATCCACTTTGGTAAAGGTGGAGGGACATCTTAAAAAGTTACCTAAGAATACACCATATACATAGTTTGAACATAAGTAATATATGCCTTTTTCTTTTGCAAATATGTTCTTTTTTCTATCCAAGATATCACAACAAGACAAATATTGATATTGTAGAAATCGTTAGAGGACCTCATTGAGGTCAATTTTTCTGATGTCCTACTTGATTGATACATTCTCATGACATGAAGGCTTTAAATACGAATTAATATGTTCCCAAAAAAAATTATATTCAAATTTTATACATATAAAAGATAAAAAAAAAAAAAAAACAAATGTCAATGCCTTCATTTGATTGTTACTTGCCTCTGGTGGGGGTAGGTTACATGAAATGTGATTGGAAAAAGGATAGGGAGACAATATAGAGATCACGTCTTGGATATGATACATTTGTTATTGGAGATCCTTTAGGCACTTCAACCATCGACTTTGAAATGATTGTAGTAAGTATTCTTGTGGTTTTTAATGTTGTGATTCTTTCACCTCATGGTTATTTCGGGCAAGAAAATGTTTTAGGAATGCCTCATAAGATATTGATGGATAGATAAACAATTTTTTTATAATTGCAATATCAATTCCATGATATCCTCTCTTTATTGTTTGATTGTATTTTGAACGTTTATTTTGATTTTTCTTTGTATTTTAACTAGGAAATTGAAAATACTTGGTATTATGTCCGTTTAAACAACAACCAAAAATTGAAGATAAAATTAGTATTACACGATATTGATTGAAATCCTTTTAATTGTTTTATGTTAAAATATTTTCATGACTGTTACAAAAGTTTACTTTCATGTTGTTATTTGAGCACATGTTGTTTATATACTTGACCAAGGTCATGCATTAGAGAACAAATTGTTGTTGCGAATAAAATGACAAGGATTAGACATCACACCTCAGATTATTTGTTTTCACAAGTTATTTAAACCTTGATAATTTTTACCATGTAACTTAGTTGGCATGATTGTGCCTAAGATTTCCCTGAAGGTTGAATACTAAGTTACTAAGGTGTTATTTTCTATGGTGATGTTTATTTGTTTATATAGGTCATCTAGCCACATAATGGCCACTATTGCTCAACTAAAGAAAACTTGTTTGAGTTCCTTGCTTTTATGGGGAAGAATGGCTTTAACATTGTTGATGTTCAGGTATATGTAATATAAATCCTTTATAATCTACTTTTGTTTATATTATAGTATTCATTGTCTTTCATGTCTTACACTCTGCATTGTATATTTTTTCTTCTTCTTCTTTTTCAGAAAATGAACTCAGTATTGATGGTAAGCAATAGGATTTGAAGAAAGAGGAGAACACTAACACTGGAGCGACAAATGCAAAAATTAGAGAGAAGATAACCGGTCTAGTGATACCCTTAAAGCCAATATCCCACATAAGACACACAGATAGAGACTGATATTAAAGTCTTCATAGTTGGTGAATTCACCTGCAATGACTTGACAACACAATGATAATGTTTGTAGTGATGAAAGAACATTTCATGTGTAAATTGTAGTCCAATCAACGTTAAGTTGGAAACTCATATTGTAGTACTTAACATTTCATATAATATAATTTATGTGGTTGAAATTATTTATAGTTACGCTTGATATTGTTTAGTATTTTAACTAACATATGTAATTTTGAATTTCCAAATTAGATGAACGAGTGCACATTGTATGATGTTTTTTAAATTTAGTCGCAAAATCATACTAATTCATTTATGTTGATTAATAATAAACACCTAAAATCAATCTAAAACTACTAAATTAGTAGTTTATATTGATTAATGATGAACACAAATAAAATGAATATATGACTAAATTAGTCGTTTATAATGATTATTAATGAAAATAAATGAAATGAATATAAACGACTAAATTAGTCGTTTATATAATGAATATGAAACTACCAAAAAAAGATAAATGACTACTGCAAATGGTTAATTTTTCATTACAAATGACAACTAAAGTTTGCACATATACGGCTATTAGTAACTAATTTATATTATCTTATTACATCACAAAAATTTAGTCATATTTCTTTGGTCATTAATACATTTCAAACGACGACTAAATTTTGCATATATATGACTATTAGTAGCTAATTTACACTATCTTATAACATGACCAACATTTTGGTCATATTTCTTTGGTCATTAATTGGTTTTCTCGTATGATCACATAGTAGTTGTATATTTGGTCATTAATTGTGGCAATTAATGACTAAATCAATGACTAAATTTATGACTAAATATACTACTAGACGATAAAATTGAGACAATCAATTAATGACTAAGCTAAAAACGACTAAAAGTTGGTCGCGTTATAAGATACTGTAAATTAGCTACTACTGGTCACCGACTGAAAAATGGTCATTTATATGAAAATCTTAGTCGTTGTTTTAGTAACTAATTAACCATTTTGTACTAGTGTAGGAGGGATCTGAGTTTTATATATGAATGGGTACACTGCATAATGGTCATGTTTCAGGCACTTCGGGGTATGTCACAGGGAAGTGCAGGAGGTGTGATAAAATAATATGTAATAGATGGACTAGAGCACTATTTTGCATTAATGAAAAACCTATTGTTGATCCACAACTGAGTTCATTTCAGAGGGATGAGTCCCCTTGGGTTGGGGCCCAACCTAGAGGCTATAGTCTCGCTTACTTATATATTTCTTTCATGCATTTCCTTTCCTATCAATATTTTCCTACTTTGTCTAACAAACTTGTCTATAAAAATTGTTTGTGCAGGTCTTCCAATCACTTCTCTTGTGGTATGCTTGGTTGGGGACATAGTATTGGAAGCCAAAAATATATAGTTTCTTTCTCTGGCAGTAGTTAGGTCTTTTGATTTGCATCTTTTTACATAATTTATTTTCTGCATATCTAATGATTAAGTAGCAGCCTTGTTTGAGCCTGGAAAGCATAATCTCTTATGGTTGTAGGTCTTGTTCATGCTACAAGTCAGATTGTGTTTTGATGTAGTAGGTAGATTTCAAATAAAATTCAACTAATCCTTTCTTGGTTATTTTCATTTTTCTGCAATTTAGTTATTAGTTTGGAACTCTTTTCAAGTTGTAAAAGAATAGTTTATCTAGTGTTCAGATGCTGCTATTGTCTTGCAGGGTTGGCATTGTCATTCCAGACTCCTCCTACCACCTTCAACCTCTCTCTTATCACCTCACAACTCCCCTAAAATGTTTTCCACCAAGAACACAATCTTGGGTTATTGAATGCCACTGTGTGCATTGATTTTTGTGCAAGATGGGCCCCTGAAGGGTACTAGGCTTGTAAAAGGATTCATACAACCTCCATCTATGCTCCACTACATTTCCCAACCCTAAAACTACCTTTACCACCCTGTTGTAGCTACTATAATACCCTCCAAAAATTTTCCCATGCCATGATTTTAGAGCCTACCTTTTGTCCATAGGGACCTATCAATCACAGTTGTCAAGTATTCCATCCAATTTTGAAGACTTATCTTTGCATGTAGAGCTTATGATAACTTGATTTGATCTTAATTTTCCATTTTCAAACACAAGCCATTTCCTGCTCTGATCCTTCACCTCTTGCTAGTCTTCACTCTTGGAACTATGCAATCCACTGTCTCTGAAAACTGTGCTAGGCCTTGAGGATCACAACTACACAATCTTGGAAGGTAGGTAGTCACTGAGCTTAGAAATTGTGTTAAGCCCTCTCCTTCAATCATAAACTTTACATTGCACTAAGGCAAGGAACTACAAAATCCCTTGATTGTGCAGCCTTGTATGATAGTGTGAAGTGGCAATTTCCCAAAAACGGTTAAGTTATCAGTGCTAGAAAATAGGGATTCCATAATTAATGTTTGGCAAGTGGCACAAAATTACTAATTTTGATCTTAAGACAAGTGTCACTGTTTCCTTGATTTTAAGCATACACGTCATAAACCATAACCTGACTAGATCTATAAAATAAATGCCCCTAGAGCTCATTTTCACATTTGATCTTGGATCTCTAGCCTTTCCAACAATATCAAGGATATTTTGACCAAGTTTGCGGCACTTTTTCGGGTAAGTTTTGCATGTGTTGCTTTTTGCCGCTTTTTCTATCACTTTTGCTTCTATGAGTGCGATTTTGCCTATTTCTTTTCATAGTAGTTGGTTTTTTAACTGTTATTCAATTGTTCAAGTGTTGGTTCAATCTCTCACTCACATTTTCTAAGTGTCGCAACGAATTCTTTATTTTTTCCCACCGACAGTTATTGTTGTTGGGTCATTTTGTGTGTGTTTGTTTTTCCTTTTGCATGCTTGTTTTCAACACTTATTTTGCATTGGTCGATCTTACCTTAGCTCGATCTACAATCCATTCTGTCCCAACACTCATATCTGATACTCTTCTCTCTCCTTCTTGGAAATGTTTGCTTAACCTTGGCCAACAACGTCCCTTCTCAACTGTGCAATTTGCATTCTCTAGGCTCAAGCTTTATGCTTGACCTCTGGGACTGTGTAATGTGCAGTCACTAGCTTTCCCAACTGTGTATTGCGTAGTTCCAAACCTTAAGCATCATCTCTAGCTACTGAGAATGTGTAATGTGTAGTCTCTTCCCTCATCCATCCCATCTGAGACTGCGCATTGCGCAGTCTCAAGCCTCTAGCTTACCCCTTGCCTGCTAAGACTTCACAATGTGCAGTTCATGAGCTCAGAATCTCTCCTCCAACCTAGAAAATATGCAATCCTTTCCTCCAATTGTTGATTTGCTACTTTGATCTTGCTGAGTGAACGGACTTGCTTGATCTAATTCATATTCGCCATGAGTTCATCTTTTGATACATGTATTATAGATTTTTAAGATTGTCTCTCTATTATGAGTTGTTGTCATCATGCCTCCAAAGAGATCAGCCTCAAAAGACACCACAAAGAGCAACATCGTTGAAGCAGTTGAGAGTACCCATGTTACCATACCAATTCTTTCAGACACTCAACTATTGATTTAGAAAGATTCAGATATTACATGGCACACAGTAAAAGATGCATTCACAACAACTAGTTACAAAGCAGATCTTGAAGATAGACAGGTTTATATCAATGTACAAAGTTAGGATTATGTAAGATTGCATGCAGGTTCCTGGCCTTCCCACTAGGGCTTCACTGGGGGAGAAATACCATACCACGTGGGTTCATATTGGGGGATATATATTTAGGAAAAAATGACATAATATATTGGCAAACATATAGGCGGTAAAGGGTTTTTATATTGGAAGGTATTAAAAATGGAGCTCAAAGTTAATGAAAAAATATAAGGGGTTATAAAAAATGTTAATGAAAAAATGGATACTTACAATATTTAGTGAATGTAGCGGTTTTTTAAATTGGGAAGGCGTATTGGGTTCGTATTGGTAGGGGGTTAAAAATTGTGATTTTAAGAGGTATTTTCCAATATGTAGTCAAATTAGGGGTATTGTTTAGTATGTCATGAATGCACGTGATATGTGAGAGGTTCATTGAGTGAAGCTCTAGTGGGTCTTCCCATGTGCAGATATTATTAAGTGGATCCTGCTACACATTGATGCAAAGAGCATGATCCTCAGCAATGCTAGTGGACAAAGGCTTTCCTCATTCATGGCACATGATTTTCATCTTATGTATCATTTGCCCTCATTGCAAGCCTACATGGATTCTCACTTTTATGCAGTCACCAGTTACTTGATCACTAAATATGTCATCAAAGTTTGGGTGAAAGAGCCATCCAAATTCTGACAGACACCTAGCAATACGTACAATACCAAACCTCTCAAAAATAATTCCAGTACTTGATAATTCTTTGTTGTTGGATCTATGGTCAGAAGAGTACTAAGACCTTTTCCAAAGGCTAGGCATATTTGTTGCACCATATAGTAAATAATGGGAAAGTGTTCAACTAGTTAGAATTTTTGGCCCAACAGTTAAAGATCCAAGAGGTTGATGGCAAGAACCCTCCCAAGGGTAAGCATGACACATTCTACATGTCCACATACTTGCTGGATGCGATATGTGCTCATAATTCCTTTCTTGGAATAAGTTGGACTTAGTCACCAAAAGAATATGTTGTTCACATTTATTGCAAAGTGCTTTCAGAGTGCAACTACAGAGGAGTCATGGAGAAGATGATTGATCACTTCCTCATACCACTATACAAGATATTTTTTTTGAAGATCCAACTTTCATGTCTCATGAGGCTATGGATGTAGTAGAAAAATTAGTTGATTGGTTTACCTCACCTGATGGCACCTACCTCAGAGTTTTTGGTGGTTAGAAATCATCACATTTATTATTGAGGTATGCCACTAACAAATTGGTCATCGAGGAGATCACATACCATCTTTCAACAGGCTTATCAACTGTATTGCAAAGGAATAAGAAAGCACCATGGCCCACTCTCCCTTTGCAAGTGGGATCATGTGAAATAAAGAATCTAAAGTTTGCACGGTCTGACGACAATGAATTGGTGAAATTTTGGTTTGGCCTCATGGAGTATCATGCGTATGATCCCAGGAGTATTTGCAAACAACATTGTGCAAAGATACATTTCAACTGGCCAAGTGGCACCTACTCTAGACTTGATTAGGAAAAGAAGAAGAATTGTTATAATGCTTCTATGCCCCATGTTTCAGTCGGGCCTAGGAAGGTCCTTTACATGTGACTCCCCAATAAGAAGCCACTCCTAAAGTAGAACCATTATAAAGGCACAATCCAATGTGCACTAAGAGAAAGGTTGTGCATAGTCCAACAAAAGAGCAAAGCCGCAAATTCAAAGCATGTCCTATGATCTTGAAAGCGACTATGGTAGCCAAAAGGAGAAGGAAGCAGAAGAAGTAGGAGGAATAATTAAGGCATAAGGAAGAATAAGAGAAGAAAGAAAAATAAGAGAATCATATGCAAGAAGAAGAGATGAGGAGGAAAGAAGCAAAAGAAAGAATGCTGAGACAAGCCAAAGAAGAAGAACAAAATCGGCTACTTGAAGATGAGAGAAAGTAGCTACAGGATAAAGAAATTTCCCAAGAGATTGAAGACTTGATAGTGATAAAAAACATGGAGGTTGAACCAGAGTAGTAGAATTAGGATATTGATTTCATGCCTTGCACACAACAGATCACCACTTAGTCTCCACCTCCTCCTACCAAAGTACAAACTTTAGGTGAGGAAGAGGAAATTGCTCCTCTCAATGAAGATTCAGTTATGGATATCTGTAACTTAACTTTTAATGAGTTGCAGAAGAATATTATACAAGCAAGAAAGAAGCACTTTCCAAATGACCTCGCACGTCATGCTTTTATCGAAGAGAAGTTAATCGTAATGGACACCAGGAAGAATCTAGAAGCCATTGCCGCAACAAACTTGGCCTTCACAGGATCCTCCAACTCAAACACAAAGTATTTGACAACCAAGAATAGACAAATGGCAAAGAAATTAGAAGTGGCAAGGCAATAGATTGAATAGCTCCAAGCAGAGGTTCAAACATATTTCCAGCACAAGTATACTAGAAGAACTTAAGGTAGCCATACTTCGTGAAGTATTGACATTGGGAGATACTATGAGGAACCTCTATGAGGAGTTATTCACCGTGCACAAATTAGTTGTCCTCTTACATGACATGCAAAAAAAATATGGAGAGAATGTTAAAAATCTCAAGGTTTTTCACGCAACTATAACTGTTGTGCATGAGTGGGGAATGCAATATAGAGGTGTACCTCCTGAGTTGGTGAAGAAGATGAGGTAGGAAGCTAAGTTGGCGAAAGATGAAGTTTAAATGCTTATCCAAAACAACAAACATCTTGACATCACCAACATTTAATCCTCTTATGTATGGTTATACAACAGTGTGGATTTCATGGTGAAGTTGCACAAGATCCCTTCCATTGGCACAATCACAAAAGCTAGAGGTAAAAACAAGGTCAGATAGGGAGTTAAAGAACAGTTGGACCAGTTCATGCAAATTGCCTCCAAAGGGGACTTGGAGGTCAACAAACATGGTATGCAGAAATATATTTGTGGCCCTACCAAGATTAACACCATGTTGTTCATGTTGAAGAAGGAAACTCAAAATGGCTCCAAGACCATGTACCCAGATGCAATGGAGGCTAGAGTCCACTTCTAACCTAATTCCATCTCAAAGTTTGAGGGAATCATAAAATAGTATAAAGCTTAGCATCACTATGTGATCGAGAAAATACAAGTGGAATTTGTTGAGCTAGACTTTCCCCAAACTCAAGCTTGGCAGGTTGTTTGTCTTATTAGGCTTTTTTTGTTTAACTCTACCCAAGTTTGTCCTATGTGGGTATTTATAATATTGTATTTAAAATATTTTGTAAGTGAAAGTCCAAATGTCAAATTTGGAACATGAAAGGTCATTATGTAAAAGGAAGTCAAAGAGTCACAAAAGAACATGGATAGTCATCTCATATGTTATAAATATATCGTCATAACTCATGTAAAGAGCTTTTGGGCCGGTCTTTTGGCTTAGGACCAAAAGCTAGGGAGTTTTGTTGAGAGCCTTTGCTTCTCCTTAGCATAGAAGGATTGTCTTTCTTTGGAGAAGCAAGTATTGGCTTCATGTTCCACTATTGGGGGTAGTGGTTTGTCAATTGTACATGTATGTTTGTAACTTTCACTTTTAATAAAAGCTTGGAGTCGACACATCTTCATACATATGTAACGGATGTAGTAAGACTATTCTTGTTATATTTGTGATATGTGTTATTTCATTTACGCTAACGCTTATCAACTATTTTTTTCCTTAGTATGAATCTTGTTGAATGCGTGTTGTTATGTTATTGCGATCATGTTTATCTTGTGAAATATTTTGCATGCTAACTCATGGTTCTCTTTTATGTTTGTGAGTCCCTTCTAAGCTAAGTACTACTACATGCTTCTAAGGGTTCCACTCTATTTCCCTTTGATGTTATGGAACTTCTCATACATTGCACTTGACACTCCACAAAGTCATACACTTGTTCCACCAAATTTACGTATACATCATTCTATGCGGTTATTGCAGCCAAGGTACACCCTTAAAACCCACCAATTCAGCAACTGGGCATATTCTGGTTGGGGCTTCTACTCCAAACAGTGTGGGGTCTAATTGGGACTTAACATTAGGGAGACCCCCTGCCCTATTGGTGGCTTTCAACACCATCAATAGGTTTTAGCGCTAGAAGGAGGGCTAGATGACAAGCTGAGCCCACGAAGTTTGTTTCAACCTTTCTCATCCTTTAATGGCTTCTTCCCAAGTCTTGACCCCTGCATGTTTTTCCAAAGTTGCAAATATGAAAGTACCCTTGGGGATAATTCAATACTTGTCAAATTTGAAGTTTGATGGCCAGGGTGGAACAACCATTCTCAACCAAACTACTTGCTTTCTTGAATTTTTCACTTATGATGAAATTGACTATGAGGTTACTGCTTGCAGGTTGTTCATCCTTACATTCGAAGCACACATTAAATAATGGTGTTACACATTTCCTACCGCCTCCATTCACTCTTTCGAACATCTTGTCAAGGAGATTCATAGCACCTTTGATAGGTATGACTATGAATCTATTTATAAGAAAATCATTCATATTAACAAAGCACTTGATGAATCTCTTGAGGATTTTCATGATTGTTTTATTCATTTCTATTACGAATTTTTTGAGGATGATATTGATTGAAATTTTATGAAAGAGAAGTTCGAGTGTCTTGTTCACAATTCTTTGAATGCATCAGAATATGAATCCTTCGAAAATCTCCCAACGTATACTGGTCATGGACCTTTTAAATCTATGACAGAAGAAGTTGTCGTTCTGAGTGACTCTGTCTTCTTCTCATCAAACAGCTCCATGCACGCAAGTTGACGTTGGAGAACTTGAAAATCCATCTATTCATCTACCATAATTTTCTCTCACCCCACATGTTCAGAATTTGAACGCATGTTTTGATTGCAAAACTGATTTTTTCAGTGATATTTTCTCTTCTCAGTATCCATCTGCCTTTCCCTCTAGTCCTCCTGATTCTTAGCTGCTACATCAACCTATTTTAATCCTTCTTCTTATTTTCAAGAGGATCAAGTTTAAGATGGAGTTAGTGTTAATCAAGAAACTTGTGATATTTTGCATAATGACTATGTGTGGGAATCTGGTTCTAAACAAGTATTTGTGGTGAAAGTTGATATTTCATTTGATTTATCAAAGTCTCTCTCTCCTCTCTCTCACTATCCTAACATTTTCCATGAACCTGTTATGCTTGTCATATTTTGTGATGAGTCAATTTTTTATGTTCTTGTTGATCGCAGTTAGGAATGTTGGAATGTCAATCTTACATTAAAACAGGGTGAGAAAAAATCTTCTCTTTTTGATCTCTCTCATCCGTCATTATTTCAATTTGAAGAAACAAAGAGTGTAATTTCTTATTTTCAGTCACCTTCTCTCTATGATTCATCAGATCATGAAGATTCCATTCTTTTTTACAAGAAAGATTATGATCATGGTTGTCTTTATATATTCATCGATTCATCTAGTAATGACCTTGTATGTTCCACTGTCGATTATTATAAGCCATTGATTTTCGATGATCTACCTTTTGATACCTTGGAATTACCTCAAGTTGTCAAGGCACTTCAGCCTGTGCTGATGGTTATGTCAGGTTCTCCAGTCTTGAGTTTAGTCCCAAGCATGATGAGGTTCACACTCTTTCTCGGAAGGGTCCTCACCAGGTCATCACAAAAGTTGAAAATCAATATATATCCCAATCTCTTGATACGTCCCCTGTTTTCCATGATCCTATTTCACAATGGTTAGAGGAATCATACCTGGCAAGCCCATTTGCGAAACATAATTTTTTCACCTTCTTTATGTTTTCCAAGTTTGAAAGTTCAGAAGAATGTCATGACATGGCAATTCATTACGATGCATACCAACACTATGATGCATTAGCAGCTTGTCTAGTATATGTTTTCTTGTTATACTTCTCTTCTTGTGCCTTTTGCCTTTTGATTTTGGATAATTTCATGTTTTATCTTTCTTGTAAGCTATTATTTTTTATGATATTTCTTGTTGTTGATTCCCTTGCTCGTTTAGGCTAGGAAATGCTTCGGTGGTTGCATTGTAATTGTAACATCCCTGGTTAAAATTCCATGTAAGAAAAATATAAGACCAAGGTCATGGGTCACGTATTCCAAGTTAAATGGTGGGCAAGACATCCTACTGGGTGTTCATTTCGATTATTATGGCTAAGGAAATTAGCAAAGGCAATGCCAAAGGATTTGGAAAGGCATGAGGCAATAATTGGAATTTTATTTATGAAAATAATGGAAATTAGGAGAAAAGGAAGGTGAAAGGTCACATGTTGCATGTGAGAAGGAAAATGAAGGAAAATGAAGGAAAATAGAGGAAATTGAAGAAAATAGAGGCCTCATTGATAAAAAGGCTTCTGAGGATTAGTTCATAGACTTATGTCAATTTAGTTTTGGAGTTTTCTTTCTATTCTCTCTCTCTCTCACTCTTGGAAACTTAAAGTTTTCTTGGAGCACTTCAACATTGACTCAAGGAAAGAAAAGAAGGAAAGAGAAAGAAAATATCAAGCAAGTAAGAGTAGGATCAAATAGCTACAACGAGATTATTTGCAGGTATCGATTTGCATGTGTGATTTACTTGCTAGTTTTGGCATGCATGGTTATGCATGTGTGTTCTTGGTTCTCTTACTATCATGGGCATGGGTTTTGCCAGGTGTGACAGTGTTTTTTAGCCTAGTATTGCCATTATCGGATAACCATGGTGTGATGGGGTTCTCATGTTTTGGTTGAGCTGGATTGTTGGATGGATCTAAAGTGTAGTGAGGTGGATCTCTGAATGAAAGAACAACTGGACTGTGGATCGCAGTAAAGCCACTGGTCTAGTGACCCCTGAACCAGACTATGGGTTGCGGTAAAGCCAGGTATTGTGTGCGTCAGTGGGACTAGGAATCCTTGACTGGTGAATGGCAAGATATATAATAAATCCTAGAGGTGGTTTCCCTTGATCAGGCCCAGGAATCCTTGTCGGTGAATGGCAAGATATATGGTAAAGCATGGAGGGTGGTGTCTCAATTATGTCCTAGTGATCCCTGGATTATACTATGGGTTGTGGTAAAGCCTAGAGACTAGGAGATAGGAAAATTCCTCACAATGTAGGTGGAGAAATCCAATGGCATCCATGCTTGTTTATGGCCTAGTGATCCAGTGAGGATTGTGGTCAAGCCTGATTCTATTGATGAGGTGAGGTGGTTTAGCCTTGGGAAGCCCCAGTTGGTTCTTTTGGTTTGAGTCCCACATTCATTATTAGAATATGGCACAGGGTGATTGGTTTAAGAGAGACTTGGCTCAGGAAATCTATGGTTGGGTGGAACATGGTAGTCCCATACTGGGTTGGATTTTTGCATTCATTAATAAGAGTTTATTTCCTTGGCATTCTATCAACAAATGTATTGGTTCATATGTGGCATTTATGGCTGATGTGTCCTTCTTATTTATGTTGTTTATAAGCCAGTTATGAATATGTTTTATGACAGTGAAAATGTATGGTTCTCATCATGTTTTGAATTGTAAATGAATGTACAATGAATATATGACCTAATAGATGATAATGCAGCTAATGTGATAAGGCATCAATGCTTATTAGTGATTCTAAGATAAGTATATGACCCCTATGCTCAGATTTGTTATTATGATATGTAGAATGTATATTGGTTGTGTTTTGTCGATTCCACTTCCTTAAGGTGACCTAGAAGGTTGAATCAGATCATAGTAGCCTCTTGCCACATGTTTACCACGGTTGGTCGGTTACTTGGGTAAATGTAGGAGGAGGGTGTTACAAAGTGGTATTAGAGCATGGTTCAACTCTTGGGTTGGATTGGCGGAACGTATTTGTCATGCATGCATGTCAGTTGCATATGTTTTCTTTATGTTTTTGGAATATGTGCTTGTTATGTATGCATGGTAATGGTCATTGTTACAATTGTGTTGCCATGTAGGAGTTGGTGATGTTGTTATTGGGATATGTTTATCATGAATTCATACTAGTTGTATATGCATTTTTTATGCATGTCAATGTCTATATGTTGTTATGCATGCATTGTCATGATTATGGTTAAGCATGTATAGTAGGTTAAACATCCATCGTGAGGTCATTGTATGAAATTAGGTCATCATGATGTTATTGGTATGGTACGATGTTGATGTATTAGCTTAGATAGAGTAGAAGATGCAGATCATTAGAGCGAGATTGTAGCACTAGACTTCAAGGTAAGAGCATATCGTCATATAGATTCGTATGTTTTCCAAGCAAATATGTTGTTAATGGTTGTTATAATTATTAGGGTTACTTATATGATTGTCATTATATTGTTGTTGTGGTTACATGCAGGGTAGATGCTAGTTAAGTGTGGTCATATGCACGTGCATTAGATAGTCATGTAGGATAGTAAATTGTTGTTATATGCATTTTTTTATGGTATATGTTATTTAACTTGATGACTAGGCTATATGTTGTTGATGATTATGTTATAAGTAACTTATTGTTATTATATGTTAGTTAACTTGATGTGTATGGTTATTGTGTTAAGTTCTTGATGTTATATGTATTGTGCTAATCTGGATTGGTCTATGTAGATGATTGTGGTTATGATACTCAGGTATGAGTCAATATTGTGTTGTACTAATCTAGATTGATTGTGCAGACAAGATAGCATCCCATGAGATACATTAAAGTATGAGTTTGCTTATGTCATCTATTTGGTGTTCGAATGTTTGATTATGTCATTTATTTGGTATTTGAGTGTTTGGTGTCTATTATGTCGTCTATATGTTGTCTGAATGTTTGATTATTTGCATGATATGAGTATGTGTCTATAAGGTTGCACGAATGAATGGTCTTGTTTTAAAATGGTTGTACTAACACATTATGTGCTGAGACGATTGATATGTACTTGAGTGTAAGTAGGTGCTAGATGTAGTATTATGATTTTTACTATTAGTTGAGTATGACATGGTTGTTAGTCTTGGAAAAGGTTGATTTCAATTAATAGATAGTATTTCTTGATATTTAGAACATGTGACTTACATGTGTGAGTAGTTGCAGGGAAACACGCTTGGCATTAGCGTGAAAAGGTAATAGTTGGTGTGTTTATATAACTAATAGTTGGGTGATGTGACAATAAATAGTAAGACTTAATTGCAGCAAGGAAAAGGTGAAAGAAGGGATTTAGGTGAGAATTCCTTTGGCTATGTTTGGAAACCACAATTACAAATGAATGAGTGCTTTTTACACAAGAATTCTTCTTAACCTTGATTTCATCTGACATTATGTGGATATGTGCTATAGTCATGAACATGTATTTGATAGGTACATCAACTAGTTTCTAATTATAGTTGGATTCGTCAAGGAATTGGAGTCCCGTGAGAGATGGTATGGATGTGTTCAATTACAGGTCAGTGTGCTTGGCATAACAAGGTAAGATAATTGGTATATTGTTATATTTGTTTATACACTGACAGTTATGTGTTTATGGTAGTATGATACAGGGAATTGCATGGCAAAGAGACTTCCATGAAATCTTGGAGAAGGCTCAGGTTGAGCTTTCCCTTGGAAGCATTGGGAACCATGGGATTGAGTCATGGTGTTTGTTGCTAGTCTTGTGCTTTTGGTGTTTTGTGATTTGCTGTGCTTTATTTGTAGTTTTGTTTGTGTCCTGTGCATGGCCATGCCACTTTGTTTGTGGTGTCAAATTGCTATTGGTTTTCATGGTTTTCTTCTTGTTTACTTTTGTTCTTTCCTTTTGTGTTTTGAGGGTCTTTGGAGTTAGTTTGGGAAAGAGAAAGTTAATGGAATTCAGAAGAGCTTAATGAAACTCAACAGATAATGTAAGCCCTGGATGAAGCTCGGTACATGTGTAAGGGCGGTTAAAGGTAAGAGTACGATAATTGGTTGGAATGGTTGGGTCCATTGTGGTAAATGGACAGTGGTAGTACAAACATGAGAAAAGTAATCAAGAAAGGTAAAGTAAATGGATTTGAGGCGTCAGATGCCTTGGCTATGTTGGGAATCGTTTTTCTCAATGTTGTGCATGTTGTGAACAGATAAAGGGATTTCTCTTAACCTTGACCTTATGGTATCTAGTAATTATGTTGTGATCATGATTGTGTTGATGTCTATATATGTATACATGTATGTATGTATGTATGTCATGTCGGACAAGGTCATCATGGATCATGATTTTTTTATGCTAATGTTTATGTGTGTGTGTGTGTGTGTGTGTGTGTGTGTCACTGTCTGATAGGGTTGTCAGGGATCATTCTTGTGGAGGAATAATTAATGCTTTTGTAGGTGAATGGCTTGAAGAGGTTCCTGGCTATGAGGAATAAAGTGGGAAGAGTAGTCCTGAAAAATCTACGAGGTCAGTATCATGTGGTTATGAGTTGATATTATGTGATTATACTATGTTTATGTTATCGACAGGCTATACTAAGGGATGCATCAGTGGAATGAAAGTAGTTTGATTTGTGGAATGTTGGGATAAGCATGGATGGTGGAGAGACACTGGAAGTGAGGTTGCTTGGTTGAGACAGTGTGGTTTTGGATGTGCAGTGCTACTGTTGTGTATATATTGTGCATATTGTATATTCAATGATTATACCTATGGTGTTGAGTGCCTATTGTATATATGGTGTTGTGTGTATATTGCATATGCAGTGTTGGGTATAGATGGTGTTATGTACATGTCAGATATGTGGTGTTATGTACATATTGTACTGTGCACATGATGGACATGTGATGTTGTGTGCATATGGTGTTGCACGCATGTTGGATATCTGGTGTTGTGTACATATGTTGCTATGTACATGTTGTATATGCAGTGCTATGTACATATGGTGCTGTGTGCATATTGTACATGTGGTTCTATGTACATATGGTGTTGTGTGCATGATTCTACATGTGGTGTTGTGTGCATGTGGTGTTGTGTACATGTGGTGCTATGTGCAGGTGTTGTTGTGTGCATGTCATGTATGTGGCGCTGTGTACATGTGGTTTTGTGTACATGTCATGCATTTGGTGTTGTGTACATGTGGTATTGTGTACACATTGTACATGTGGCGCAATGGACATGTGGCATTATCTACATGTTGTGCAGGTGGTGTCGTGTACATATGATGTGCACACATTGTGAAGGTGGT
This sequence comes from Pinus tabuliformis, assembly GCA_031772625.1. Lineage (NCBI taxonomy): Eukaryota > Viridiplantae > Streptophyta > Pinopsida > Pinales > Pinaceae > Pinus > Pinus tabuliformis. The sequence continues at coordinate 551,476,636 of CM062809.1, forward strand.
ATTGTGCATAGGTGGTACTGGTGTACATGTGATATTGTGTGCATGTCGTACATGTTGTGTTGTAGACTATGGATGGGTATTCTGTAGTTGAGGTATCGTGACGTGTGTATTTGTTGTGTTGTACTCTATGTAGTACATGTATTATGTTGTGTTGTACACCAGGTATAGGTACATATATTGTGTGGTGTTGTACATTGGGTATAGATGTATGTGTTGTGTTGTACATCGGGTATATATGTCTGTGTTGTGTTGTACATCAGGTGTAGGTGGATGTATTGGGTTGTGTTGTACGTCGTGTGTGGATGTATGTTTTGTGATGTACACTATGTGTATGTGTATGTGGTTGAAGAGAAGACAAAGGGTGGTTGTAGGGTATGGTAACCAATCTGGTGTGTGTACAGAAAGGACAAGCATAATAGTATAAGAAAAGGACCGATTGAAGCATAAGTATCGGTATTTTATTTCAGTTTCAATTATGCATGTGATCTATGATTATAGTTTATGATGACTGTATGTGATTCATGGTTTTGATTTATGATGGTTGTGTTTTGATCTAACCTGATGTGATATGTTTATGCATGATGATTTGGTCAAGAGTTAGTTTGACTTGCTATGGTAGGAAGTGAACAAAATTGCAAGTGTACCTTGTTGACAAAATACCAATGAGGTATGATGTGAATTTATTTCAATTTATTTCGAATCTAATGGAAGTTGTGTGCTTGGTATAGGAAGCACGAAATGAACGATTGGGTGGTTGAAATTGACTATAAGGATTAGAAACAACAATAAAAGGAATTCAAACAGGTAGCAGTATGCTAGTAAAGCACTTCAGGAGTAGGGCCACTGTGGGACACTAGTGCCCAATAGTGTCCATTGATTTCCATGAGCATGCTATGACCGGTATGATGGTTTTGAGGCAGGTATATACCTTGGTTGTTTGAACTTCCGATGTAAGGAAACCTTGCCAAGGGATGGATCGCCTGGGATAGGGGATGCCAAGGAACTTGGAATGTGAGTGACTGCATAAAGGGGCATAAATGAATTTCCCAATGGAATGTGTAGCAGAGAAGGGAAGGTCGGGGAATACATTTTTTTTTGTCAGTATCATTTATAGATGGAATCATATGCACATTGGGAGTGTGCCCTGGAATAATGAGTCGGTAACTGTTCATTGAGAAGACAAGTGGCGTAGGATTGTAGCACTAGACATTGGATCCAGGTTTGACTTTGGCAATGGATTCTAGACTTCCAGGGAAGGAGGTCAATCTTGATATTACTTTGAGGGTGGAGGTGTGAGCCTCTGGATTCCCTTGTTGCCGATGTAGACATCTTATCCTTTTATTTACTAGTTGAGAAAATGTGCTTATGTGCCTATGTGTATATTATTGTAAATATTGTATCGAGATGGATTTATAAAGCTCCATAAAAGGTATGGTTATTTTCTAGTTGAGAAAATGTGGTTGTTATTGTAAATATCGTAATAATTTGTGTTATAAAGCTCCAATAAACGATATGATTGTCATGTTTTCAGTAGGTTGTCATTGTAAATACTGCAATGAGTTGTGTTATAAAGCTCCATGGGTATTATGTTTTTCTTTCAGTAGTCTTCTTGGTTGTAGGTCTCATTGAACACCGAGGACAGTGTTCCCACAAGGGGGAGGGTTCTGTAACATCCCTGGTTAAAAATCTATGTAAAAAGAAATATAAGACCAAGGTCATGGAACACGTATTCCAAGCTGAATGGTGGGAAAAACATCATACTCGGTGTTCATTTTGGTTATTATGGCTAAGGAAATTGACAAAGGAAATGACAAAGGCTTTGGAAAGGAATGAGGCACTATTTGGCATTTTATTTATGAAAATAATGGAAATTAAGAGAAAATGAAGATGAAAGGTTACAAGTTGCATGTGAGGAGGAAATTGAAGAAAAATAGAGTAACTTGAAGAAAATAGAGGCCTCATTGATAAAAAGGCTTCCGAGGATTAGTTCATAGACTTTTTTCAATTTAGTTTTGGAGTTTTCTCTCAATTCTCTCTCTCTCACTCTTGGACACAGATTTTTCTTGGAGAACTTCAACATTGGATCAAGGAAAGCAAAGAAGGAAACAGGAAGAAAATATCACATAAGGAAGAGCAAGATCAAGAAGTTTTAGTGAGATTATTTGCAGTTATCAATTTGCATGTGTGATTTCCTTGCTAGTTTTGGCATGCATGGTTATGCATATGTGTTGTTGGTTCTCTTGTTGTCATGGGCATGGGTTTTTCCAGGTGTGACAATGTTTTTCAACAAAGACTTGCCATTTTTGGATAGCCATGGTGTGATGTGGTTCTCACGTTTTGGTTGAGCTAGATTGCCGGATGGATTTAAAGCTGAGTGAGGTGGCTCTCTTAATGATAGAACACATGGCCTAGTGATCCCTAAACCACACTCTGGATTGTGGTAAAGCCAATAGCCTTGTGACTCCTAAAACAAACTGTAGGTTGTGGTAAATCCAGGTATTGTGTGCCTTGGTGGGCCTAGGAATCCTCGACTGGTGAATGGCGGGATATACAGTAAAGCCTAGAGGTGGTTTTCCTTGATTATGCCTAGGAATCCTTGCTGGTGAATGGTGGTATATACCGTAAATATTGGAGGGTGGTGTCTCGATTATGGCCTAGTGATCCCCAAATCAAACTGTGGATTGTGGTAAAGCCTAGAGACTAGGACAAAGGAAAATTCCTCATACTGTAGGTGGAGAAATTCGGTAGCATCCATTCTTTTTTATGGCTTAATGATCTAGTGAGTATTATGATAAAGCTTGATTCTATTGATGTGGATGAGGTGGTTTAGCCTTGGGAATTTGTGGTTGGTTCTTGTGGTTTGATCCCACATTCATGGTTGGAATATGGCATGAGGGTAATTGGTTAAAAAGAGACTTGGCTTATCCAATCTACAGTCAGGTGGAACATGCTAGGCCCATGCCGAGTTGCCTTTTGCATTCATTAATAAGCGTTTCTTTCCTTGGTATTTTATCAACAAATATATTGGTTCATATGTGGCATTTATGGATGATGTATCCTTGTTATTTTTTTTTTTAAGTTGGTTATGAATATGTTTTATGACAGTGAAACTGTATGGTTCTCATCATGTTTTGATTTGTAAATGAATGTACATTGAATATATGACCTAATAGATGATAATGCAGCTAATGTGATAAGGCATCAATGCTTCTTATCGATTCTCAGATAAGTATAAGACCCCTATGCTCAGATATGTTATTATGACTTGTAGAATGCATATTTGTGACATGTTTGACAAAATTCCTATTATGGCTAGTAAGGGTCCAATCAAGTATTTGTTCAATAATTTTCATTGGCATCATTGTCTCTATGTTTCTTTTCATTTCTGTGAATTCCATGAAGTTATGGGTAGTGATTGGGTCCTAGCCCTGGAATTTAACCTTAAATATCGCAGTCGTTGGCATAACACTAGCAGAAAAAGGCTACAGCTACACTCAGGCAGGCTCATGGGAGCGACTGGGACCCTCAGTCACTTGGAGGGCTTGGCAAGGGAGTGATTGGGGCTCTAGGTCCTTGAACTGCTAAGTTTCCTTAGTGGTTAGTCACCTAGAAAGGTGGGGTAGCTCCTGGAGGTTCTATAGGATGTGTGGAGGGTTAATTTGGTTGTTTTTTGTTGGTTCCACTTCCTTAAGGTGACCTAGGAGGTTGAATAAGATCATAGTATCCTCTCATCACATGTTTACCCTGGTTTGTTGGTTACTTGGGTAGATGTGGGAGGAGAGTGTTACAGGAAGTTTCATTTTACATAAGCCTAGCCTATCCCTTGTTAATTTGTGAGTAGGATAGTTAGTCTTGTTTGTCTTGCTTTTCCCCTTTTCTTTCCTTTTCTGTCACAACAAGACTTTGCACAAGACCGTGTTATGATTCTAAAGCGAGCATGGAAAAGTTCAAGAGTATATTATACGACTATCAATGCTTGGATTTTTTTTTTATTCCTTCTCTTTGCATGGGCCTCATGTTTTGTTTTTAGTCAATTATGCTCAGACGAAAAATACATTTTTTTTGGAGAAAGCCTTGATGGAATTGTGATGCTTAAATCATAACTAGTAATTTCTTCTCTAATCAGTGTTTTATGATTGATCGTTTTTATCTTGTCAAATTAGCCGAGTAGAATAAGGATGGGAGGAAACTTAAACAAGTGGGCAATATTTTAGAGGTGTATAAATATCCTTCTCTGAAGGGAAAACCTCTTATACACTTAATAAGTTAGGATTCCTCTTCTGCCCCATGAAATAAATAAGTGTCGATGCACAATTATATAAAAGAAAAAATGAATAAAGGGTGAAATAAGAGAAAGGCTTCCTACGTAGGGAGGTGAAGCAAGAGACTTTGTCAGGGTATTGTCCAGACTCACTAGCAGTGGAGAAATGTTTGTGTTCCAAAAATGACTCTACCAGGGTATTGTCTAGGCCTATTGGTAGCAAAGAAACACCAAAGATGAAAAGAAAGACTCTAACAATATTTTCCCACTTGCATATCTATATAGTCCTCATCCCCAATTGAAACAACTAAGTTTGACTTGCTTTTGTTAGTGTGTCAGTTACGAAGAGAATGATAAGGACTATATCTTTAACTCAAGCAAAGTAGAGCAACTATGGTAATTAATGAAATGAACAATACTTCCTGAAGAGCTAGACTTACTTTACAAAGGTAAGACCCATTTAGAGAGCTGGAGTTCTATCAGTGTGTCACCAGGTGTTTTAGCTGCTATAACCCTCCTCCAAAATGTTTCCCGTGCCTTGATTTTGGAGCCTACCTTTAGTACATAGGGACCTATCTATCACATCTGTCAAGTATTTTTTTGATTTTGAAGACTTATCTTTGCATGTAGAGCTTGTGATAATTTGATTTGATCTTAACTAGCCATTTCCTGCCCTGATCCTACATCTATTTCTAGTCTTCACTCTTGGAATGACACAATCCACTGTCTCTGGAAACTACACTAGGCCTTGAGGATCAAAACTATGTAATCTTGGAAGGCATGTAGTCGCTAAGCTTAGAAACTACAATCCCTCTCCTTCAATCGAAAACTGCTCAATGCACTAAGGCAAGGAACTGTGCAATCCCTTGATGGCACAACCCTGTCTGAAAGTGTAAAGTGGCAGTTTCCTAGAAAAGGTTAAGTTATCATCCCTAGAAAATAGGGATTCCATACTTAATGTTCAGCAAGTGGCACAAAGTTACTAATTTTGATCTTAAGACAAGTATCATTGTTTCCTTTATTTTAGGCACGTGCATCATAAACCATAACTTGACTAGATCTATATAATAGACACCCCTAGTGCTCATTGACACATTCGATCTTGGATATCTAACCTTCCCAGCGAGATCAAAGAGCTTTCAACTAAGTTTACGGTGCTTTTCCGGGTAAGTTTTGCATGTGTCGCTTTTTGTCGCTTTTTCTATTGCTTTTTCTTCTATGAGTGTTATTTTTCATGTTTATTTTCATAGTAGTTGTTTTTTAATTGTTATTAGTTTGTTCAGTCTGTCATCCACATTTTCTAAGTGTCACGTCGACTTCTTTCTTTTTGACCACTAGTAGTTTCCATTGTTGGGTCATCTTGTGCGTGTTCAATTATCCTTTTGCATGCTTGTTTTCAGCACTTAGTTTTCACTGATTGAACTTCCCTTAGCCCGATCTACAATCCATTCCATCCTAGCACTCAAATCTGATACTCTTCTCTCTCCTTCCTGGGCATATCTGCTAAAACTTGGCTAGCAACTTCCCTTCCCAACTGCACAATTCACATTCTCTAGGCTCAAGCTTTATTCTTGTCTTTTGGGATTACACATTGCATAGTCACTGGCTTACCTAGCTATGCATTACATAGTTCCAGCCCTTAAGCCTCAATTGTGGCCACTAAGACTGCACAATGCACAGTCTCTTCCCTCAACTTGCACAACTAAGACTTCACATTGCGCATTATCAAGCATCTTGCTTACTACTCACCTGATAAGATTGTGCAATGTGCATTTCATGAGCTCAAACTCTCTCATCGAGTCCAAAAACAGTGTAATCCTTTCTTTCAATTGCTGAGTTGTTGCTTTGATCTTTCTAAGTGAATTGATTGTATTGATCTTATTCGTACTTTCCATGAGTTCACCTTGTGATACAGGTATTGTAGCCTTTTGAGCTTTTCTCTTTCTTATCAGTTGTTATCATCATGCCTCCAGAGAGATCAGCCTCAAAAGACACCACAGAGAGTAGCACCAGTGAAGCAGTTGAGAGTACCCCTATTACCATGCCAATCATTTCATACACTCAACTATTCATTGAGAAAGATTTAGATATTACATGGCAGACAGTAAAAGATGCATTCACAACAACCAGTTACAAAGCAGATATTGAAGATAGACATGTTTATATCAATTTCCAGGAGTGAGGATTCCATAAGATAACATGCAGGTTACCGATCTTTCCATGTTCAAATATTATTAAGTGGATCCTGTGACACATTGATGCAAAGAGCATGATCCTCAACAGTGCTAGTGGACAAAGGCTTGCCTCATTCATGGCACATGATTTTTAATTTATGTTTTATTTTCCCTTGCCAAAAGCCTACATGGATTCTCACTTGTACATAGTCACCAGTTACCTAAGCACTAAAGATGTCATCAAAGGTTGGGTGAAAGAGCCATCCAAATTCCACGAGACACCTAGCAATATGTACAAGACTAAATCTCTTAGAAAATCTTTCCAGTACTTGATAGTTCTTTGTTTCCATATCTATGGTCAAAAGAGTATTGAGACCTTTCCATAAAGCTAGGCGTATTTGCTGTATCAAATAGTAAATGATGGGAAAGTGTTCAAATGGTCAAATTTGTTTAACCAACAGTTAAATATCTAGGTGGATAATGCCAATAACCCTCCCAAGGGTAAGAAAGCTAAATTCTATATGTCTGCATACTTGCTAGATGCGATATGCACTCATAATTTCTTTCCTGTCATTAGTTAGACTTGGTCACCAAAGGAATCGATTGTTCACATTTACTACAAAGTGCTTTCAGAGTGAAACTATAGAGGATTCATGGAGAAGCTAACTGATCACTTCCTCATAGCACTATACAAGATAATTTTTGAGGAAGATCCACCTTGAATATCTTGTGAGGGTATGGATGCAGTAGCAACATTAATTGATTAGTTTGCCTCACCTAGTGGCACCTACCTTAGAGTGTTTGGTTGTCAGAAGTCATCACATTTGTTGCCAAGGTATGCCACTGGAAAATTGGTCATGTAGGAGATCACATACCATCTTTCAATAGGCTTATTGGTTGTATTGCAAAGGAAGAATAAAGCATCATGGCCCGCTGTCACTTTGCAAGTGGGATCATATGAAATAAAGAATATAAAGGTTTCATAGGGCGAAGGTGATGAACTAGTGAAATTTCATTTTGGACTCATGAGTATCACTTGTATGATCCCAAGTGTATTTGCAAACAACATTGTGCAAAGATACATTTCAACTAGTCAAGTGGGACCTACTTTAGTCCCGAGGAGGAAAAGATGAATAATTTTTATAATGCTTCTAGGCCCCATGTTTCGGTTAGCTAGGAAGTTCCTTCACGTGTGACTCCACAGAAAGAAGCCACTTCGGAAGAAGAAAAGGTGCAGTCCAATGCACACAAAGTCTAAGAGAAAGGTTTTGCATAGTCCAACAAAAGAGAAAAGCCGCAAATTCAAAGCAGATCATATCATCTTGAAAGCGACTATGGCAACAGAAAGGACAAGGAAGAAGAAGAGGAAGGAGGAAGAATTAAGGCAGAAGGAAGAATAAGAGCAAAAAGAACAAGAAGAGAAGAATATGCAAGAAGAAGAGATGAGGAGGAAAGAAGCGGAAGAAACAATGTTGAGACAATCCGAAGAAGAAGAACAAAATCAGCTACTTGAAGAAGAGAACAAGAAGCTGCAAGATAAAGAAACTGCCTAAGGTTGAACTAGAGCAGTAGAATCAGGATATTTATCTCATGCCTTGCATGCATCAAATCACGAGTCAATATACACCTCCTCCTATTGAAGGGCAAGATCCAAGTGAGGAAGAGGAAATTGATCCTCTCGATGAAGGTTCAGTTATGGATATATGTAGCTTAACTTTTGATGAATTGCAAAATAAGAATGTACAATCAAGAAAGAAGCATATTCCGGACGACCTCACACATCCTTGATTTATCAAAGAGAAGGTGATCATGATGGATACTAGTTAGAATCTAGAAGCCATTTCCACAGCCAACTTGGCCTTTGTAGAAGCCTGCAAGTCAAACACAAAGTATTTGATGGCTGAGAACAGACAAATGGAAAAGAACTTAAAAGTAGCAAGGTAACATATTGAATAGCTCCAGGCAGAGGTTCAGAAAGTAGCTCCCACACAAGTATACCTAGAAGAACTCAAGGCAACCATACTTGGTGAAGTATCGACATTGGGAGATACTATGAGGAGTTAGTCACCATGCACAAAGAGTTGTCTGCTTACATGACATGCATACAAAATATAGAGAGAATTTTAAAACTCTCAAGGTTGTTCATGCATCTATCATTGTAGTGCATGAGTGTGGAATGAAATATAGAGGTGCACCTCCTAATTTGGTGAAGAAGACGAGGTAGGAAGATGAGTTGGAGAAATTTGAAGTTTGGATGCTTATCCAAAGAAACAAATAACTTGACAATTTCATCACCAACATTTAATCCTCTTATGAATCATTATATAACAATGTGGATTTCATGGTGAAGTCACACAAGATCCCTTAAGTCAGCACACTCATATAAGCTAAAGGTAGAAACAAGGTCAGACAAGAAGTTGAAGAATACTTGGACCAATTCAGGAAAATTCTCACCAAAGGGAACTTGGAGGTCAACATACATGATATGAAGAAATATATTTGTGGCCCTGCCAAGATTTACACCATGTTGGTCATGTTGAAGAATGAAACTCAAACTAGCTCCAAGACCGTGTACCTGGATGAAATGAAGGCTAGAATCTACTTTCAACCTAATCCCATCACAAAGTTCAAGGGAATCATCGCACAATATAAAGCTTGGCATCACTATGTGATCAAGAAGCTACAAGTGGAAGTTGCTGAGCTAGAGTTTCCCCAAACTCAAGCTTGACATGTTGTCTATCTTATTAGGATTTTTTGTTTCACTCTACCCAATTTTGTCCTATATGGGTATTTGTAATATTGTATTTAAAATATTTTGTAAGTGGAATTCCAAGTGTCAATTTTGGAACATGAATGGTCATTATGTAAAAGGAAGTCAAAGAGTCATGAGGGAAGTCAAAGAGTCACAAACAAAGATGGATAGTCATATCATATGTTATAAATATACCCTCATAACTCATGTAGAGGGCTTTTGGGTCGGTCTTTTGGCTCAGGATTGAAAGCTAGGGAGTTTTGTTGAGAACCTTGGCTTTTCGTTTAACATAGAAGGATTATCTTTATTTGGAGAAGCAAGTGTTGGCTTCATGTTCCACTATTGAGGCTAGTGGTTTGTCAATTGTACATGTATGTTTAAAACTTTCACTTTTAATAAAATCTTAGAGCCGACACATCTTCATGCATATGTTGTGGATGTAGTAAGCCTATTCTTGTCATGTTTGTGATATGTGTTATTTCATTTACACTAACACTTATGAACTATTTTGTTTGCCTTAGTATGAATCTTGTTGAATGCATATTGTTATGCTTTTGCGATCATGGTTAACAAAGTTACCGATCAAATGAGAACTATTACTTCAAAATGGGAACTCTAGCAAAAAAACCCCAAAAAACATGAAAAAACAGTACGAAAACAAAAAATGTTAATTCTGCATCACAACTTCTTTTTTTCGGGGTAAATTTTCAACATTTTTTAAATTGAAAGTAAAATTCAAACAAAGCCAAATTTTTTGGTGCAAAAAACACCTTGAAAACGAAAAGTGTTCATGCTAGAATAACGTCTTTTTTTGGGGTAAATTTTCAACATTTTCCCCACAACCAACCTCCTTGACTTGTTCAGTCAGCAAAACTACAATGACCTCAAAATTCTTCTTTCCCTCCTTTTTGATCACATAAATAAAATTTTAAATAATCTCAATTAACCACTTCTTTCTTAAGGTCCGATAGACCATATCAGTCTTAGTGGATGTTAATCATCATCATCATCAGCAATGGCATTAAAGATAAAATATCATGACTCTGAAAAACCTTAAAATTCTAACAATTTTCAGGAATGACATTAAAGATAAAATATCATGTCTTTGAAAAGCCTTAAAATTCCAACAATTTTCAGCCATGACGTTAAAGATAAAATACTTATAACTATTTTCAACCATAGCATTAAAGATAAAATATCGTGACTTAGAAAAACCTTAAAATTTTGACAAATCTTCAACCATGGAATTAAAACCAAATATCATGACTACAAAAAACCTTATGTTTTCAATATATTTCAACCATGGCATTACAGAAAAATTATATGACTAAAAAAATATTTAAAAATGAACACCTGAATGAAAGAGTCATTATACCAAGAATAATTTCCTTTTTAAATGCTAAAAGTATAGTTATTTTAAAATCTTAGCCTAAGGCAACTTAACACATTGCAATGAAAATTTAAAAATCAACCATCAAATTGACATGCAGCGTAGGCGAACTCAACCTATTACAATGAAATCTTAAAAATCAATTATGAAATTGACACACTGTGGGGGCAGACTTGATCCATTATAACGAAAACTTTAAAATCAACTATCAAATTGACACATAATAGGGTCGGGTTGCTAATCAATGATCGACACAGCCCCTGCAAAAAAATAAAAATAAATAAAAATGAAAAATACAAAACAAAACAAAATTTAAAGATCGAAAAAAATTAAAAGTAAAACAAAACAAACAAACAAACAAACAAAAAGTTAAAATAAATAAATAATAATAAATAAAAAAATCAAACATAAAAAATTATATATCCAAAATCTATCTTCCGGAGAAATCACAAAGTAGGTTAGGTGTTTCAAACTACTTACTATGGTAAAAAACACAAACACAAAAAAACAAGCCTAAAATTATTATTATTATTATTATTATATAGAATGAGAAAAAATGAAAAACAAAAAAATATTTCAAAAAAAACACTTAATTTAGGGAAAAAAATTTAAAATTTAATACTAAAAAATAAAAATAAAAAATAAAAGCAAACTAGAAATTAAAAAATAAACAAAAATAATAAATTAAAAGAAAAAATATTTAAATCATAAAATTGAAATAAAAATGAAATTAAAAAAAATATTTTGAAAACATTAAAAAAACAAAATAAAATTATTATAACATATAAAAAAATAGTTAAAATAAAAAATTTAAAAAAATGTTTTTTTAAACATTATAAAAAAATTAAAACTTAAATATAATTAGAAAAAACAATTTAAAACATAAATTAAATTAATTGTTTTAAATAGATAATTATTTTTTCTAAAAATGGCATCCATTGGCCCTCGACCGGGCGATGGCCTGAGGGCTGCCTCACGGCCAGCAGAACGAGTCTGCAAGCCCCTCCACCAGCCGCGAGGTGGTTCTCAGGCCTCTGCCTCGCCGACGGTCGGCGGAGAGATGCAACTTAAAAAATAAATAAATAAATAAATAAAAATAAAAATAAAAATTACTTCGAAAAAATTATATAATTAATGTTTTTTAATTATTTTGTTTTTATTTTAATTTTCTTATATAATATATATATATATTTTTCATTTTATTTTATTCTTCAATTTTTAATTTTTTAAGAGTTTATATATATATATAATTATAATTTTTTTTATATATCTTTTTAAATGTGTGTTTTTCTTTTTAATGCGTGTTTTTAGTTTTTTTTTTAAGCATTTTTGTTTTATTTATTTATTTAAGGTTCTATTTTATTATTTCAAAAAAAAAATAGTTATTATTATTATTATTTTTATTTATTTTTAATCATAAGGAATTTTTTTTTAATTGTATTTGTTATTTTTACTTAAAATTTTATCTGAATCATTTTATTTGGAAAAAAAAACATCAAATGTCATTATTGATTTTAGGCTTCTGCGATTTATATTTTGTGTGGATTTATCTTCCAGAGTCATTGCATTCATATTCTTGGAATCGACATTTCGAACCATCCTTTGTGGTTCATCATCATGATAGATCCATGAATGATCCAGGTGGATATTGGTGGCCACCCGCCTATTCCACCTAGACCCCCTAATCAGTTTCATCTATTTCCTTAATTGTAGCACAATTTACTATTTTTGGCAATTTTTCGGGTCCTGAACATTCAGATCTGTTTCGAGGCCCTAAACGGCATTTCTTTGGCAAAAAATCTCAAGGATAGTTATAGTAATCGCATCAATAACCGTGATCCTCAGAGAGATCTTTCCAACGTGGTATCATACGCGTCAAATGAAGATAATATGACCAAGTTACGACATTGGGAAGTTCACTGGGCACATAAACTCTTGGTGTTACATCTCATCGGGTTAGGGTTTTGGTTGTTTAGGGTTTTCTCTTATTGTTCAATAATAAAAAGGCCCTTGAACCTCATTGTAACTCAGTTCAGAGGCAAGTAGCCGCCACATCTCTTCTCAGAGATAAGCTACCATCGCCAGAGCTATCTTATTTCCATTTTGTTTGTAAACATAGTTCAATATTTTTCTATTAATGAAATGAAGTATTTTTCTGCTGCATCTATGTGTTTATAATTATATCTATAAGTTGTTGCATTCGTGTTTAAGTTTGGATCAGTGGTATCAGAGCGGTTTGCTCTTTCTCTGTTCTTCTTTGCATGTCCCCAATGGGGACAGGGTATAAGGAGTTAGGGCTCTATCTGGTTGAACAATTACAAGATCAGCCTCGCAAAACCTGATGACCTCCCATGGCGGAAGAAAAGAAAGACAAGGGGGTAGGAAATCCTTTCAAAATGTTGCTCAAGGAAGCCCTCGAGCGACAAAGGGACGCGATGATGGATAACTTTGCCCAGATCTTTCGACGGCTAACCACATGCAATGCATCTTCATCCAGCAACCACTCTGGAGGCGCCACTCATTTTAAGGTACAAGTTAACTTCGATATTGCCATATTCGAAGGCCTAATAGATGCAGATGTCGTAGATAAATGGTTAAATCTATTGGAAGGATATTTTTCAATTCATGAATTTTCCAATCGGGAAAAGGTTACGTTTGCACTTCTCAAAGTTGCCCACACATCAACGACTGGTCGGAAACCTACTGTGAACAAAAGGACAAGAGTGAACCCTCAATGTTTTCAGCTACACCAACTTGGAATTCTTTCCGAGATGCCATCAAGGAATAGTATTACCCCATCGAGAGCTATGAAGATAAATACATAAAGTGGACCATGCTACGACAGGGAAGTGATCAAGATGTGCCAGATTTCACAAATACTTTCCATACCCTTCACACAAAGTTGGGTATCAAGGATACTAAGCGGCATTTGGTGCTCAAGTACTGTAGTTTCCTGCACAAATACATCCAGGACGAAATGGAGTTCCCGGACATTTCCTCGCTCAACATGGCGTATCAGTATGTTGTAAAGATTGAACAAAAGTTTAAACAGAAGAAGTTGGACTTTGGATCTGTGAATCCAAAGCAAGGAAAAGGCGCCCCCAAACCACAGAACAAGGGACCAAGTCAAGGTGGGCCTACCCAAGACAGCCCGTCGAAGCTGCAAGAAAATAACAACACCACAAAGATGAAGAAGGTCACGAGAAAATGGTGTGAGTTCCATAATAGCTCCACTCACAATACAAGTGAGTGTCAGGCCAAACAATCACTAGTGGCTGAGTTAGGCTTCCGAATCAGATGCAGGTTTCAACTCTGAATCAGAACCCGACAAGGGGACTGACAAAGGGAATAATATCGTTGATGCGGAGCCCAGTGCCACCGTGGCCACCACAAAGATCTAGAAATTGAGCCTGAAGATCCAAAGGAGGCGAAACGCCTCTTCCACTCATAGATGTGGGTGAAGGGTTCTCCGCTGCAGTTCATTGTCGACAGTGGGAGCCAAAAGAACCTCATTTTAGCAGAAGTGGTGAAGCAGATGGACCTAAAGACTACAACACATCCACAATCGTACACCATCCGGTGGCTTCACCAAGGATGAGATCTTCACGTCAGCTAGTAGTGTCGCCTTCCCTACATCATCAAGCCCTTCACGGATGAGGCGTTGTGTGACATTTCTCCTCTTGAAGTATATGATGTATTTTTAGGATAACGCTGCTTGTGGAAGAGACATGTTGTATATGAGTCTAGACCTCACTCTGTGATTATTACTTTGGCTAATAAGTTGTACAAGATACCGGAGGTAGCCCCACCTACTGTCATCTCTTTGATCACTACAAAGCAATACAGTAAGATCATTTCCCAAACCAGGAAATTTGTTTTCCTTATGATTCGCCCCCAAGGAAAGAAGAAGGTTGTGGCCACGGCTTCCAAGAAGGGCTCCTCTGCACAGCAGCAACATATGGACAAGGTCATGGAGGAGTACAGGGATATTTTCGCCTTACCCACATGGGTACTTTTGCATTGTCAAGTCAAGCACTCCATTGATCTGACCCCGGGCGCACCGTTGCCCAATGGACTGATCTATTGATGCTCTGTTCCAAAGAACAATGAGATGAAGAGGTAGATTCAGGAACTACTGAAGAAAGGGCACATCAGGCCAAGCTCATCACCTTGTGGGAGCCTGATTGTATTGGTACAGAAGAAGGATGGGAGCTAGAGGCTCTGTATTGACTATCGGGCGCTGAACAAGATCACTTTCTGTTATAGACATTTTTGGGCACTACAACCCCAAGCATAAATGTCCATAAACCAAGGGCTCCTAAGTCCCTAAAGGTGTTGTTCCAACCCCTAAAAGAACAAGGTCAACTGATTACAGCATCTCCGAGAAGTTCTCCATGAAAAACTACTCAGAACTGGTCAAAACTGGACCATTTCACCTGCTCCATAGGCAAAGTGCGTTGCATCCCACCTGAATACACACAGTAGGTGTGATGCATGTCAAAAAGCCCTTCTATGGGGTGCGATGGGCAAGAAGGGACAAATGGCAGGGTCAATCCGCAAGGTGGAGGAGCACGGAATCTTCTAGAAACCTCTCCTGTGACACTTGCCTCTCTGAATTCGACCAGGGATGAGTAAGAGATCATCAATCTCCAAGTGGAATCAAGAACTATCAGAGAGAAGACACTAATCAAATCTCAAAAGCTGACTCACCTCCCTTATAGACATCTATATATGGATCCCTCATCCCAGAGATCCAGAGGCTAGAATTTTGTATCTTGTAAGGAAGTGATGTTGGTTTCTTGGTGCAATATCATAGTGTTGGGTGATCTAAGCTTTTCATGACGTGAAGAAGGGATTAATTGCTGAGAGGATGATGCTGGGTCAGAACAATCGGTTGTAATCCTCTTTGCTCTTTCTTGATTATCAATAAATCTATTCAAGTTTTCCTCCATATTCTTGTATGATTGATGATTTATGCATTTGTGTGGTCAATGTACATCTGATCCTATATTGTTTATGATAATAGATCTATGTTCTTGGATAGTGTTATGTTGCTTTGATTCTACAGGTACTCTTTGAAGCTAGGTAGACAAGGAAGCGAGTGGCAAAGACCTACCAGAAGAGAGAGGAATCGAGCAAGGAACCAAGCGCAAGACAGAGGTTGGTCTCCTTATTCTTCTCTTATCTATTTCTCATAAAGGAAAACGAAAGTAGTTTTTAGTGTGTTTGTTTCTAAGGTAGCTACCAGCCTTAGTGGGATTAGCAGCTCTGCATAGACACTATTCCCGATAACAAAATGGCGACTCCACTGGGGAGCGAGTAGATTGTTTGTTCATCTACATTTGTTTACTTTATAAACTTACAGACGGAGCCTGAAGTCAAGCCAGCTAGCCTTCGAACTGCATTTGCTATGCAAGTGCAAAGTAGATCAACGCTGCTTCAGTCAATCTCTGGGTTTTGTTTATGAATTAAACGATTGATTTACAAGCTTTCTAATTGCCCTCGTGGTGGCTCTAGTAACCTCCTTAGATCTACCCCTGTGATTGATTTACTGATTACCACTTGCTCGGCCTAAATCCCTGAACTGAACTGCAAACTATGACCCGGAACCCAATCAAAGTCTCGTCCCTGGTCCAGCGCACTGTCTGTTCTGTGAACTTCAAATGCAGCGCACTTCTCGAGTGTAGTAGGTGCGTCGCATTTCAGTTTCACTGTGTTACAGGTGTGCTGATCAGACAAGGCCTTGTTCCTAAATTTTGGTTTCTGTGTTCACTCTTTTCAGCTCTATTCAGGAGTTTTGCTGCCTGTAGTCAGTACCATTCTGTTTGAAACCCATTTCCTTGCTGTTATTCCGCCTCCATTGTGCAAAGAACTGTAAATTTTTTTATGTATTTTTGAGTCATTTTCAGTTCTCCTTTACAAAGAAGTAGCGTAATTGTATTGTTGTTTCTTGATTTGAAAGTGTCACAAGTGTCGTTTTCAGTCATAGAAGAGAATCTGAATGTTCTTGATAGTCGATTACACTGTTACTCTTGTATTTGATCTGAATTAGTAGTTTTTCTAGTGTCGAAAACAAGTTTTCAATTCCAAATTGCAAAGTGTTGTCATTGTCCTCATTTTGTTTTGAAAAGAAACTTGTTAGTAATTGTCGCTTTGGAAAATAATTCAGATTTGCGCTTAGCTTTCTTTTTATCATTCACACATTAAGAAGGCTGAAAAAAATACATGCATGTGCATTTGCATTTAGATTTTTTGTTGGTTTGATTTAGGACAATGCATATAGTGTGTGCTCTCTGCTCTTTGTTGAAAGAACGTTATCTCTCTTTCCTTAGTAGCTAGGATTTTCATTGCAAAAAGAAGATTAAATGATTGTTTATCATCTTAGATTGCATTTTAGGAATTGTACATCTACATCATGCGGTGAACCTGAAAGGCAAATTTCTTAAGCAAGATCAACTATAAAATAAATTTAATGAATCTAAAAACGCTTTGGAACCTAACGCACAACATCTAGAAGTCTAGGCTAGAGACGTATTCCGGCGTCGTAAAGCCTGGTAACTGTTGTTTTCACTGTTGGTTGGGTGATTCCTCCACTTTGAGACAATAAGTGCCAGTACGGACTTGTGCTCCCACGTACTGTCGAGTATATTTTGGGAGACCACAATAGGCTTTATCCTTTATCCATAGGAAGTCGTGTCTGCCGCCCTATCGATCGCAATGCACTGAACACAGCATTTGGGAAGATTGACTGCCGTACCATAAAAAGTATTCTGCAGTTTTGCGATTGGTTTGGTAATCCCTCTGTCTAGATTTCCAGAGCAGTCCCTTTCATTCCTTTTCAGACTCCTTAACAGAAAAGGTCCATCTGAGCACTTGTCACTTCAGGCTCATTAAAAATCGAAGGCGACTAGAGTCATCTTTTGTTTTTTCTCGACTCTTAAAAATTGAAAAAACAAGTTGTGTCAAAGCGTCTAAAATTCATCTAATTCGGAAACATACTTCCCCTTTGATTTTTAGTTGATCGAGTAATCCGCAACCGTGGAAGAAAGTCAATTGAAACCCCGTCGTTCATGGAGGCTTACGAGTCAACCGTCTTTGTCTCTAGAGTCAAAACTGTTACGAACAAAGCGAACTCGTTTAACCGGTTCCAAATCCCCTAGTAAAGTTAAAACAAGTGTTCCAACACCATCGGAGACTCCGGTTACTCCAAACATTTCTGGTATCCCTGCCTTTACAGAAGAAGTTCAACAGCCACCAAAGGACAATAGAATTGATCCTAGTGTGAAGGTAAACACCTGTGTTACTGAGCCAGCTCCATCTACAGCTGATTCGGAAGGTGTTATTCCCCAAACATCTGTCGCTGTAGATTCTATACCTTCTTCGGCACCAGAAATATTTTACGGACCTGACAGTCTACCTCTTCCACCTGGTTTGATTGCTATAGAAGAGATTGTGGAGGATCCTCCATCGAGTACTCCATCGCGATTTGGAGTCGGGATCACTCTATATCCTTCTTCGTCAGAAATTAGTCTATCGCCATCAGAAGCTCCTGTAGAATCGCTAGGCAATCTTTTGGATAGACTAGAAATGTCTGAACAACCGTCGACATCAAGGACTATGTCATCCGACACAGCGACGGCAGAACTCCCTGTTGTCACTCCAACAATGTTCGCCGGCATACCATCTGTCCCAACTAGCTCTCAATCACTAGACGGGGCCCACTCAGGGGCTATTTCGACAGTATGGTCCGTTCCTGTTTGTTCATCCGGAATAGTATCCGGGAACTCTTATGTTGAGTCTCAGCAAATTGATCCTTCAGGGTGTCAATTTGGGCAGTCCGGTCCTCAAGGGCAAACAATTCCTTTAAGTACCGGATTACCGCCGTATGGGGGGCAATATACCCTTTCATTGTCTCCTCCGGGAGGACAACCATATGAGAGTTCACAACAAAATTCAGGTTATGCTGGAATTACATCTAGCGGTTGGGTACCAATACTACCTCAACAACCAAGAGTTGTATATTCGATGCAACAATGCTTACCTATGTCAAATATACCGACTACGCCAGCTATTGTGACAGTGTCGCAAGTACAAGCGTTGCCTGTTGTATGCCAACCTCAGGTTTCTCAGGTGGTAATGCAACAGCCTCTTGTCCCTATGACTCAACCACAATCGCCAACTGGTGGGATGACACAGGCACAGACGGGTACAATTACCCCTCATCTTGGTCAAACAATCAGTATTGGACAACAGCACATGGCTTCGCAACCATGGCTGGTGCAATACCAACAACCGCAATTCCAAATAGTATACCAAGGATCCGAGCAACAAATCTTTGCAAATAGTGGACAACCGTATATTCAAAACGGTCAAAATCAACCATTCTACAATGGTTATGCCCATCAACCTTACCAAAGTTACCAGCATCAAATGCATTATGCTGGTATGCAAAGACCAACTGCTCAGGCAATTCCGTCGTATCCTGGGTATGCTTCGCCAAACCTGAATCAACAGTTACCCTTCGTGGCAACTTTGGAGTTACCGGATCTAAATAGGTTAACAAATGATCCAATTGCTTACACCCCTTGGTGGCCAGCGATTCCGCATAAACTTCCGTCAGATATTCCTAAATTTAATGGAAATCCAGGTGAAGACCCATCGAATCATGTGATGACATTTCATCTGTGGTGTTCATCAAACACCCTAAATGATGATTTGATTAGACTTCGCCTTTTCCAAAGGACGTTAACTGGTCCGACAACAAAATGGTATATCGAGTTACCCAGAGCTTTGTTTGACAACTTTAGTACCCTAGCCACAACCTTTTTAACCCATTTTCAGTTACCGATAAGGTACGAAACGGGAACAGAACTTCTTACCAACTTCAAGCAAACAATGGCCACTCACATATCTGATCATATTCATGAGTGGCGACGTCATCGTAGAATGGTAAAAACGTATGTTCTTGATTAGCTTTTAGCTGAATGGTTTATTAAGTCTTTATTACCTTCCATTACAGAAGATGTGGCAAAAGGAGGAGTCGTCACTGAAGAGCAAGTTATTGCTCGTGCGCAATATTTAGACTTGATTTATACTCAGTCTAGCATGCTCTATGATAAAATCCCTGACACTCCCAGACTGGAATTTTCCGTCCCCCCTCCTCCTAAATCGAACAATGACTCTCATGCCGACAATGGCGTGATTGGTACGACAGACACGAAATCGACAAAGGCTACATCTAAAAAAGCCCGTAAGATTTCCAGTCAAAATGCAAAAGAAGAACTTCTCGCCTCGGAAGTAAATGCCGTCTCAACAGATAAAGGAAAACAAACCAAGCAACCGGGAGGCAAGAATAAAAACAAAGGGAAGAAGAAGAAACAGGAGGAATCATCACCTGAAAAATCTTCTGCAAACCCTCCTGGAGATAGGAAACCAAAAAATCCATGCGTAATATGTGATGAGGATCATTGGACAAGAGATTGTCCACATAACGCTGAGCTTAAAAGATTCATCAAGAATTAAAAAACCTCGGCAGTATTAACTGATCCATTTCCAAATCCAGGAACAAATCTGGTTGCTAGTGAAAATGCTTCCCCGTCCCAAGTACTGATGTTGTCGGTTTCGAAACAGCAAAATGATGCTTTGATATCGACAAGGAACAAAGATTATGGGAATCCACAGCTGTCAAACAACAAGGATAAAGATCAACCTAGTAGTTCGACAACAACTTCCACAAAAGTTGCGCCGCCCATCATTCCTGAGCTAACAATAAAACCGCCAAAGGGAGTAGTACACAAGTCGACATTTAATCCTCGTGCCAGAGCAGCACAACATTATAATATAGTGGAAGATCTGGCCCAATCACCATCCGCTATGTCGACACTTGAGGTATTGCAAAATTTCCCATCCCAAAAGCAGGCTTTATTATCAGCTATAGGTGGGATAGACCCAAAGGATTCTAATCTTGTGTCCTTTAATCATAAAGGATACGATCCTCAGTTACCAGCTCAACTAGCTTTCCTCATTCAAGTGAAAGCCCTCAACAAAACTGTTCATCGAACAATTATTGATGAGGGAGCATCTACATGTATTATGTCGATGAGTTGCTGGAAAACTTTAGGATCTCCAACCTTGTCGTGATCTTCGACAACATTAAAAGCATTTGACGGACGAACGTATACCCCATATGGTATTCTAAGTAACTTGCAAGTTGAACTAGGAGGGAAAATAGTAGAAATAGATGTCGAAGTAATCGACGGAAACCTCGATTACAACATCCTACTGGGAAGACCATGGATATATGTTATGGTTGCAGTTGTGTCGACCTACTTTAGGAAGATTGCATTTCCTTTTCAAGGAGGAATTACGATCGTCGACCAACAAACATTTCTTCTAAATAGTTCCCAAGTTACGGGAAGCATTCCGATGATCCATGGAAGCCCCCATACACTTCAAAATATCGGAGTAGGCCTACTAAAAGACCCTATATTAATGGGGACTTTTGCCCTTCCGCCTCCAATCAATCTGGCGGAAGTAGCATCGGTAGGAACCTGCAATATGATATCTTTGATTCAAAATATCTTAGAAAACGATATAAACATGGATCATACGCAGGTATTGCCTCCAAGCCCAATAGAAATATTGTAGCAATCAATGTTTTTAGCATGGGAGGCAGACCGGAATCAACGCTCATCAAGCGTTTGGATAGATAGGTCTAAGGAATATGGCACCCCTTCAGATCCTTGGTCGCAAGTGCATTACACCGACGAAGGAATTGTTCAATCAATGGTAATTGAAGGGGCGCCATGGGAAGATTACCACCATCGTTCCCATCTTCCGAATTGTAAAGAAGATACTCCTGATGACCTTCCTCATCCATCAATTTTTTATTTCCTCTCAAATACTGTAAACACGGTGGATTCCGAGCGAAACTTGTCCAACATTGAAGAGACTATCGCCATAAATATCTTGACCAAAACAGATGTTGTAGAGAATATTTATGTTGGCAAATGTTGTTCTCCTTCAGAACTGGAAATATATAACGCTCTTTTTCGCGAATTCAGAGATGTCTTTGCTTGGTCATATGATGAAATGTCAGGCATTGACTCGAGCATAGTTGAACACGAAATCAAGATGTATCCAGATGTCAAACTAGTACGACAACGGCTACGTCAGGTGCACCCCAAGAAAGCCGCTACCATCAAGGCATAAGTTGAAAAGCTTCTCCATGCTGGTTTCATTTACCCAGTTCCTCTAACCGACTGGGTATCGAACATTGTTCCTATTATGAAAAAGCAAGGAACAATTAGAGTGTGCGTCGATTATAGGGATGTAAATCAAGCTTGTCCAAAAGACAACTACCCTACACCCTTTATTGACCAGATAATTGATGAATGCGCTGGATGTGAAATCTTTTCATTCATGGATGGATTCTTCGGGTATAATCAAATAAATATCCGCTCACAGGACCAATCAAAGACTGCATTTATTTTTCCGTGAGGCACATTCGCATATCGCAAATTACCCTTTGGTTTAAAGAACGCAGGGGCAACATTTCAGAGGGCAATGAATTATGCCTTCCATGACATCAAAAACGTCATTCAACCATATCTCGATGACGTTCCGGCTCATTCGTGAAAGCGGACCGATCATCCGTAGCATTTGAGAGCGATATTTCTACATTGCCGACACTACAAGATACGACTCAATCCACACAAATGTGTGTTCTGTGTCAGTTCTGGTCGTTTACTTGGCTTTGTAGTCTCAAAGGACGGGATTCGTCTCGACCCATGTAAGGTTCAGGCAATCATAAATTTGCCTCCACCTTCAAATTTGCTTCAGATTCAGAAACTCCAAGGGAAAGCAAACTTTCTGAGGAGGTTCATTCCAAATTACACTGAACTTGCAAAAGGTTATACACGTCTATTGAAAAAGGAAGTGCCCTTCGTCTGGGATCAGGTCGCGCAAGCTTCCTTTGATGCTTTAAAATAATCCCTAATGAAAGCATCATTAATGTACGCTCCTGATTATCAAAAAGACTTTAACATGTATCTGGCTGCAGCGGATACAACCATCGCAATGGTGTTAGTTCAAGAAGACAACGGAATTGAACATCCTATATATTATTTAAGTAAGAACTTAAATGATACAGAAAGAAAATATTACTATGTTGAAAAGCTGGCGCTCGCAGCCGTTCAAGCGATACAGAGATTTTGACATTATGTCCTCTTCCGAAAAACTACCATTCTGTCAGATTGCAACCCCATGAATTATATATTGTCGCGACAGTTGCTGGGGGGCAAATATTCAAAATGGATAGCAATTCTACAAGAGTTTGATCTGGAATTTGCAAAATCCAAATCAAAGAAAGCCCTGGTTTTCGCGGAATTACTATGCGATCTCCCATCGTCGTCCAACAATGAAACATCAAATGAAACAATCGTGGATAAATCTTTGTTTCTGATATCTTCAAGCAATCCGTGATATGGAGATATAATAATCTATCTCCAAACCCAAAAATATAGGCCTAATACCTCCCGCTCCGAACAAAAACGTATTCGATACCAATCAAAAGACTACATGATCGTCGGTGATACACTTTACCGTCGTGGCGTCGATACAGTTCTGAGGAGGTGCCTCACCCATGAGGAAGCCGAAAAAGTCCTGAATGATTTCCATTCAGGCACGTGTGGGGGGCATCAATCTGGTTACGCTACGGCACAAAAATTTTTACGAGCAGGATACTTCTGGCCAACAATGTTCAAAGATTGCATAACCACAGTCAGAAGTTGCCATGCCTGTCAAATTTTCGATAGCAAAACCAGAAGACCACCCGCACCTCTGCAGCCAATAGTTGTTGTTGGGCCATTCGCCAAATGGGGCATTGATTTCATGACATGTAACCCCACCTCGACCGGGGGGCATGGGTATATCATAGTCGCAGTGGACTATTTTACCAAATGGGCCGAGGCGATGCCTACATTAGATAACACTAGTGAAACAACTGCCCTTTTCTTTTTCAATCATGTAGTCGCCAGATTCGGTGTTCCATAGGCTATAGTCACAGATCATGGATCGCATTTTCGCAATCACATGATGGCCGAATTAGCTGCCAAATTAGGGTTGTCTCACGACAGCTCTACCCCATACTACTAGCAGGCCAACGAACAAGTTGAAGCAATCAACAAAGTCCTGAAGCGCATGTTGCAAAGGATGATTGGAGTCCACAAAAGGAGTTGGCACCTGATCCTGTACTCAGCCTTGTGGGCATACCAAACATCGGTAAGGAATGCAACCGGGTTTACACCCTTCCAACTGGTGTATGGCCTAGAAGCAATCTTACCAGTTCAGTGTGAAATCTCGTCCCTCAAACTCGCAATCGACCTTCTCCCCGGAACTTCAGAAGAGGAGGCTCGTTTCTTGGAACTAATCCAATTGGATGAAACCCGTTGTGATGCCGCTTTGGCTAACGAAGCCCATAAGAAACGAGTCAAGGCGCAGTTCGACAAGAATGTCAAACCCCGTGTCTTCTCAGAAGGTGACCTGGTCTTACTTTACGACCAAGAATCCGATAAATTGGGAGCAGGTAAATTCAAGTCTTTATGGATGGGCCCCTATATTGTTAAACGTGTATTAGCAAAAGGAGCCTACGAGTTAATGGATTACGACGGAATTCCACTGGCGCAACCCCGTAACGGGTTGTACCTTAAGCGTTACTATGCATGATTCAGTGTGGTAACCTATATGCTTTTGTTACATTTTTGTTTTCGCTAAGGGTAATCGTTTTGGTCAAGTAAATCCACTTTTTGCATTTGTCGCAGATTTCGAACCTATTAGAATCTTTTGTTGGATATGCCAACGGAGCAAGTCGTAGTTCGCGGAACCTATCTTCTGCGGCCTGGGCCATTTTTGATCCAAGCGGCGAGTTAGTAAGTTTCAGAGGGGTATGTATTGGTCAATCAACGAATAACATCGCTAAATATAATGCGTTGATAGAACTTCTCTCTGATGCCATCACACATGGCATACGCCGACTTGTCGTCAGGCTAGACTCACAGCTCGTCATACTACAACTCACTGGTATCTACTCCGTCCGAAATCCAACTATCTATCGCATGTTCCTAAGGGTCAAGATTTTGGAAAGGCAATTTGATTTTATTCAATATCAGCATATTTCCAGAAGCTTAAACACATTAACTGACTCATTGGCAAATTATGTGTTAGATAGACATTTGCAACATTTATAAAAAGAAGCATTTCATCAATATTTGCATTCGGATCATGTAACTTAACCAAAATAAAACTCCGAAAATCAAAAATATATATATAATTGTTTATGGTTTACACATAATGTTCTGTAACTAAGACAAAATTGGTCAAATGACCCAAAACTCAAAACGCTAGGGGGCATCCTAGTCTAATGATGCTGGTGATAACAAGTCATCGCCTGTGCAATCATGCGTAAAAGCCTAGTCCATCGACTTGGCACGCCAATGGTATGTCACTGCAACCTCAGAGGCAGCTCGTCAGTCCTCACATCTGGAATACCGAGAGTGAGGCCCTCGACCTGATCCTGTAATGTTGAAAGGGTCTCGGCCACATCGAGGTCGCGAAGGATAGCCCTTCCCACAGCCTCTCCTGCTGGAGCGGCAGCTGGCACTCTTAGGCATACTACTGGCCGGACGGGACCAACATCTGCATGAGCACATGAGTTCTAATTAGTCTTGATAGAATAAAGCACAAGGACATTATAAAGAGAAACGATAAACAGAAATATGGTCAAAGAATTTACCAATGGCACCCCACTGCTCGCCAGCCAGCAGTACCAAATCCGGGTCACCCCGGAAGTCCATACCAACATATGGATACTCGGAAAAAACCATCTCCTTGTAGAGCTATAAAAAGGGTCTCTTTCACCTCTAATTACCTCACATTAATATGTCAATCCGGGAGCGTTTTGTTATTTCAAAGAGTGACTCAGTCTGAGGCTATCACTTGTCAGAGTAATGCTAGTAGTACAGCATTTAACAAAAATACAAGAGTAAACGGATGCTTGTCTATAACTAAGTTACTTCAAATGAATAAATCACACACTCTAAAACTAGGCAACTTTATCAGTCAAGGGTTCGACAGCAATAGCCCATCCCTTTGGAAACTGATGGAAAGGAAATTAGAGCATGGACCACGGGTCTGGGAGCTAGGCAGTAAATGTCGAGGCTCACTACAGCCACAGATCGTCTCTCACACCAAAATAACAAATGCAAGTAAATGAAACGGCAGGTAGAAAAATGGAACAGCAAATAAGAAATCGAACAGCAAATCTAGAATGGAACAGCAATGCTAAAATGGAACAGCAATCGAATAACTAAACCTCGTGAGCAGTAATCAAGCTTTATCCTATCAATCCAAATGCACTCGTTGTAATCAAACATCAATCTTTCATTCTCCAAGCAAATCAAGCAGCACGCACTAATGGAACAGCATTAATTACTAATAAGTTATGGAACAGCGTTTGGAAATCATACACACACACAACACACTTGAAGAGTAATCTGATTTAGCACCAATCGTCATCAACAGGAATACAACTGCGTTTCAAAATGGAACAGCATTACTCCTGAATCATAAAGAACACAACTTTCAGATAAATTCCACAACACGAATATACAGCATAAGAGCTCTGTAACAAAATAATAACAATGTTCAGTTAAGTCTAACAATATTCAATCAACTCTGAAAGGATTAGTGATATAATGCAGAGTCAATACAACAGTTATTGTCTGTAAAAAAACCTTAATGAATGAATCTTGACAGAGCATATGATGTAACTTATAAAGCATATCAGATTACCAAATAATGATGATAAACAAACCACGCAGAAATCAAATCGTGGTGATATAGAAGCAAGTGTCCTCCGGGGCCGGGCCCTTAGCCCCAAGGGTACACCGCTTTAAGTTAATCCAGACGCAGAGATAAGATAATCACCAAGTTTATATTAATGCATGAAACAAAAAGTACAACGAGCCAAGTTCAACGAGACTCGATGATCAAAGTTCAATCTTTAACAGAAAGTTACATAAAAGCATAATCCCCAAAGCTAACAGTGCCGTCCCTTTATATAAGGGTGACGGCGGAGATGTCTAAGTAATAAGATAAATAAAGCAGCGATCCCACAGGATCAAAGATCCTGAGGGATTCACCAAACTGTTAATCCTTAATCACTTCTTTTCTCCTCCGCCGAGCTGGTGCCTTCTCCTCCTTTTCCGGACCGGTTTGCTTCAACCTGCTTAGCCTCGTTTGCACTCGGTCCTTCGTCAAAGGGACAGCAGTTACCCTGTTCTTACCCCTTCCTGCACAGGAGAATGACAACTATCAGCGGTTAAGTCTTGCATACTAATCCCACATGTTTTGTTATAATTCTTTATTGTTTTCCACGTTCATGATGCAAAAAGGTTCACAAGTTCCACTGAAAAACCATTGAAATGATCATCAAAAACATACCTTTTTAGTACTCCACACACCCCCCTGCTTACCCTGTTTCATGCCCTCATGAAAACGTTGTAGTTGACATGCAAACCAGTGAGAGAATAGGCTGGAGAAGGAATCTCATGCGGAGGCCTATAGCCATGGTGAGTGACTAGGTAGTCAAAGAACTAGCCTGTTTGACCCTCAGGCATCTCATATAGGGCTTGATATCCGAGTTCAGGGTGCCAGATAATTGGACTGCGGAATCTATATCCTAACCAGGATGGCCCTGCCCTCAAAATTCTTTCGCCATAGAGGTTCAAATGGTTGGCAGCTAATTGAAAATTCTCATACTTAAATGGCTCCTTGGATTAGAGATTCGGTACCGAAATTTGGCTGCATCAATGGCGAGGTCTTTGATAGAAAGAAAATATTCTAAACTTTGTCGAATGAGTGCCTCGTGCATGGGTCCTAACGTTTCGATGACACCCGGAGTTCTCATGAGGTTTCTATGTGCTTTCCACAACCGTACTGGGTCCCTAGGCTCAGCCCTTACCCACAAGTCTAGGCTATTTTCCTGCCTTTGGAAAGTATTATAGGCTTTGAGCCATTTAATCTGATTAACCCTGAATGAGATAAATGCTTACAATTGGATGTCTCCAACAAAAGGGCCAGGGTTCAGTTCAGTCTCCTGATCTAGCACGAGGTTATGCAAATAGAATTCACATAGCAACCTCTGGACCTTCACCCCATAATGTTTACAACAGTTTATAAAGTCATTGACAGTGTTAATTTGTATCGGGGCGCCTGCTTTAACAGCTTTTATTTTTAA
The DNA here is from genome assembly GCA_031772625.1 of Pinus tabuliformis. Taxonomy (NCBI): domain Eukaryota; kingdom Viridiplantae; phylum Streptophyta; class Pinopsida; order Pinales; family Pinaceae; genus Pinus; species Pinus tabuliformis. The sequence goes on from CM062809.1 coordinate 551,504,509, forward strand.
TTGTAAATATCGTTCCAGTAAAAATAGAGCATAGTTTTTGGCAGGGGCCCTACATGCTAAAACGTCATTGTATAAAGAACACAAGGTATCCATCTACTTGATAACAGTATCTAGCCTACGAGTTACCTTTGCAACTTTCTCTTGTTCCTTTCGCCACCCTTCAAAGGCCTGGCTTTCGGATTGATTGACGTTCCTTAGTTGCTGTTGTAGTTCTTCATACTTCTCGCGAGGGACCGTTTGCTCTCTAAGCCTTTCTGCTTCTTGCTGAGCCTGTTTCAATCCCTTGTGCAAGGTCACTGTCTTTGGATCTCTTCTCCATGTAGCAGAGGAGGCCGGGAGTTTTACCTGAACTTTCTTATTGCGTTGTTTCGAGTTCAAAACCCTTATCACCCCTGAAGGTGGTGCCTCCGTCTGAATTTTCTTGTTGTCCGTTTCTTTTTTAACACGAATATCAGCTTGCTACTGTTCCTTTTCAAATGGAACAGTAGTCTGTTCCTCAGCATCATTTGGAACAGCAACTGGATCTTCAGCATCATTTGGAACAGCAGCTGGATCTTCAGCAGGGTTTTGAACAGCAGGGCGATTTTTGGTCCTCCGCCTTTTTATCTTGCGGATTTTTACTGCAGTGGTCATCTTTTTCTTCCCTTGGGTCTTCCTTACCCACTGCCTTGCTTTCAGGATCATGATCTGCTGGTGGAGCTGGGCTATTATGCTCAATAATCTCCGTTGTTCCTTTCGTAATTCCCTAATTTCCAGCGTTTTATTAGAAGGAACAGCAGGCTTTCTGCTGCGTTTTGGGCCGTGACTAGTCCCTGGATCTTTCTCCTGGGGTGCTTCTTCACTGTTTTGTGCTGGCTGTTCTAGGGTAGGAACCCTAACTGGTTCCGTCACTTCTTGGGCAACTTCTTTTTCTATTCCTACTTCCTCCGAAATTTCCTCTGGTGCCTTGGGAACAGATTGTTCCCATTCAGTGTCTCCTATCTCCTCTTCATCATGAACAGGCAGATTTCCTTCTTCTGCCTCTTCTGCATGTGGTTTTTCAGATGCATCTTCTTCCTGGGGTTTGCCGTGGAGGTCTGATGGAGTGGAAGGTTGGCCATACTCACCCATATTGGCCAAGACTGCGGCCAATTCATCTTCTCCCACTGGGTCCTGTGGTGGGCTACCTACCTGCTGTCCCATTTCCTCCTCCTGCTTGGATTGTCCAGCTTCTGCCTCAGAATGCTCAGCTTCTGTTTCAGGATGCTCAGCTTCTGTTTCAGAATGCTCAGCTTCTTCCTCATTTTCCTCTTCGGATTGCTCGGCCTCCTCGGCCTCTCCTTTCTTTTCTCCTTCAGCTTGTTCTTCTTCTACTTCTGGCCGTGAGGATTGCTCGTCCTCAATTACCACTGGCTGGCTGGTGCTTTCCTGGAGCTTTTCCAGCCTTCCTCTTATCCGAGCTAACCAGACTGATTTTCTGCATTTCTCTGGCTGTTCAGGTGTACCGGTGTCATGCTTACGCTTTGCTGATTCCTGGCATGTTTCTGGTCGTTCAGATGTGCTCGCAACATGTTTTTGTTTTACTAATTCTCTGCGTTTTTCCAGACATTCTGGTGTGCTTGTAGTATGTTTACGTTTTGGGGATGGTGTTGTCGCCCTCCCCTCAATTATTGCAATTAGCTCTTCCCAGCTACTTTGCTGCTGGGTGAGGCTATGACTAACTATTAATCGAATTAACCCATGGTGGCTGACAACTGACTCTACATGCTGTGCCTTTTTTAGGCTTCGTGCAACGTCATGAAGTAATGAATTCAAAAGTGCAGGCAGATTTACAGAGCATTTCTGCTTTAGAACAGCTAAGAGTTTAAGATTTCGTGGTCTTACCACGTCTTTTCTCCCCTCGCAGGTGATGTAGCTTTGCACTGTTCTTGCTAATTCTGCCCAGGGTTCTCCTAGCGTTGCTGGCAGAACTCCCTTCCCCTTAATCGTCAAGCTCTGGCCTTCGTCCTGGAAAATTTCCATGATCTTCTGTAATCTTTCCTTCTTTAGTGTCCATACAGGTCCGGTGGCTGGTAGTCCCAAGACTTCTGCGATTATATCGTCGGTGACCGCTATCTGCTTCCCCCTTACTGTGGAGTGATCCTCCTGCAGGTTCTGCAGGAATTCCATCGCCACTGTTTCATTAGACTCCTGCAAGAGACTGAGATAAGTCAGCCACCCTGCTCTTTCCAGGATCTCCCGGGCAGCAGCGGAGACTGTCAACTCCTGAGGTTCGCTTCGAATTGCCCTGCCTCCCATGGTTTCACTGTGGATTCTCAATGGAACAGCAACTGCTTGTGCTGTTTGAAACACAGAGGGGGTAATAATCGCAAGATTTTGAAAAAACACAGAGTATGCAACAGAAATGGTTTATGAACAACAACTTGTGTAAAAAATAGAAATATCATGCCGTTAAGCCGTGCCATTCCCTAGTACACTATCTTTCCCGAATAGTGAGCTGACACATAACCCGGGGAATAATGAGGTTAACCTCCCCCCCTTAATGCGATAGGCTGTCCCAGCCGTCAAAGAAAGGAGCAGCACCCGATCTGCAACCAAGTCATAAAGGAACAGCGTATGAAAATATGCCATGTTTAGAAAAACAACGAATTACCGAAATCGAGGCATAAAGTTGGATCGCGTATTACGTAAGAGGCTGTTGTGATATGATGTGAGGCTGGGGGATAGGACGTCTGTCGTACTTGCCAAATCTCAAGTGGTCATTGTCACCTCCTTTTCCATGATTGGTGGTAATAAATGTTCATGCGATATATAAGTCGGGAAATAATGTATGATTAGTGCCTAGGATATAAGAAATAAAAGAGTATTAATATCCTACCTATTGGTGTAATCAATGTGACTTCAATACCATTAACAGTGCTCTGTTGCCGACAAGTGTCCATAACCTTGGTAGAGTTGTTTATTTCACCCCTGGAACCATGATCCTTTATGTGCATATTAAAGGAATGTAATGTCAAAGTGTAGGCCATTATGCTAGCTTGGTAACCAGTTAGCCATAATGCCATTCACGAGGAAGGGCGAAGAGTGGGCAGGCCGGCTCGTGATGAGACCTCCTGTTCCAAGGTTGTTTATTTGATATACCTTTTGGACATATCCCTGGTGTGGTGGCCATAGTGGGAATGCCACTTCACTTCCATCCTCATGATCATGGTAGGCTGGCTCTTGATGAGACCCCCTATCCTGCATTTGACAACTTATAATTCATTTTTTTACTTTCTTTTTTCATAAAGCACTTTTCCTTATATATCCACAAAGGGTGGTTCAACACTCCTTAAGAGTAGGAATGGTGGAAGAAGTCTTATCATCCCAATAGGAAGATATAAACCCTTTGCCCTTATTCCTAAACAATAATCAAAGAGGATTAAAGAGAACGTCATGATAAAGATAACCAATCAAGGAAAAATTAGTAAGACAATGACAACAAAAGATGATGAATAAGTATGTCCTTCCTTCTGTCCTCTTACCGATACAGAGCCTTATAATGATAGCGATTTATAATTTTCTGATTTCAGTATGTTGCGATTTTGTGTTCATTGCATAAGTGCATAGATGTCTCTAAAAGACTTTGAAAGAACAGAAGCAAGAAACATCCTCAATTTAGATCAGCAAAAGGGATAAGCTATTTCACACTGAGAGAAAAAGTATGCTAGAAGAGTTCCTTTTGGGAAGAGGAACAACAGAGGAGCATAGGACACAAAAAGTGCAAATTGTCCGTACCCTATTTGAAAAAGGGACAGCAGAACACACCAATGCCGTCCCTTTTGAAAAAGGAACAGCAGAAGATAAAAAAAAATGCTATCTTTCTTGAAAAAAAGGACAGCAAAACACTCAAAATGACGTTCCTTTTGAAAAAGGAATAGCAAAAGACGCAAAAGTGTCGTTCCTTTGAAAAAGGAACAGCGGAAATCAAAAATATGTTGCGCCTTTGGAAAAGGGACAGCAAACACACCGCAGTGCCGTTCCTTTTGAAAAAGGAACAGCAAAAATCAAAATGTTGTTCCTTAAACAAAGCAAATGCCGTTCCTTTGAAAAAGGAACAACAAAAATCAATAGTGTTGTTCCTTTTGAAAAGGAACAACAGAAAAATCAAGAGTGTTGTTCCTTTTGAAAAGGAACAGCAGAAAAATCAAGAATGTTGTTCCTTTTGAAAAGGAATAGCAGAAAAATCAAGAATGTTGTTCCTTTTGAAAAGGAACAGCAGAAACACACAAATGCCATTCGTTTAGAAACGGAACGGCAAAAATCGAAATCTTTGAGCAAAAAAAGATGACAAGAACACATTTAGTTCAAGCATATGTACACGAACGACTTGAAGAAAAGAAATTATGTACAAATTGTAAAAAGAAATGAATTCGTCAATGAATTATAGGTGAGGAAGACTTCTCTTCCTCTCCTAAAATCTCCATATCAGTGTCTCTGCGTAGCTGCTGGCAGAAGGATTCCCGAGTGAGTGGTTTACGATAGAGACGAACTCGGTGGCCATTCACTTTGAAGGCATATCCAGAACCGTCAATGGTGATTAAAGTGATGGTCCCATTGTCATGTACCTTCTGGATTTCGTATGGTCCCAACCAACGAGTCTGGAGTTTCCCAGGGAAGTCCTGAAACCGAGAGTCATATAACAGAGCCCAGTCTCCCTCGTGGAAGACTTTGTTTTTGATGAGCGTGTCATGCCATTTAGCTCGCTGCTGTTGAATCAGTGCTGTATTTTGTAGTGCAGAGAGCCTAATTTCGTCCAATTCATTGATCTGCTGTAGTCGATTAATCTGTGCCTCGGTTAGATCTAAGCCAACTTCCTGTGCTGTTCGTAATGTTTGGATTTCAAATTCTATAGGAAAAATGGGTTGTTTTCCAAACACTAATTGATAAGGTGAGTAACCAGTGGTGCTTCTCCATGTTGTTCTATAGGCCCAGAGTGCTTCAGGTAGTCGGGCAGCCCAATCACGCCTATGTGACGCAATGGTTTTCGTTAGGATTGATTCTATTACCTTATTGTTGCTTTCTACTTGTCCATTCGCCTGTGGGTGATATGGAGTAGTGATTTTATGCTGGACATGATAATTATTAAGTGTTGTAGCTAATCTATTGCCAGCAAATTGTGGTCCTCCATCTGTAATTATTTCCCTTGGAAGGCCATAACGTACAAATAGATGGAACAGGAACTGTATGACAGAGTCCTCTGTGGCTCTTGGCAATGCTTCTGCTTCAACCCATTTGGTGACATATTATGTTGCCACCAAGATATATGTTTTCTGATTTGATGAGGGGTTGATGGGTCCAACGAAATCAAGAGCCCATCGCTCAAATGGTTCGATGACTAACTGTGGTTTCAGAGGCATCTCGTCAGCTTGACCAGGACGTCCTGCTCACTAGCAGCTGTCACAGGCTTGGACAAATTTCTTTGCATTTCTAAAAATCGTGGGCCAATAATATCCTGTCTGTAATACTTTGTGTCCAGTTCTACGCTCAGCGAAGTGTCCCCCACATGGTCCGTCATGACAGGCTTTTAGGATGTCAAAGATTTCATCTTCTCGAACACATCTCCTGATATGCATGTCTGCCCCTGTGTGAAACAAATAGCCCCCAATCCAGGAGAATGAGTACTCTTCTGAACAATCTGTTTGTTCATTAGGGATTAGGTGTTTTGGTAGTTTACCTACTGCAAGGTAATTGGCAACATCAGCATACCAGGGTGTTTGAACGGCAACAGCAAACAGATGTTCGTCCGGAAATTGATCTTCAACTGCTGCTGCATCAATTGGCTTTGGCATTCTTGAGAGAAAATCGGCTACAGGATTTTCTTTGCCAGGCCGATCCTTGATTGTGATATCGAATTCCTGCAATAAGATCAACCATCTAGTTATTCTGGCATTTGTGACAGGCTTATTTGCTAAATATTTTATGGCGGAATGATCCGTATACAAGATAACAGGATAGCCTGTAATATAATGTCTAAACTTATTGACAGCATGTATTACAGCTAGGAATTCTTTTTCAGTAACAGTGTAATTTAATTCAGCAGGGGATAAATTTTTGCTAATGTAATAGATAGCGTATGGTTTTTTATCCTCTTCCTGCCCAAGGACTGCGCCAATGGCTGTATCTGAGGCATCAGATGATATTTGAAATGGCAAATCCCAGTTTGGTCCTCGAAGGACTAGGGCTATGGATACGAGCTTCGTTAAATCCTTGAAAGCACGTTCACATTTTTCTGTCCAAAGAAAATCAACGTTACCAGTTAGTGCATATAAAGGTGCAGCAATGTGTGAATAATGTTCTATAAATCGTCTATAATAACCAGAAAATCCAAGAAAGTTGCGTACCTCTATTTGAGTAGTAGGAGTGGGAATAAGCAAAAGTATTTGGATTTTGGCCGGGTCTACCTGAATGCCGGCTGCTGAAACATAGTGTCCTAGAATAAGTCCTTCAGTCATCATCATGTAACATTTTTCGTGGCTTAAGCAAAGCCTGGTAGCTATGCAGCGTTGTAGGACTTTTTCTAGGGTGTTTAGTGCTGGATCAAAATCATCTCCATATGGTGTAAAGTCATCCATATATACTTCAAGTCCATCATTTATTAAATCTGCAAAAATGCTAAGGATAGCCCTTTGGAATGTGGCAGGAGCATTACATAGGCCAAAAGGTAGAACTCAGTAGGCAAATGTTCCCCAAGGACAAGTAAAAGTAGTTTTGTCCTGGTCTTCAGGGGCAATCTGAATCTGATTGTATCCACTGAAGCCATCCAGGAAAGAAAATAATTTCTTTCCTACCAAAGTATCTAGCACTTGGTCTATGAACGGGAGAGGAAAGTGGTCTTTTTGTGTTGCTTTATTGAGTTCCCTGTAATCCACACAAATTCTCCATTTCCCATTCTTTTTTGGTACCACCACAAGCGGAGAGACCCATTTACTGTCAGAAATAGGATAAATAAAATTGACATCTAAAAGTTTCTGAAGTTCAGCTTTTACCACATCCTTTAGATGAGGATTAAGTCTTCTTTGCGGTTGACGGATAGGTCTAGCATCTTTTTCTATATAAATGTGGTGTGTACACAATTGCGGATCGATTCCTTTCATATCAGGGTAATCCCATGCAAATGCTTCTTGATATTTTCTTAACAGATGGATGAGCTTCGTTTCTTGTTCAAGTGTGAGGTTGGCAATGATATTTAAAGTTTTTCCGGTTCAATTTCCACAATTTTACTATTTGCGACAGAAGTAACAGGTATTGTTTGATCATGTGTGTCTTTCAGAGGATCTTCTTCTAATTCATTATCAAATGCTGCTTCTATCATGTGACATTGTGTGCAGGATCCGGATTTAGTTTGACTAATGAAGTTGTTAATGGCATCATCTTCTGTTTGATCTTTAAAATCAAGTGCCTCTTGTATAGTCAATGGAGATCTAATGTTATCAGTAAGGTATGATACAGGATACTTGTTAGTTTTAATTATTGTGACACTTGGCTGCGCTGGAGGGTATAGAACTAAATTCTTGATATCAGGTCCTTTGGTTATGGTCATATTTCCTTACCGGCAACCAATGTAAGCATCGGCAGTGGCAAGCCAAGGTCTACCTAGGATTAGCAGGTGTCCATCAAGTCGGGTTTTTGGATTAATTATCAGGAAATCGGTTGGATATTCCCAGGAATCTACAGAGACCATGACATCATGTAGAGTACCCTCTGGTCTAACCACAGATCAGTCAGCCAATTCTAACAAAGTAGAGGTGGGTTCTACAGATGTAATGCCGAGCTTTTGACAGGTAGTGGTTGTTAAAATATTGATTGCAGCTCCTAGATCAACTAAGGCATTAGACAGGGTCTGACCATAAATTTGAACAGTTACAATTGGATTTCCTGGGTCTTCATATTTAATGGGTGTTTCTTTCCCGGATAATAAATCAGATAAAGTACCGACTACTTGGACTCTTGGATTAGTTGTTATATTCCTCCTTGGTTTCTTTATGCACAATTCTTTGATAGTTTTTGCGTATATAGGAATGTCTTGAATGGCTTGGAGGAATGGGATTTTTATGTACAAATTTTGTAATTCTCCCAGAATGTCAAAGTCAGGATACTGTAAAGGTCGAGGTATGACTAATCGTTCTGGGAACGAAGGAGAGGATGTGGTTGCTTGATTATGAGTCTGCTGCTTATTTACATCCTCTTGTTGCAACTGATGTTCTCTTGATAACTGATCTTCAATATGACCTGTTTTATCTCCTTCAGTTTCAATGATACGTCTAGATCGTAACTGAAGATCGTTACACTCCCGCAGGTCGGGTCCTATTTCTGGTGATTCTATGATTTGAAGAGATTGGACCGGTCTGTTGTTTGGATTGGGGTTGGGTTGGGCTGGGAGTTGCGGTCTCAGATTAGACTGGGGATTTTGTTGTAAAGCTGGCAGAGTAGGTTGAGGGAGCGGAATAGTTCCTACTGGCTGGTGCATCGGTCTTTGCCAGTTTGTCTGCCAGGGTGAACTTTGTGAAGTAGGGGGAGTCCATTGTGGAGGATATGGGCTATTTTGCCAATATGGTGGAGTGTAAGGGAAATTCGGCCAACCAGATTAGCTTGCCTGATTCGGCCACGGGTTTGAAGAAGGAAACGACGGTGGTGACCAGTTTGAAAATGGGGGTTGGGACTGACTTTGCCACATACTATATTGTTGAGCATTATATTGTGGAGGCTGAAAAGAAGAAGTTGGGTCTGGAAACATACCAGATTGTCTCGGCTGCCACTGGCGGCGCTGGTTGATCAAGTACACCGATTCTGGTTCTTCCTCTGCTTCCTTATATACTGCTTTTAATCCAGGAAGTGAGGGGCAGCTTTCCGTAAGATGATCTTTTGTACAGATGGCACATGTTTGGACTGTATCCAGTGGACACTCCTTGTGACTATGCTTTTTCCTGCATCGGGGGCAAAAGATTGCCAAATTCTGTTCTGCCTCCATCTGCTTCTGTTTGGCCTGCATAATATCAAGTTGTGTAGTTAGTGTCCCTAGAATATCAGTTTTAAAATTTTCTAATAAATTTCCAATCTCCACACGTGTTACTCCTTCTGTTGATATTTTGTTGTCTCTTGCAAACCGATCATATTCTGCCGGTTTTACTCTTGTGCTGCCTCTCGAACTCCTGATACATAAATCAATGATGTTAGCAAAATTCTCTTGATAAATATCCCCTTTTCCCATGATGTTTAATGTTTCAATCCACTGTTCCTTCATGCCCCTTATCAATGCAGTTTTTAACACATTATCAGGTAAAGGTAGTGATGCATAAGGAGATCTTTGTAAATTGTACTGAAAACGTTCCACATATTCTTCTAATGTTTCGTTTGGTTTGGCTGTCATTTGGAATATTTCATCTTTCAATTCTCTAGACCTACAATAATCCTGATATTTTTTTAAGAAGGATTCTTTCATTTGATCCCAATTGTTGATGACCCCACCACCTAGTCCCATAAACCATCTTAAAGCAGCCCCCTTTAATGTAGAGGGGAATAATTTCAATTTCTGGGGATCGGTGGTGTAATCATATCCCCTGCACAACACATCGAATTCGAATAAAAATGCATCCGGATCTTCTGATGTGAGACCGTGAAATGTAGGGATATGTTGAAGAGGGATAGCTTTCATGGGTGCATTTGCTGCAGAATCCACTATAGGATATTGTAATGTAGAGGTTTGAGTATTTGGCTGGTTCTGAGCCATAGGATCGAATATATGCCAATAACCTTCTGGGATATCTAGGAGGGTATTCCTAGGTTGAGAGGGAACGGTTTTGGCAGGGATAGTTTTAATGGCACTTCCTTTATCTAGGATAAGGGGAATACCTGATGTCTGAGGAGATTGGACTCCTTCAACAATGATTTTCGCAGCGCTCCCCTTATCTAGGATGTTTAATGGCTGATCTGTTCCAATGGGAGATTTTGGTTCCTCGGTTTCCCCTGTTTCTCCTTCTCCTTCACAAAAGTTGCTGAAATTCCCCTCCTACAATAGTTCTGGAGTAGAATTTTCAATTTCTTGAAAGTCCTACTCTTCAGTTTGACTATGCACCTCAGCAAAGGCTACAGATGGTGATCCTGTGGCCTGAAGGGAACTAGCAGGTTGTTTAGAAATGATTTTCCGGGCCTACTGATGGCTGAGATTCTGTTTTCTTATAGATTTCGTCTATGAAAGTTGTTCGGCCAAGGGTCACTGGCCCCTTAGCTTTTTCGGGTTTGGATGGAAGCTTAATATTCTTTTCTGGTTTTTTCTGCTTAGTCATGCACTCAAATGAACTACTAAATTCTATTCAAACAAAGCAACAACAAATATGAAAAGCGGACAATGGAGCAGGGCTTTTACATGCTCCGCACGCAGGTTCTTACCTTCTGTTTTTAAGATCCAACTCTTCCCTAGCAGGTTTGTACACTACTCTGAAAAAGACAAATGGCTACACTCTTTCCCCGGCAACGGTGCCAAAATGTAGAGCTATAAAAAGGGTCTCTTTCACCTCTAATTACCTCACATTAATATGTCAATCCGGGAGTGTTTTGTTATTTCAAAGAGTGACTCAGTCTGAGGCTATCACTTGTCAGAGTAATGCTAGTAGTACATCGTTTACAAAACATCAAGAGTAAAGAATGCTTGTCTATAACTAAGTTACTTCAAATGAATACAATCCACCTCTAAAACTAGGCAATTTATCAGTCAAG